>OY987320.1:10682688-10808674 GCA_963920655.1 Geranium rotundifolium
TGGCTAGTAGTGTAGAAGAGGATGAACATGAATGAAAAGTAAAGATGATTAATGGTATATTAATGGTAATTAATAATTATTAAGTAGCTAGGTAGGTAATGAATAAAGTGAAGGTATATTAATGGTGCCTAGGTCTGTGCCTCCTAGGTCCATAATAATCTTCATGAATCTTCGGCAACCAGTGATGTGAAGATGATTTGTTCTCCATGGAAGTGGTAGTACCTATGCCTGCAGATTTGCACTCATTGGCACGCCATCACTTCCTCATCCCCCATTTTTATCAGTTTTCTTTAAATCCTCCTGATATAATCACAAAAAGCACTGCCATTAATTAGATATAAATATATATCAAAGAAGCTCAATCTAACATGCACAAGTCACGCTGTACTTATATTAAGTGAGGGCCAGATTCACATATTTAAGATTTAAGACGATAACAGTACAAAATTACCGTAAATCTTATGGGCATCTGAGATGAAATGAACCTTTATCCAATCTGATCCCTGCAGAAACACGCAATCAACAACAATATCAGAACCCATATATATATATATATACACACACATATATAGATCCCTATGTATAAAAGTGTTGTTATGTTACAAACCTTGAGCATGAGAAAAGAGAAGGGACAATAGCAAAAGAGAGACAAGGGCTACATAAGTCTTCATCATTGGTTGAAGAAAATCTAGGCTGAATATATATAGCTTCTGATCTGATCTATCCTTTTGGCTCTCCTTTCTCTGCACACAAAAGACTTGAATGTGTGTTTTCAGGATGATGAGAAAGGGCTTCAATATATAGATGGCTCACAGGGCCCACTTTATATCTCCAATTACAGCCTCATTCTAACTTAATCAATTCAATTATTATTTTTAATGCTTTTGTCTCCTATCTCATCTGTAAAGTGCAACACTATTTGCCAAAAAGAAATGGCAAATTATTTGGATATAAAATTTACGGATAATTCCAGGTGGCTACACCTAGATTTTATTGTTTTTCACCTGACTACACCTAAAATTTTCTTTTTCAGCTGACTACGCTTAAAATGTGCAAAATTTTCACTTTTCACTTTCCGTCCAATTCTGTTAGTTTTTACCGTTTTTTTCATGTAAAATGACTAAAATGACCTTAAGGTTTAAAGAGTTATTATAATTGGATTGAAAAGACTAAAATGCTCTCACCTATTCATCTAATTTTCAAACTTGTGCCTCTCTCTCTCTCTCTCTCTCTCTCTCTCTCTCTCTCTCTCTCTCTCTCTCTCTCTCTTCTCCCTTGACCATACCACTTCCTCTCTCTCCTCATTTCTCTTTCCCCTCACTTCATCCGCCACTTCACCCACTCCGAGCTCTCCTCCGCCACCGACTCCTTCTCCCCCTCCTGCTTCCTCGGCAAGGGCAGCCACGGCGCCGTCTATTGCGCCGTCCTCGACCACAGCAGCCTCGTCGCCGCCGTCAAGCACACCACTTTCATGTCCCCCTCCCCCTCCCCTCCTACAACGAGATTGAGATCCTCTCCCACCCCCACAGCCCTAGGCTCGTCAACCTCATCGGCTTCTCCCCTGCCGCCGACCTCCACCGCCTCATCGTCGTCGAGTTCATGCCCAACGGTTCCCTCTTCGACCTCCTCCACCTCCGCCGTCCAGCGAGCCCTCTTTCTCCTCCAATCCGACGACCTCGATTCGAAGCTCGAGGTCGTCGGAGAAATCCGCCGCCTCACGAAGACCTCCCAGCGGTGTCGCCGACGCCGTCAAGCCCCTCGTCTCCATGCTCCGCCTCGACTCCTCCGCCTCCCGCGAGGCGGCTCTCCTCGCCCTCCTCAAGTACCAGACTATGCTAAAAATTGTTCTTTTACTAAAATTTGAGCTGTTGGGTCCTCGAATTTTGATGGGTTGGTGGTGAATGTTGGGTAAATTTGTGTTTTTTTTTTGAAATTTTGATCGGTGGTTCAGTGAGTGAGATGTGTTTGTTGGTTGTTCTTTGCTTTATGTGGTTTCGGCAGTTTGGGAAAGTGAAGTTGAGTGTTGAGAGAGAGAGAGAGAGAGAGAGAGACATAAGTTTGAAAATTAGATGAATATGTGAGGGCATTTTAGTCATCTCACATGAAAAAAATGGTAAAAACTAACATAATTGGACGAAAAGTGCAAAGTGAAAATTTTGCACATTCTAGGCGTAGTCAACTGAAAAAAAAAATTATAGGTGTAGTCAGGTGAAAAACAGCAAAATCTAAGTGTAGCCACATGGAAGTATCCCTAAAATTTACAGTACCCTTCACATTAATTAATTAATTAACATGTGTCGTGGATATGTACACAACATTAATTTATCAGGAAAATGTCTCCATGTAATTATGTTTTGTTTGTACGAACTCTCAATTAACTGTATGTTTATAAAATCTCCCTCTTACTCATGTTCATTTTTACAAAAACTCTCTTTTATTTATATTTATTTTTGTATTTTCTATGCAAATTGTAAAAATTAATAAAAATATCACTAAATGTTAATTCGAACGTGCTTAAGTTAGGGATTTTCACTTTGACAACGAAATCGGAGAACGAATCTGAACCAAATCGATACCGGAGAATCGAGAATCGCAGGTAACGTTTTTGGTTTTGGTTCTTAAAATGGAGAGAACCGAAGAGTCCTGTTTGGTCAAAATTTTGACCACTTCGGTTCTAGACCCCATGCCCACCCCTACACGTGCTAACTCAAATGTCCAATACTTAAGTGACACTTTCGTTAATTTTCACGGATATGCACAAATCGTGCAAATTAAAACATGAGTGAGGGAGAGTTTTTGCAAAAACGCAGTGAAGGGAGATCTTTTGAAAAAACAAACAATTATAGAGAGAATTTTTGCAATTTCCCCTTAAAAATTTCCCCAATTATTGAGTATATTTAGAGAGTTTGAGTTTTCATATGTGTCTCTTAATTTTTTAAATTTCACAAGTCATCTAAAAATCATACTGCTAATAACATCACTAAATTTTTTTGTAAAATATCTAAATTGCTCCCAATCTATTTTCAAACTTTTTTTTGCAGCCATTGCAATTTCAAGATCTTTTAACTTTTTAAAAATAAAATTATCAGTTTATTGCATGGGAGAGGTTAGGTGAGCTGGATTGGGACGCGACTCTGGTTCGGGAATCGACAGAGCATATTCGAGCATGAAGTTTTGGTTCGGTGATGCCACTGAATCAAAACTTTGTTTAACGCACTATTCCGTTCTCACTAAGGGTTTATTTGATCTATTACATCGTATCTATATCAATTTCTATGCCACATATGTCTTCACGATGTTTTGAGTGTGTTTATACAAGTTTAGATAAAAAACGGGCTAAAGACATAGCTTCCTTGAAACCGAGCAGAAAAGAGGGCATGTCGCAGCCCCATGTCATGACCGTGACATGACCCCGTGACATCCACGAAGCCTTGACGTGTCACCTAGACACGTGGAACAGAAGATTCGAAGCAAATAGGCATGTCACAACCCCATCTCATGGCCGTGACATTGCCTCGTGACATCCCAACTTGGAAACCCATGTCATGACCTACCATGTCACGCCGTGGCGTTGGTCCATGACATGGTCTGACCAGACCCTATAAATAAATCGCATATTCAGACTTTTTTGCATTGATTATAGAGTTTCTTTCACAAAGAACTGCGACCAGAGACGTTCAAGGGAGGTTCGAGGTTTTGAAAGACGGTCGAGCACTCGTTGAAAGCGTATCGTGATCAAAATGGTAGAAAATTTTATCGAGGGTAGACAAAAATAATTCGAACCAAACAAAACTGAAGCATTCGCCTCGATCGGAATGGGAGAAACTCGAAAAACTGAGGGTTCGAGTTTTAAGCGGGCACGGGTCGACCTACATTCGATCAGATTCCAACCCGCACTCGTAATATTTCTTGTTTCAAAATTTATATTATAATGTAATGTAAAAATTACATATAAAAAAATTAAAATAATAAAATTTATGTAAAAAGTTAAATAGTAATAATTTATATATTATATTATATTTTTTGGGGTCGGGTTGGGTTTCAAAAAATTTTATATCTCAATGTGTTTTGAGTAGGTCGGATCCCGCTCAAAATGAACGAGTGCAGGTTTGGCTAAACTCGACTAGTTGCAATCGACCGTTTTAACAAATTACAAATTAGGAGTTTACAATAAAATATTTCTGATTTTGTTTAGAGCGTACGTAGCATTAAATTGGATAGAGTGAAATGAATGTGGAGTGAAGATGAGGGATGGAAACAATGTGGTCCGCGAGGCACGTGACGTGAGAGAGGGAACAAGGAAGAGTTAATGTGACGGTGACAGACAATCACCTGCCCACGTGGCAGCTCTGACGTTGAGGCTGTGGACGTTCACACCTACGGTTTGGTTCACGAGCTTTGTCGGCTCTCTCGCCGGCAGGAAAACATCTCCGACCAAACTTCTCATCGACCATATCGAATGTCACATCTCACATTAATGTTCATATACAAGGTTGTACTTTTTTACATACAGTATTTATCATGTTTAGAATTAAAACTTAACGTTGATTTGGTTTATCAGCAACATAACCCATTTATTTTCTTTCGCCATGCCTAAGTGCAGAAGTAACGATCTACACCCATACAACAAAGTGTTGAAATGTGAATTTATACTTATAAATGTTGAATTACTTATGTGGCAAGTGATTATACATAATACCATGTCAAAAAATGACCAACTGAGGTGATTAGAAAATTATTCTCTTCATCTCGACTAACTAGAGTTCAAGTCTCAGCTGCTACGTCTGGCTTATTGCAATGTCGTAATTAGAGGAGAATTTCAAAAAAATAAAATGTTATACTTAAAACTTGTATACAATGGAGCTTTTAATTAACTATTTAAATTTTATTAGTTACATATTTATCTCAAAATCGTTAAAATTGCGATCAATTTAAAATTAAAATAAAATACAAACCAAGAAGTTTAATTATATATTTTGTTAATTATAATTAGAGCGTGAGTTTTATTTCAAAATAAATATTTATAAGTGAAAATTAATGGAATCGAATCGACCTCAAACTTAATGTTTTAGCATGTTTGAGTCGTACGCTAAGTTATGTTCAACATGAACTCGACTCAGCACAATTATAATATTATCCTTACGTATACATAAAGAGAGAAAAATAGAGTGTAACATATTTTAAAGGGATACTTGCAACAGGGTATACCCAGCCAAATAAGTTTTTATACTAAAGTACACCTAACACTATCAGATTTTGCATTTGTGACGGCGCACGTTCGAAAGATGTGCCGTTACAAATTTGCTTTGTAACGGCGCACGCTGTTACAAAATTCACTGAAGGCGCACAAAAACCGTGCGCCGTCAATAAACGAGTAACGACGTATGTTTTATTGTACGCCGTCAGGAATTTAACTTTGTAACGGCGCACAATTGGATGTGCGCCGTTACAAAAAATATTGACCGTTGACCAAATTATACCGTTAGACGTTAACGGTCGGAAATCGAGCCGTTATTGTTACCGTTAGTTTGTAATGGCGCACAATCTACAGATGGATTTTGTAAAATCGCAATCTTATATGTCCCCCGTTACAAACAAAATCAATAAATGTTGGTAGCACTCTCCACAAAACCTCCACTTTTCCCTCCTACACGTTTTACTCCCGAGAAGGGTATTTTCGTAATTTTGATGAAAGTTTCCCGACTATTTTAAATTTTCCAAGTACCCTATATTAAGTCTCCCCCATAAATAGTAGTCTTCTTATTATCTCTCTCTATATTAGCTGGTGGTATACCTTTCGAACTAAGATACCCACACCGGAATCCAGTATCTGCACGAGCGAACGACGAAATTGAATCGAGCGACGAGGACAATGTGCATGAAGAAAACAAAGACGAAGATGAATAAAACGATGACACTGATATGGAAGGGCATGAAGAATATGATTGTGCCAACTCTGATCAAATTATCAATAAAATGATGTGATTTCATGAAAAATAAACTATTATATGATCAAATAGCTTATAAGGGTAATTCGGTCATTTTCGACCGAGTTAGGTCAAAAAGTATTCATTTATGACATATAAGGGTAATTCTGTCATTTATATCCGAATGATAGTTAATTTGGTCATTTATGACCTCTAAACGCTATTTCTGACTAAATTAGGGCTACTTTGGTCATTTATAACCTATAAGGGTAATTTGATCATTTTCAAAATTTTGGGCAGAAAACTGTTATTTTTCTAAGTATGGATTTGTAATGGCGCACTTTAGGTATGTGCGCTGTTACAAATGTCAAATTGTTGACCAGTTTGTTGACATTCGTTTGATATCGGGTTATTGTTTTGGATCGAGTTTCATACATTATAGGGATTGTCTGATATTTTGGAAACTATAGTAACAAAGTATTGCGCTCAAAACGATATAGTTAGATTCATGATCGGACATACGAGAATAAAATAATAATTTTTTTCCTTAATAACGGCGCACACGACCATGTGCACTGTTACTAATTTATTTGTAGCGGCGCACATTGGACAAAGTATGTCGTTACAAATGGTCAACTTGAAAGTCAACTCAGTTGACTTTCACTTGACCTGTTTTGATCGAGGTTGATACCTTATCAGAATTGTCTGAAATTTTCGCACATGAAGTAACAAAGCATTGCGCTCTTATCCGTACGGTTGGATTCAAACATGTTTTCCAACATTATTGACTTTCGTTGAAACGCGAGTATAGTTTATAAGAAGGTAAACTTGAACATAAACCCTTAAACACAGTAATAATCAAATGTTCGGTGAATTAATAACGATTTTTTAAATCCAAATCGTTCAATATGTTGTAAACAACATTTATGTGATATAATACCAATTTAAGGAAAATCAAACCACGGGAACACGGCTTATTATTCACGATCGCACCGACATTTGTTTTGTAATTTTAATATATTTTAAATTTTTTTTGTAACGGCGCACACAACAAAGTGCGCCGTTACTAATTTACCGGGAAACAAAAATTTGGCGAATATTCAAATTTCGCGGGTAAATTTCACGGAAAATTAAACTTTATGTGGGTATTTTCTTGTAACGGTGCACATTGAAAGGTACGCCGTCACAAAGTGAGTTGACCGTTGCCAAAATACGATTGTTAGAACCGTAAGAGTCAGAAATTTGACCGTTAAGTTATCGTATGATTTGTAACGGCGAACCTTGGGTAAGTGCGACGTTACTAACAAATTAGTAACGACGCACCTACCAAACGTGCGCCGTCACTTATTGGATTATAAATCCACCCACATCTCTTCTTTCTCTGCCTTCCCGACCCTCTGACCTCTTCTTCTCTTCTCTGCCGTCGCCGCCAGTCGCCGCCTCTTCTCCTCTCTCCCGATTTGCTAAGGTGAATTTTAGGTTTAATTAATTTGTTTTAGTATTTTTAAGTCATTTGCATGTTAGGATTGTTAGTTATGTGAATTTGCATGATATGATAGTTTTGTGAAATTGCATCTTAGTATTGTTAGCTTTGTGAATTTCACATGTTATGATTGTTAGTTTTGTGGATTTAACATGTTAGGATTGTTAGCTTGTGAATTTCATTTGGAATTTGATGATTTTTATGTAATTTGCATGGAATTTTGAGAAAATACCCCTTGGGGTATTTTTGAAATTTTCATAAAATACCTCTAAGGGCTATTTTCGGAATTTTAAAAAAATCGGAACGTCAGAGATGTCGAGTCCGCCAAAGGAACAATCAACACACCATCCCGAGGACGACACATCCGGGGTTGCGGGGGTCGTTACCAGGCACCACTGAAGCAAAGAAGACGTTCGGACTCCTCCAGTTTCGGTCCTGCTGTGCGAATGATGGAGCTTGGGACTCAGGTCCATACTCAAGCATATGTTATATCCACTCAAGCCGATTAGATTTCAGACCTCCAGATTGCGCTCCAAACTCAAGGCTCACAAAGCATGAATATGATGCAGTACTTCTATGAGCAACTGCGGTCGGTTAAACCGAATATGTCTCCATTTGACCCGAATATGTTTAGAGGTCCAGGCCCGTCATCATAGTTTCCCGATGTAATAATAATATTTTATTCAAACACTTTATTTTTATTATGAATCTTATTAAATTATAATTTTAGAAATTTAAATATTGATTTAAAAAAAATCATGAGTAACGGCGCACATACCACGTGCGCCGTTACAACTCTAACGGAGAACAATGTATGTGCGCCGTTACATGTTAACGGCGCACATAGATTGTGCGCCGTTAGAAACGTAACGGCACACGTGGTATGTGCGACGTTAGAGTTGTAACGGCGCACGTGGTATGTGCGCCGTTACAAAACTCCTGTCACCGTGCCCCACCCCGACGACCACGTTAACTTGTAACGGCGCACAGAGTTTGGAACGGTGTGCCGTCAGACTTGTAACGACGCACATTTGATGCGCGCCGTCACAAATTGTAACGGCGCACGTGTGCGCTGTTACAAAGTGTAACAACGTGTTTGTAACGGTGCACGAGAAAACGCCCATTTGTGCGCCATTGGAGTTTGTAACGGCACACAAAATGCTTGTAACGGCGCAAAATGTGCGCTGTTACTAATGGAAAAAACTGTTAGTGTAACGTTTTTTATCTTTCCAACTTGCCCATAATTCATAACCGACACAATAATTTTCCGAACTCCCGAAAATTTGCTCTCCCCACTGGATCTTCTATCGTATAATTGGTTTGTAATGAAGTCACCGACTATTTCTTATTTATGAATAATGCAAAAAACATAAATTTTAGGTGCGTTAATGACATGATAAGAAATGCTAAATATAATATGTTAAATGTACTTGGTTAAGTATACTTCTACCATTTATCCTTTATTTTAAATTTACACATCAAGGCAACTAGATTTCTAAATCTAATGCATCTTAGCTTTACAGTTGGAGTTCAAATTCCTTTAATACTTTTAGACGCACGTACTTAAATGATATATATAAGGGCTGGATCATGTGAGAACCAAACTCCTTAATAAAAACATGAGAACCGGCTTTTGACCATTGAAAATAAGTGAATGTCTAACGAAAATAAGTGAATGTCCAACGAAATTAAGTGAAAATGAATGTTCAACAGAAAATAAATGAATGTCTAATGAATGTGAATATCCAACGAGAATAGTTGAATATTCAATGTAAATGAGTTTTGTCTAGTGTTCTCATGTTCTCACTGCACATTTGGTTTTCAACCGACCTCTTCCCTATATGTACAGAGGTGCACTCCATTACGAACTCCAACAAAACGTCCAAACGTCCAAACCCTCATCTTCCCATCCATTTTTTCGCGAGCGACGATCAAGCGACACGTGGCGGAGCGGTTCACTAACCCCGTTAGTCACAAACAGATGGAGAGCTGAGGGCACGCTCGTCATTCCAATATCATATTTGATTTATAATGTTCTGTGTTGGATTGTATAACATCATATTATGTGCTGACCGTGCATTCAAATCGCGATCATTCAAGGATTCGCACTAAAAATAGGCGCATTTAAACCACAATCGTTCAGCGATTCACGCTAAAAATAGGCTAGATCTAGAGATCGATCGTTCATCGTTTTGTGTGTTTTGAACATTATACAATAAATTTGGTTATACAATATATAACAACATGTTATATGTAGTACATCAACAGTAAAACAGTCATCACAAACCTCTGAAAGTGGGTAATCATTTTATGTGCTGCTGAACATTATTAGTTTAAACTGGTTATACATTAAAATTCGACATGTTATACAGAGTATCTCGACATGTTATACATAAACAGAAAAACAGATGCAAATTTGATTAATATAAATTTTGTTCTGAAGGAAAATCGATTACAAAAACATTACAAACACGGAAAAATGAGTAAAAAACATGTAGCGACGGTGATCCGTCGTTGTCATCCTCGTCGTCATCGCCTTCTGCACCTCGAATTTGTTGTTGATGAAAGAAAAACCCTAGATTGGATAGAAACCAGCTAAAATAAAAAAATAGCAAATCGGAAATCACAACACACATAATAGACTGCAGATCTATCATGAAATCGCGCTACTTACCGATATTTTTTAACCGGATCGACGACAACAAATCACACTTCTCGTCGTCTCTCAATCAAACTCAGAATCGCTCTAAATCAAGTCAAACGCCGCGCGAGTATTTCTGCACAACCTAACCGTCGAAAATAGGTATTATAACCTTTATACGTGAAATGACCGAGATACCCCCGTCTCTACGTTTGTCTCTGTTAAATTACGTGTTATGCCGTTTGGGCCAGGTGTCGTCATCACATTTCTCGCGCCTGAATCAAACGACTGGGAGAGGGTTTGAACGTTTGGACAATTTTCCCTGGTTTGTATTTAATATCTACTTATACATACATACATACATACATACATACATACATACATACATACATATATATATATATATATATCCCTTGACAAACTACCTCTTAGATACAAAATTAGGAACGTATACCATCCCTTGAATGGTTTCAATCCCTTAATTAAATTAGGGCATATTTGTCTATTAAATTTGTGAAACCCTAAATACATTAAGTTTCATCAGTTTTTACGTTGAAAATCATTTGGTTGTCGCGCCTCCGCCCTCCATCCTTTGTGCCCCTTGCCTCCGCACATGTGTAGAACTCATACCATCGCCGAAACCACCACGGCGATGAACCCACCGTTGAAACACATCGCCGTAATCACCGTGCTGTAGAACCCACTGTCAAAACGCATCACCGAATCATTGTAGCGTATAAACCAGGGTTGAAACGTATCGGCAAAAAGAAAGAGAGCCTCTACTCACGTCGCCATAGTTTCTCTCCTCACCACCTCGTCGCGCTTTCAGATTTTGATGGTTGAGATCTATGGATTTTCAAATCATCTTATGGCTTGGTAAGAAAATCTCTTATTTTGATTTACATTTTGTTCTTGTCTCTGATATTGTTCATGTTTTCCCCTTTTTGAGCATGTATTTGGCTTTTGATTTGTTATGGACGAAGAAATCAACAACATAAGTAAGCTACGATTGAAAATCTTGTCTTTCCATTGTTCCATCGTATATATCTGTTCTTTTCATCGTTCCATCGGATATATGTTGTCTTTGCATCTTTCCATCGTATTAATGTTATCTTTTCATCGTTCCATCTTATATATATTGTCTTTTCATCGTTTCATGACTTCGATATTATGATATTTTCAGCAATCATAATTGGGAATGCTAATCAGGTTGAAGGCACTGCATATCTAAATTTTACAATTTTTATTAGATTGTTGCAATTAATTTTATCTAATGCAACATTTTTCTTATCTATTTAAAGATGAATTTGGGGGTTCGACCTCGACGGTTGAACATGATGACATATGCGAGCGTGACGAATCCGGTGGATACATGCCACGTTGCCCATAAGCCTTGAAATCTTATGTAGGTCCAATACATGTAAGATAATATGGTCTTTGGGGTCCATTGCAATCTAGTCTATGGGGTTCATTTTTTCATTTGTATGTTGTGAAGAAATTGATGAGTTGGATTTATTTCAAAAAAAGTTGACGATTGATATGTTGGGTTTGTATGTAACAGGCATGTTGAGGGATTGTGCATATTCATTATTTGGAATTTGAGATCGCCGATTGAGCATATTCATGCCAGTTGGATTTTGTGCTTTTGGAGAATTTGAGATCGCAGATTGGGCATATTCATAGATGATTTTGTGCTTTTGGATTCGTGGAGGAATTTTGTTTTTTTTTTCATGTAAAGTTGATTAATAAATTGATGGTTTTTTCCCAACTATTGTTATAAGTTGTATACTTCATGGTAAATTTGAAATTCATATTTTGGTATGTATCATTTATGAAAAATCAAATAATTAAACCGTAAAATTCAAACAATGAAATCATGAAATTTGATTAATGAAACCATGAGATTATTAGTTAAATTATGAAACTACGGAACATGATTAATGAATTCATGAAACTTGACGTTTTAAACCATGAAATCATCAAATATGGAATATAAATTATGAAACCAACAATGAAATCGTTCATGAAATAATAAAACTGAAAATTTTCATGAAGTAATAAAATTGAAATCGTGACTTTTTGAAAAAAAAATTAAAATAAATAATGTTATAAAAGTACAAATTTACCCTTATAATGGTGTTAAATGACAATAATAAATATACAATTAATTAATATTTACACACTATGCCATTGATGAGTCATCAAATATCTCAACCTTCTAAATTTATATCCAATGATCAATAGTGGTTCCTAATTTTGTATATAAACTTATGGTTTTCCATTGAATATAACCTATATATATATATACACACACACATGATTAATTTATTAATTCCATGTTGTCACATTAGAAACATTCTTCACTAATCAAGTATCTTTTTCTTAATCACTAACCATATAACTTCAAACATTATTAAATTGCAAGTGAAAAGATTAAGGTCTCGTCATCGCGTCACGAAAACAAAAATCTGTTCTGGTTGTGGTCCTGGAATTTTTTTTGTTCGACTATGCTCTGGAATTGCAACAAACAATAGTTTACAGTATCATGCTACCACTTGAGAATCGAGAGACACTTTTTCGGGAGTCATTTACTTTGATTAATTATTGTGAAGATCGAAAAATCAAGAATTTTCTCTTGATTAATGTTCTTGGAACATGAAAGAGTGTAAAGTAGAATGAAATGAGCCGACAAGGAGACATCTGATGTTTTTGAGGGTAGTATTGGAAATAAAACTTGGACCACTAAGCAATGTTACTGCTTATATATACACACGCATTTTTATTGCAAAAATGCTTGTTTTGTGATGTAATGTCTGCTCCAAACCAAACAAATGAACGATCCCAAGTTCAAGAAGCTGTAGAAAAGAAATCAATTTAATTAGTTTCGAGCTTGTCCATTAGTTTCAAGTCCGGCCACCTATAATAGCACATTTATGTTTTGGACCATTGCTAAAACAGGAATGATAGTGTTTGACATTGAAACAAATATGAATTTCATCCTTGCCTCATAAATATATTAGGTCATCTATTCTCAATTTTGTTAGATAAAAGGATTATTTTACAAATGTTCGAAAATTCTAATTTTGGTTTCGTGGGATTCTTCACTTTGTCCTAAACGAATTTGTAGAGATGAGACAATACATCGAATTCGATGAGAACCCGATGTCTTTGATCTGATTGAGACGAGATGGGACAAGAAGTTTTCGAGTAAGTTTGGAGAGTGAGTTTAAAATACTTGTTCGGTACGGGGCGGGGATGGGGCGACCATGTTCCGCTTCACGAGTCCCATGTTAATTTAAACATAAATTAATTTATTAAGATATCCTAGATTAAATATAAGAATAAATCTCAATTTAACCAATTTAAATATGAAGTTTAGCTCAAATATTTGAAGTCCAACAATAATTCAATCACGTTAAACTGAAATCTCTCAAATTGAGCATTTTTTAAAGTCATCTACAAAACGATTGACGAAAATCACTTACACCAATTTTCATGCTGACATATCCTGCATAAATTAACAAGGAGCCACTACAAAAAGTTATATTTTCAATTGATACAATATAAATTCAAAAAATAATTGAGGCGAATTCGTGATACCCCATCTCGCGGGGGTGGGTTTTGGGGCGTGGAAAACAGGGAGAAAGCGAGGGATGAGGCGGTGACAGGATAAAATCTCAATTTTTGAATTAAGATTAAAATATTTATGTTATTTAATTATTTAGAGCCTTTCATCATAATTAGAGTCTATTTTCAAGTGATTTTAAAATAATTATTTTATTTGATTTATGGATGAGTCCACGATCCTGTAACTTTAAAATTATTTCATTAGAGAAAATTCATTCTTTTATTAACCAATAATATCACCTAAAATATTTGTCACTTCACTCCCTGTTGTAACTTATTTAATGATGTTTTTCTTGATCATTATAGTCGGTGTATATGATATGATCAAGTGCTTACTTTTGACCATTAATAAAGGGCTATATATTCACAAAATCCAAAAGTGGCCCATTTCTTGATTATTTGAGAACAAAAAATAAGGGGCATGATTTGAGCTTTAACTTCAACTTGCTTTTTGTGCCCCAACTGTGTCAAGTCCATAGGAACATGAAGTTGACCTTCTTAATTCAATGCAGTTTGGCATGGCTACAGATAATCAATCTATTATGCTTTGACAAGCCAAATCCAGGAGCTTCTGTTCAATTCCTTATTGCACATGCATGCCCAATTTTGGTGCCAAGGTGAAGAAAAATGGGAGGCTTTGTTCACATTTGGCCAATCTTCAACACAAATGAAAAGATAAATTACTATGTTCCTTGAAAAATATATGAGTTCTCGTTCGTCCGAGCGCACATGTGTTTTGATTGAGTGAAAAGCTTAAATTATTATATTAAAATTTTAAAATATTCAATAATATTTATGTTCAAATTAAACTGAAATATGTAATATATGCACGTAAAATTTTGTATATAATAATAACAAATGAGCCGTTGTCTTACGAGGTAAAGGTCCGAGTCCAGCCTATGATGTAATATTAAATGTCATGTTTTTATTTATTTTGTCAATGGTATATATAAACTACACATATTCTCATAAATATTGTTTTATTTTTATTACCCGTTGTAAAGTCATTGCAAAATATTATCAATGTATGTATATGTCATGACTCATGATCGTATGTAGATATGCTAAGTCAATTAGATTCAACAAATATGTACGAGGAAATGATTAAAGTAAAATGAATAAATTAATATTTGCATAATACACGAGAAATGCGTTAAGCTCCGTGCGCCGTCACAAATAATGCAGAATAATAAAAAAATAAAATTTTTAAAAAATAAAAAATAAAAAATATTATATTTTATATTTATTATTATTTTTATTTAAAAATGAATATTGAATTTGTTGAAAATAAAATTATATTAATATTGAAATTGTTGAATAAAATATTTAATTTACATAAGATCTATGACGACGGGCCTCCAGGATCTGTAAAACTATTCGGGTTAAATGGAGGTGGAGGGGCGAGATTAGGGTTGAGTAACTTCAGCTGTTGTTGGAAGTACTGGAACATGTGCTCGGCATGCTGTTTTTGGGCGGCGTGCTGCTAACGTTCAGCCTGACGTTCAGCGCGAAGTTCCGCGAGTTCAGTCCGGAGCTCCGCAATCTCCGCTTGACTACCATCGGAGGAGGTCGAACGTCTTCTCTGTCTCGGCGGTGCCTCGTAAGCACTCCCGCAACCCCGGATGCGTCGTCCTCTGGAGGGTTCTATGACAACTCCTCTAGCAAGCTCGATCTCGCGAACATGCTCGGCAGCTAGTCGCATGACCTCATCCTCTTCAGCGTCGGTCATCTTGTTCAGCGTTCCATCCTCGTTGTAGTTCGACTCGTCATTCTTCCAATCCCTAAGCGCATTCTTAATGTAAAGCTGCAAAAAAAAATTTGATTAATATAATAAATTTAAATATTAAAAAATAAAAAAATAATAATGAAACTTACAAGCTTCGGGTTGAGTTCCTCCTCCCCCTCCTGTGCATCATCACCAGGCCTAGGTAAGGCCTTGTGAGGCCTCCAACTTTTTGGAGACCTCCACTTCCCCGACCTCCGACATCCTCTCCCAAAGCTGTCGAAATGGGACTTTACTAGTGTGGTGGTTTAATTTGTTCTCGCTCCTCCGAATGGCACTCATTTGAGTACCAACTTGTTCCTGGAAAAAAATAAAAGTAAATTCACATCAAAATTAGTAAATTGAAGTAAAATTAAAAAAAATTAAAGTAAAAATTAGTAATATACCTCGTTGGCATCGAAATGTTGAACGAGCCACCGCCACTGGGACTTCTTCCCTTTCAGACACTTGGGAATCCCATTACGGTCCAGTTTAGTAGGGTCGACGTAGAGCTTGTATAACCGCTTCATGTTCGATTTTCGCTCCTTGTAAGCGCCTATGGCCGCCTCACGAATCCAACCCCTAAGCTCAACCGAATCGGTCACTGCAAACAAATGCTGAAATTCACAAACATCACGTCAATATTTATAATACGAGCATTTGAAAAAAAATGTGAGTAAATGTTGTAATTACCCTAAAACTCCTCCAAAACGCCTTGAACTCAGACGCCGGCAAATCCCCAAACGTCTGGTAGGAAGCGTCGCGTTCCCGAGCGAATTTCCCTATAATCGTCTTCACCCTTTCCATTGAAAGGATACCTCCTGCGACACGTGGTCGGCCGTTTTCCCACGTCAAGAGCAACGGACCTCCGTTTGTCTGAACTGCTCTCTCTTCGTGCTCGATGTTGATGTCGATCTTTTGGTCCTTTTTTGCCCTGGCTTCCCAGCTCTTCGTGTTCAGGCAGTCGACTTCCAATTTGTAATCGAAGTACAGCTCGTACCTCGGAATCTCTCTGTACTCGAGGGGAAGGAGACTCCACTCGTTCAGCGGGAGTTCTGACTCATCCGGCACAAAGTCCTCTTCGGAGGGTCCTGCGACGTCTCCGAGCATCTCCTGGAAACTCCGAGGATCCGGGACCTGGAACTGCCAGCCAACCTCCGTATCTCCCGGATAAGTCGGCTGAGTCGGCTGCGGCGGTGACGGAGTGTACATCTCATCATGTAACTCCGGCGCCTGTGAAGCCTCGAAAAATGGAATGTCCATGGTGGCTCGCCTAGGTGCCCTAGCCTTAGGTGCCTTACGTCTAGGCTCCATTATATGTAATTGACCAAATAACACTTTTAAGGTCAATTTGACCGAAATAACCCTAATTCGGCCGAAAATGCCCGAATTACCCTTTTTAAGGTCAAATTGACCGAATTACCCTTTTTAAGGTCGAAATGACCGAATTACCCCTAATTCGGCCGGAATTGACCGAATAACACTTCGAAGGTCAATTTGACCGAATTACCCCTAAGGGGCATTTTTTTAATAATTCCAAAAATACTCCTAAGGGGCAAGTTTTTGGAAATTCCAAAAATACCCCTAAGGGGCATTTTTTTTATAATTCCAAAAATACCCCTAAGGGGTGTTTTTTTTAAAAGTTCCAAAAATACCCCTAAGGGGCATTTTTTTAAAAATTCCAAAAATACCCCTAAGGGGCAAGTTTTTGGAAATTCCAAAAATACCCCTAAGGGGCATTTTTTTAAAAGTTCCAAAAATACCCCTAAGGGGCATTTTTTTAAAAGTTCCAAAAATACCCCTAAGGGGCATTTTTTAATAATTCCAAAAATACCCCTAAGGGGCATTTTTTTAATAATTCCAAAAATACCCCTACGGCGCAAATTTTTTAAAAGTTCCAAAAATACCCCTAAGGGGAATTTTTTATAAAATTCCAAAAATACCCCTACAGGGCAAATTTTTTAAAAGTTCCAAAAATACCCCTAAGGGGCATTTTTTTAAAATTCCAAAAATACCCCTAAGGGGCATTTTTTTAATAATTCCAAAAATACCCTTACGGGGCAAATTTTTTAAAAGTTCCAAAAATACCCCTAAGGGGCATTTTTTGAATAATTCCAAAAATACCCTTAAGGGGCATTTTTTTAAAAGTTCCAAAAATACTCCTAAGGGGCAATTTTTTTGTAATTCCAAAAATGCCCCTACGGGGCATTTTTTTTGAATAATTCCAAAAATACCCCTAAGGGGCATTTCTTTTAGTAATTCTAATAATACCCCTAAGGGGAAATTTTTTGAAAATTCCAAAAATACCCCTAAGGGGCAATTTTTTGGAAATTCCACAATCTACCATATTCATTCTAACATTCACACATATTCATTCTAAAATTCTAACAATTTCATGCACAACATCATACAAGGAATTCTAATATTCTAATATATACAATTTTATATTAAAAAACAGATTTTAACAAACAGATTTTATTCATGCAAAATTTTAGAATTACCTAAAAAAATCTAACATATTAATCCTAAAATTCTAACAATAAGTACATTCTAACAATTACATTGTAAAAACCCTTACCTCTTTGACGAGAAGGTCCGGCGACGGTGACGGGAACGGGATCGGAATCGGGACAGCAAGGAAGAATAAGGACAAAGAAGGAGGAAGAACAAAACAGAGGAGGAAGAAAAAGGGTTCTGCCAATATTTATCTGCGTTTTTGTAACGGCGCACCCCGGTATGTGCGCCGTTTCTGACCGTTGCTGGACCTAACGGTCAACAAATTTGTAACGGCGCACATACCCGTGTGCGCCATTTCAAGCAAAACTTTGTAACGGCGCACAACAGTGTGCGCCGTTACAACCAAAATATCCGCGGCAAGTTTAAATTTTCGCGAAATTTACCCGCGAAATTTGAATTTTTGCGTGGCGCCACTTTTGTAACGGCTCACGTAGCTATGTGCGCCGTTACAAACCTAAACCCTAAATTTAACCTAAGCTTGATCGTGAATGATAAGCGGTCTTCCCGTGGTTTGATTTTCTTCAAATTTGTACTATACCACGTATATGTAATTTCCAACTAATCGAACGGTTTCGATTCAAAATAAAATATATTAATCTACCGAACGTTTGATCATCAATGAGTTTAGGGTTTTTGTGAGTTTTACCTTCCTTAACCCTAAACTCACGCTTTCAACGAAAGTGGAATGTGTTGAAAACAAAGTTTTAATCCAACCGTATGGATAGGAGCGCAATGAATGTGTACTTCATATGCCAAAATTTCATTCAATTCCGATAATGTATGAACCTAGATCTAACCGGTCAATGGGAAGTCAACATAGTTGACTGACCTATTTGACTTTTTGTAACGACGCACATAGGCAAAGTCCGCCGTTACAAACTTCCAAAAATAATATTATTTTATTTATGTCGATCCAAAAGTTAATCCGACCGTACCAATTTGAGCGCAATGACTTGGTAGTTCATGTTTCATAATGTCAGGGGAATATGTTGAACGTATGAATCTTGATCGGGATTGAAAACCCGATTTCAAAGGATAGAAGTCAACAATCTGATTTTTCCTAAGTGTGGATTTGTAACGGCGCACAGAACTTTGTGCGCCGTTACAAATTTGTAACGGCGCATTGTATAATGTGTGCCGTTACAAATCCACACTTAGGAAAAAAAACAGTTTAAGGTCAAATTGACCGAATTACCCCTAATTCGGCCGGAATTGACCGAACTACCCCTAATTCGGCTGGAATTGACCGAATTACCCCTAATTCGGCCGGAGTTGACCGAATTACCTTTTTAAGGTCAAATTGACCGAATTACCCCTAATTCGGCCGGAGTTGACCGAATTACCCCTAATTCGGTCGGAATTGGCCGAATTACCCTTTTTAAGGTCGAAATGACCGAATTACCCCTAATTCGGTCGAAATTGACCGAATTACCCTTTGAAGGTGAAATTGACCGAATTACCCCTATTTCGGCCGGAGTTGACCGAATTACTCTTTATAGATCATAGATTAAAAAAACCATTTATTCATAACCAATCAAACATACATATACATATTAAGTATCAGAGTCGGCGGAATCATAATCTTCATGCCCTTCCAAATCGCTGTCATCGGTTTCTTCGTCGTCGTGCTCGGTTTCTTCGTCTTCTTCATCGTTCTCAGCTGGAAGTACTGGCGGTGGATACCAGATTAAGTTTGTTAGGTCGATAGTGATACCACCCGGTGTGACAATGTCAATTCGATCTTCTTTGTAAGGTTCATCGACTTCAAACTCCAGGTCGTCGTCACCGGCACAGGCTAAACTGCTCAGTTTGTAGTGACCCCTATGCGACACGACGTTCACAACCTTCCACGGTCCAGATTTAGGGTCGTCGATATAGTATACCTGTTTTGCCATTAAAGCAAGGCAAAATGGGTTTTGTTTGTGACGATCTGTGGACGTCTTGACCGAAATTAATCCATTTGCGTTCTTTCTAATTGTCCGTTCGTCGTACCACCGACACTTGAATAGAACGACTGGCATGCCTTCCGAGTAGGTAAGGATACATACGTCCATAAGAACACCGTAGTAACATATGTCGTTTGCTTCAATCATGACCCCTGAATTTTGATTTCTCCGGCCCTGGTCGATTCTCAAGCATAAAAATTTGACGCCGTTAACAGTACACTGCGAATAAATGGCAGACGTACGAGGACCTCTGGATAGTAGTACCAACTCTCGTTGCCACCCTGGAGCACTCATCTGCACACGGAATATAAATGAGTTATCCCTAAAATTTGTATATGGTAATTGAAGTTAACTAATGTCTATTACGTACAATTCTACGCCACTCGAAAACAAAGGACATGACTCGATCCTGAAGAGATTTCCTAGGGTGTATTCGTTGGAACCCTGCACGATGTGTGTCTACGAATGCATCTGCTTCGGCACAATTCTCAATCACTGTCCAATTCGCCCAGAACATCTCGGATGTGCTCAATTTGTCGTTTCGCACCACGCTCTTAACTTGTACATGTGGGGAAACAACTGATAAGTTGAAACCTAGAGCTGGACTAACAAAACTTTTGCTGGCTGAAGTGGCGCGGTTAAGGTACATCTGAGTGAAGGTGACAGACTCGTGCATCAAGTACTGTTGGGCTATACAACCTTCTGAATATCGCGGATTTCGCACACTTTTCTTATACACGCCAAGTTGCCTACAATTGAATTATGAAGGTTAATGTCATATTCGATTATACAGTTCAATGGTAATTGGAAATGATATTTCGAATTCAAGGATCATACCGTTCAATTGGAAACATCCATGTGAAATGAACTGGGCGGGTTCGCAAAACTTGATCCGGGAGGTGCAGTAGAAGGTGAACCATAATTGTACAGAATGAAGGAGGGAAAATAGTTTCCAACTTACAGACTAGAACCACTATATCTTCCCTCAACCTTTTCAGGGCTTTTTTCCTCGGTTCCCTCGTGCACAACAATTGAAAGGCCTTCCCAGCTCTGTTAATGCTTCTGCCACATAAGGCGGTACGTACTTTCGAATGACAAGGGGGAAGATACGTTGCATCAACACGTGACAATCGTGGGTCTTCAATCCGAGGAACTTTTTCTCATCGGGATTCACCTTGCTCTTTAGACTTCCCGCATATCCAGAGGGAAACTTAACAGCTCGGATATGCTCCAGTACTTCCTTCTGATCACGACCCGCCACGCCATAAGGTGCATCTGGGAGCTCCCCGTCTTGCACCCATTGGTCTTACCGGACTCCCTGTTCCTCATAAGTTCTCCTAGCTTTCTCGTCATCCTTAGCCTTCCCTGCAATTCCAAGAACTGTACCTATGACGTTTTCGCATACGTTCTTCTCTATATGCATCAAATCCAACGCATGTCTGATTTTATGAGTTTTCCAATAAGGCAAAAAATGCTTTTATGAGATCAACATATAGGAACACCACCACCTTTTCGTTTACTGAACTTCGGATGCAGACTAGGCGGTGGGTATTGATGACGTAGAATCACACTGAGTATAGCAGCCCCTGAATGCCGGGTAGGCCTTCTCCGTGTCTCTGTCTTCCCGTTAAAGGTCTGCGGCTGAAATCGTAGCGGATGTTTCGGTGGTAAGAACCTACGAGCACCTTGGTTAGAGATTCTTGAGTTACTGCGCTCAGAATCGATCTCGTCCAAGCATAGAGGACATGCCTTATAGCCTTTAGTCTGGATGCCCCCCAACATTCCCAAACCTGGGAAGCCACTTATTGTCTACATCACATCAGCCCGCATGATGAAAGCCTCTTTCTTAGAACCATCCCACGTGACAGCTCCGTGCTCCCACAGATGGTTCAACTCATCAATCAGCGGACGCATGAAGTTATTTAAGCATTTCCTCTGTGATTTTGGACCAGATATCAACATGGTGAGGATGTTATACTCCTTTCTCATAGCCATCGAGGGCGGAAAATTCAACGGGATAGCGACTACAGGCCACAAACTGTAACTCGGGGCATTAGGCCCGTATGGAGAGAACTTGTCGGATGACAGCGCCAGCCGCACGTTCCGTATTTCTCCAGAAAATACTGGGTATTTAGCGTCAAAAGGAATCCAATCTGCACCGTCCGATGGATGTACTAATATTTCATCGTCCTCATTCTCCCGCTCCTCGTGTCATCGCATCCACTCAGCCGTCTCTGGGGCAAGATATAAACGTTGAAGTCGAGGAGTCAATGGGAAGTACCACAACGTCTTTTTCAGAACTAATTTTTTTCCCACTTTAGCGTATCGTGCTTCTCCATAAACGCCACATGTCTGGATTTGTGATTGTGTTCCGTAGTACAAAGTGCATCCGTACAGACATGCATCATATTTCACGTGTGGCAATTGGATTCCCTTCATTTTCTGCTTCGCCGCTGCATAGCTAGATGGATACGTATTAGGTTGGGGTAACGTAGAACAATAATCTTTGGCAACCTTGGTAAAAGCTTCGTCAGGCATCCCGGTGCTCTGCTTGATGGACAACATCCTTAACATTGCTGCTAATGAAGTATCCTCACTATTTTCGTACAACGGCTTTTGCGACTCCGTCACCAACCGGTTGTATGCTGTCATGGTTGCCTTAGCGACTCCCTCCTCGACTTCGGTTATTATTCCAATGTTCTGTTGCTCGTCCTCGTCCTCGTCAATCCTTACATCTCTAGTTGGGTCTACATCATCCACGAGCTGATGCACAGGATCAACGTATACTGGATTGTTGTCCGACGTCGAACAAGGCTGATTCGCCGATGTTTCCCTGAAACTGATATCCCAATTCCGGCTCGAGCTAGCTCCTTCGGATTCGCCATGATGGAACCACACATTATACGATGTAAGGAAATCTTTCCTCAATATATGATCGCAAATGGTGTCCATATCGTGCCAAGCAGAATTACAACACCTCGTGCATGGACACTTGAAACGTCCCACACCATCTCTTGGAGCGTTTTTCCCCGCAAATTTTACAAAACTGCTTAATCCTTTCATCCATTCCTCACTCATTTTTACGGATCCCATCCATCTCCGATCCATTCTATATATGTAATATATATAAATTCGGTTAACAATTGATTTACAGAATATTGCATTATTTAAAAATATGTACGTACCTTCTAATTCACATAAATGACCTAAATACCCTTGTTTAGTCATTTATGACCTAATTACCCCTAATTAGGTCATAAATGACCAAAATACCCCTAATTAGGTCATAAATGTCCGCAATACCCTATTATGGTGGTTTATGATCAAATACCCTAATGTAATGTTATCATGCAAATAATGGAATCGGGAGAATTTACCCTAATGTTATCATGCAATTAATGGAATCGGGAGAATTGACCCTAATGTTATCATGCAATTCATGGAATCGAGTAATTTATTTCATCAATTCCAAAACTAATTTAATAAATTTAACATGCAAATTATTCATACAAGCAAAACCATACAAATTAATTCATATGAAATCATATACAAATTTGCAGTTATATGTAGAGCATTATTTAAAAATTTGTACATACCTTCTCGGGAGATTTGTCTGAGGGTGCTCGAGAAAATTTATAAAATATCGAAATTACGAAATTACCCTTGTCGGGAGAAAAGTAGTTCTGAGATGTTGTAGGAAGAAGAAGGGGAGGTTCTGCCAAGATTTATAATACATTTTTGTAACGGCCCACCTATATATATGCGCTGTTACAAAGTAACGGTAACAACAATGGCTTCATTTCCGACCGTTTTCCATAACGGCAACAAAATAGTCAACGGTCAACACCTTTTGTAACGGCGCACTTTATCTGTGCACCGTTACTAATTTCTTTTCTAACGGCGCACATACTTTATGTGCGCCGTTAGAGTGGAAAAAACTGATAGTGTAATATATTCAAACTTGTAAGTTTATGCGTAGAAGTTTAAATTTACTTCCTATTTATTTTTTAAAACTAAAGATTATTATTATATCTAACTGGCATTAAGTTTAACAAACTTTTCATTATAGTTCCAATGCAAATTTGACTGGCTCATAAACTGCCCTGTTACAAACTCGAAAAATAAAATTAATCAAAACATTGTAAGCTATAAATAGTAGTTTAAATTTATTATTTAAATTAAAATTTTAAATCACTCTTTTCAACGTTATATGTTAGTAATACTTTTGTGTTGCAAAGCAATTGATATTCCACACATAAATCCATGGAAAAAAGTTTGAAGGTCCCACAAGATTTACAAAGACATGATGATGAGGAAACAAAGGTTGCTAATTGTCAACGCAGAGCAGGAAGCTTTCTTCTTCACTTCACAACACAACAAAAACAGAGTCGACATTCAATTTCTTGACTCACAAAATAGCAAGCTACAGTTTTCAAACACTGTCGTTGGTTTGTGTCAAAACCTGACCTCCCACGTGCTCTTGGGGCACACCGTCACATGGGAGCGACCCCCAACCTTGTTTCTCATCATTCATCTTTGTCCCGACCAATTCATATGATTTTCCGAACACATGAATCACCCTGCCTGGAATTGTAGTCTACACCTGATTTATTGTTTCATCCAAAAAAGAAATTAAAGCATCCAAAACTTCACAGGAAGGTTTCTGGAAAAAGCGGGAGTAATGCAGAATAGTCTATTCAATTTTAATCATTCTCATTCCCCTTAATTTTTCCTAGACACTCATTACCTCAGTCTCTCATTTTCATTGTAATTGTGTTTGTAATTTTGGCTTTTTCCTCATTCTTTCGTCTTGGGAATGGATGGTTCGGCCTTTTTCTAATACAATCATCTTTTGCTGAGACAAAAAAAGAAGTTGGGGTATAATAGTTTGAAATTAAGTTGCATTAGGAGTTTTTTCAATTTTGTCAATCAGCAAGTTGGGGTTGAAGGGAGAATCGACCGGTCTTGGAGTCTGAAGATAGGAGGTGGCTCTCAGCCCGATAATATACTTTATTTTTCAAATAGTTTGTCACAACAAATAAGTGTTCTACAACATTAAGATGCTATGTTTGTCGAAAGTATAAGCTAGAGATATGATTTGAGAATAAACTTCAAAAAATTACGAATTAACTTTCATATTTCTATTTCGAATTCGGAAAGTATAGTCATAAATAATAGACTCGGGTGATAGGTTTGAATCTCAATTTTTATCTTGAGTCTAGTTGGGCCTTGTATAGTTAAAAGGGACATGCTAGAGCCCTATAAATAAAACAAATTATTAGCATTTACCAAAATCCAATTGTATTTTTACCCTATGGTTGTAAATAACGATCGAAATTCCCGCGCTCCACTATAACCGCCACACCATACGCTCTCCAACCAAATCTAAGTTCCATGTTTTTTTCTTTAATGAGTCAAAAGGTAGCTATAAATATTTCCATGAGAACACTCTTTCATTTTAGTTCCCATTTAGATTTAATCTGAAGAATATATATTTTCTGTCTCTATTCAGTTTTTTTGTTTTGTTTATTAAATTAATCTTCCTGACAATATGCACCAGAGCTCTCTGTTATCAGCAAAAAAATCCAAGTAAAATCTGATTTTAACCCATGATTTTATGACATTTAATTTAATTTAATTTTTTATTTTTTTATGAATGATAATATTTGTAGATGTCATAAAGATCACACCAAGAACAAAACCCATGAAGATGTTTCTAATGAGCTTCT
Source organism: Geranium rotundifolium (assembly GCA_963920655.1). Lineage (NCBI taxonomy): Eukaryota > Viridiplantae > Streptophyta > Magnoliopsida > Geraniales > Geraniaceae > Geranium > Geranium rotundifolium. Next base: position 10,708,321 of record OY987320.1, read on the forward strand.
GATTCTTGTACCCAACAGGGTTTCTGGGTTTACAATCTTCAATGCTGTGAGTATCTACACAAAATTATGGGTTTCTTGATTTGCAAGCAACCTATAAAATATAGTTAATTTTGTTGTGCAGACAGATTCAACCTCAGAATCTACAAGGAGGGTTTCGAGTTCGAGCAATGTAGTCTCTTACCAATACATTATGCTTCCAAATGTATTAAGCCCAAATCACATATTGGCCATTACCGAATCTTCATCTTCATCACAAGGATCAATTGTCTCAAGAAGGTGCCTCCAACCACTCATTTCAGGCCTCGGATCATCGTTGATCACTATTGTAAGAGGCGGAATGTGTGCCTCACAGCCATCCATTTCCGATGCTATTAGTATCACCATCCCGAATTCTGGAGGCAATCCTCAGATTCAGCAAATTAGGCCTTTCTTGCAGCTCACGCAACCAAATGGTTTGCAGATCCAAGCTCAAATGCGTCTTATGAGACATATAATCATGGAATCAATACTCTACGCCCGTAGGCCTCAAATGTTAGAGTTCAACAACTTAACGTCTCAAAATGGGGTAAACTTGAAGCCCAATAAATTCTCTTTTTATGTTATTGTTGTCTCCATTTTTTTGCTATAACATTGCTTGTGGTAGACACAGGATGTCCAAGTTTCGCGACAATCAACCACTACTTATGTGCCGGAAATGGACAATCAGTACACGGATCATATATGGCTCGATGTGGATAACATGTCTTACGAGGTATATTTACATGTAATGTCTTTTCTATTCGCAATTCTTAGTTCCCACCTCTGCTCCAAGCAGAGGACCCACCAGGATTCAAACATTAACCTATCGCTAGGCAATGCTTGTTACTTACATGCAATGCTGATCTTGGTATGATTCATGTAGCCCTTGGCTGATTTGGGTTCATTGATTTCCTTATATAGGAGCTGTTGGCTTTGGAGGATCACATAGGGTATGTCAGCACAGGGTTGTCCGAAGATGTGATCACCACGTCTCTCAGACACAGCAACTACTTTGTTTTTGAAGAAGAGAATACCCAGAGAGAATCTTGCAGCATCTGCCAGGTATGTCATTTCTACTCTTTCTTAACTTGAATGTCTCAAAGGTACTTGAACAAATACTTAACGAACAGAGTTTAAAGATCTCTATTCATTTAGTAAGAAATGTCGCCCTATCTCGAAAATTTCTGAATCCGCTACTACTGATTAGAGTATGATTCATCTTCGGTCAATACCCCTACAAGCAAGCGACCTATGTGTTGTTCCACGTGCAAAGTCTCACATAATAACGTGAATCATATGAAGACGGTATGCTCGTCATGTCAATGGCACGTGAGAAGAAGTGTCAGTGTTCCACGTCAAAACGATGTGCCTAAATTAGAGTTGTCAAGGGGTTTGAATGATGAAGTGGTTGATGCAGGAGACATACATGGAAGGGGATGAACTGGGAACGCTTGATTGCGGACATGGGTTCCACATTGGCTGCATAAATAGGTGGCTGACCTGCAAAAATAGTTGCCCTATATGCAAATCTACAGGTTTGGGTACATTAGGACCCTCACTGCACCAAATTGATGATATTGTGTGACTCTGACTGGGAATTGTTATGTATATATCTGGTGCAATTGGGGACAATTCATATGTAACTTGTATAATAACATTCTTTAAATTGCTTATTTATCCTTCAATTTAATTTTGGATTGTTGTGTTGGGACAATTTATTAACCTTTTTTATTTATATTTATTTTAAAGTCCGATCCAACTTCTTTTATTAACTTAAAATCACTTGAATTATGATCATCAGAACATATGTTCAAGTGTTTATCTGATATGTTTATAAGAGTATCTTCAATACTAAACCCAAATTTGCAAAAATTATTACTCAATAATATATAAAAATTATTGTTATATCCAGGATCTATTATACACCATAGGATTTCATCGTATCAACATCTGATATAGTTTCAATGATGAATGCTCCATAAATACAATACTAGGCATTCTATCCATTTGATCATAACCGCAAATTGGTGGTTATTCCATTCACATCTTCATCACCAAGCTGGGTCTTCTTCGATTATAGGTGATGTCACTACGATTTTTAAATTTCTCACATGGATTTCTCATCCTCGCCGTTAGTTTCAGTTCGATTTTAAGATTCACCGCTCTCTACCGTGAGATTTGGTTTAGTTAAGGGTTTCGTGGACTGAATAAGTTATAAAGGAAAATTAGCTTCTTACACAACGCCCAACGCCTCCTCACCCGACACGTGTATCAGTGCATGTCGTATCAAGTACATTTATATTTCGGCTTAAATCCGGATGGAATCCACAGAGACAAAAATGGAGTTTCTTACTCGAACAATTAACGTTCTCTTTTCCAATAAAAGAAATACTCAATTTTTGGGTTTTTGATTAGAGTAATGAAATCAAAAGACGGTTAGTTACAAGCTACTGCAAAGATAATGTGGATGATAAACTAGCAATCACGGGTGCTAGACCAACGGCTTTCGCCAATCCTAGTTCAACATTCAGTTAATCGATCATGCATAAATTGGCATAATGTTATAAATATGTTACCCGCCTCTTAGTTTTGAGTAACGTATGGATCGACAATCCTCTCAGGAATTATAATTGATCCTTAACAACAAAAAGAGCAACCATTTTCGAATCGAGACATCGACCACAGGAGACCGACCTCTCGAACATACTAAAATTTGTTCTCAATCACACCTCTCGGAACTGATTTTGAATTCAAGCTATAAAAATCAAACAATCAATTTAACGTTCATATAATACCCATAAAGCTGGATCTTTTCAACATGCATACAATAGCTGAAAATTAAACTTATCATTACATTAAATCATCACAAGGTCTAACACCTATAGTTAAGGGTTTTTAGCCCATAACCATGGTGCTTAAAAAAGAGTTCATCAATTATAATTCAGTTCAAGAAAAGAGGGAGACAATCAAACTCTAAACTCTGGATGAAGTTGGAGACTCGTGCGATCTCCAAAGGCTTGCTCGTGATGGTTCCTTGTCCTCGTGTTGTGTTGCTACGTTTAGAGTTGCCATATTTTTTGTGTAAGGTAAGATGTTAGATCAATATGCTGTAACATATTTAGTGTGACATGATGCGCTCAGGATTAGGAAAGTTGTCGAAGCTTTCCTGTTTAATTCACAGAAGCATGACACGCAAGGGAATTAAGTCACGACAAGCTTAGGCAACTTCCAGCTGTGAAGAACACACGCCAGCAAGATTAAATAAGGCGGCAATGCCAACCTGTCAACTTGCCAATAACGAAGCGGCGGCAAGAGATTTCCTGTTTGGAGTTGTATTCCTAAAAGGTTTCGAAAGAACCAATAGGCATGTGGAGTTGCTATAAAAGCATGTGCTTCCCCTATACCAACTTGGAGGTTCTTCTGTGCACAAATTATTCAGAGCTCTTAAGCGTGTTGGACTAGCGTGTTGGGAGGTTGTATGTTTTGTTAAGAACCGTGTGCTCGACAAACATCATTCGAGGAGAATTGAGTGTTTGATCGATTAGGGGATTGTGTATGTGATTGAAGATTCACGAAGACTATTGAAGACAAAAGATATACCGAGCATAGGTGCTTGCTTGAAGGGTGGAATTGAGGTGTTTTCAAAGACAGGGGTAGTCCCTGGTCGAGGTATTTCATAGAGTATTAATAGTAGCTTATGACAATAACTTGTGTGATAGCTGGTTGATTGCTTGAAGTTGTACTATTGACCACCGTATAGTGAATACCTTTCCACTGGCAGAGTGCCCCCAGACGTAGGTGTGGTTACAGCGAGCTTGGTAAACATCTCTTGTGTCTTCTGTTTACTGTTTGTCTATTTACTTTCCATTTTCTGTGATTAGGCAAGTTGTCGAATCAATTGTTACAACATTGTGTTCGACTTCTTGTCCCTGCTACAAATCAGAATTTCATGTTGAACTCGACGAGAGATAGTGTCGTGGTGAATTGAGCTCCCCCAAAATCGTCTTGGAGCATAGGGGCTGGTTAGTCGTTAGTTGAGGGTATTTGAGACCCTCAAATTAGGTATGCAATTCGTCTATTTGCGATTTAAATTCATATTAATATAGCTAATGAATAAAATTGAGTTGATATTTCAAGTTTTGAATGTGGTTTTATCCTCTTAAATATATAGGTTACAACCTTTTATCGTTCATCTTTAATTTGTCATTCATTCTTAGAATTTAAGAGGTGGAAGAGATGAGACTACAAATGGATGATCTTCTCTTCATTTTTGAATAATCAAAATATTAAGAAATTCTTGTTCTCCCTCTTCTACATTTTTTCTCTACAAAAGTTTGTTTAATTTGGTGATAGAGAAAGACTCAAGTTCAAGTTCGCCTGAACTAGACCTTTGCTGTACAATGGTAGTTCGAAATCGTTGTATCCTGAGAGGTGTACGCCCATTGATTTCAACATTCGAGGGAGAGCGAATACACTTTAAGAAAAGTGTCCAACACGTCTCGACTATTCTTGAGTTTCTATCGATTAATTTGTAAATGTTCATGTATCTTTATAAATTTCATAATTCATTCATATTTATAATTTATTCAAGTTCCACGATTTATTCATTTTATTTTACAATACCTGACAAAATATACACCATCCGGAAGTTTCAACATTGCTGCAAACTTATTTAAGGCGATTTTTAGCTCCATTTCCACTTGAAATATACATAATTGCACCACACATACCCGAATGCGGAAAGTTGTACAAACGACTCTAAACGTGGGTATAGTGGTGTCGATGCAACGTCTGAATGGACCCACATCGTGAACTTGGACGAGAACCTACTGTTCGAGGTTGGGACGAGATGGTCATAATTACACATGAAAAAATGTTTTTTTATTCCTTAGAGTTGCAGGTGGTTACTTCATCGATTATCGTTATTGAATATTTATCATCTTCAAATTTTATCGATTAATCTTAAATTTGTTTGTGATAGATTCTTAATTCCAATATAGAACTCAATATAATTATTGTGAATATCTCGGTATTGATCCGTGTTTAATGCTTTGTGTGATTGAGTTTTGTGTTTTTGTGTTGCTTGATTTCAATGTACGACAACTATAAAAGGATTGAGTTATTGACCAACGTTTGTTTGACCAATTGATTAAGCATTGGACCTAGGTTCGAGTCACGATGTGATATCTTTATATCCTATCATTATTCTTTCCAACTTGTGTTGGGCGTTTCTCTCGGTGGGAGTCAAGTGACACTAATCTTTTTCAGTTATTCTCTTATTTAATGTTATGGTCATGTAATTGCATTATGAGCAAGAAATAAAACCTATCATCTAGGGAACCAACACAAGTTGGGTCAAGTGGTAAGGAAGTCACATAACACACGTGAGATCATGAGTTTGAATCTTGGTACATGCTAGTAGTGCAGGATGTCTTTAATTATCGCCGATAAAAAAACTCATATAGGAAAAACGTATATTTAAATAAAAACGATTTACAACTTTAAGACCATCCATAAGATCGAGATACCGAATGAAACACTAGCATAGGGGTGAGCATTGGCCGGGTTGGATAGTCGGACTCAGCGGGTTGACCATTTTCATGTTCATTCCCGGCCCATGAAGAGTGTTGTCTGCTGGACATGTGGGCGGGTTGAGCAATAAATTATGTACGCAAAATCAGATTGCAAAATTAATACTTTAATATCATTAAAACAGATTGTCAATAACATTTAGAGTAGTTTATATGCAAATTGTGTTTTTCAAACTTATTTGCTATAAAAACTTAAAATGTCCCTTTCAAAATTAGTGTGAGTTGTGTGTGTTTAGTTAGTTAGTTAGTTAAGTTCATTAAGCTAGGTTGGGCTGGGTTGGTTCGGACACCCCACTCCATGTCCGCAACCCGACTTGTGATATCTATATGGTGCCCATTCCCGGCCCGGGTTACTCTGGGTTGGAATTATGAGCGAATGGGTTGGTCCAGGTCACAGGTTAGACCGAATTGTCCGGACATTTATGCTCACCCTTATAATAGCATGTTGAATTGAAACTGATCTGAGACTATCAACAACACATGAAATGCGTGTATAAATCAATGAACCGCACGAATGACACACATATGCTAAATTGAGCCAATGCATACGCTAACCAACTAAACTATGAAACATTGAATACTTCAAAGAACAAGATGCAAAGCAATATCAACTCTATGACACGCCAACACCAGTGACATTCATCTCTTAATCAAGTGAAGAAATAATAACCAAATGTAAACATTAATCTTCAATATGTTTATATGTTTTAACTCAGAAACCAAAAGAAGTTGGAGAGATATAGAGAGAGAGAGTCTCGCTTTTGCGATTTGTGTCCGTTAATCGGAACAGTTTCTTTTCAGGCAGTTATTTGACAACGGTTCAAAGATGGCGACGGAGGCCGACGGTGAACAACCAAGGCAAGCAACGGAAGAGGAAGGGAAAGGCATGGACATTGAAGACCTGCAACATAGATGGACAGAGATACAATTAGAAGAAGAGCATGAAGAAATAATTTTGGGTGACCCGGAAGAAGGAGAAGCATCAGTCAATACTAACAATGTTCTCATCGGCAAATTCATGACAGAAAGAAATATTGAAGTTGAAGCTATGAAACAACAAGTAGCGTATCTATGGAAACCGAATGGTGGAGTCTCAATCCAAGTAATAGAGCCTAACCTGTTCTTATTCCAGTTCCACAAAGAGGGGGAAGCAGAAAAAATAGTTAAGGGTGGGCCATGGACCTACAACAGAATCACACTCCTCCTAGAGAAGATGGAAGGGAATGAATCTCCTACTGATGTAAAGTTCCTCACAATCCCTCTCTGGGTGCAAATCCACAACTTGCAAAACAACCACAAAACAGAAAGTACAGTGAGGAAAATAAGCGAAGCCCTGGGAGAAGTGCTGACAATAGATGCTGCAAATTTCAATGGCAATTGGAAGAAATACATGAGAGTACGAGTGAAGATTCCTATCGCTCGACCACTGCGTAGGAGGATGAAAGTGACAGGGACAAGCGGCGAACCTCGCTGGGCTAATTTCGTATATGAGCGCCTCCCTCTATTTTGCTTCTCTTGCGGCATTATGGGACACATCGACAAGTCGTGCCCAGGAGGAGAGATGGAGGCAAGTGCTAAACCCTTCGGAATTTGGCTGCGAGCAATTCCTGGTAATAACATAATGCAGATGGGGGAACCATGGTTGCGAAACCCACTCGGTGAGCCCTCAAGACCAAGGTGGAGAGACCTTAATGACTCTCGGGATGATTCAGGTGGAGCAACTAATACCAGCAAGGAAAGCAGCATGGAAAAAGGAAACACAACGAATATGTGGAAATCGGACAAAGCGGAAGTAAGTACTGAACCCACTGTGACGAATCAAATGCAGCAAGGAATTTCCGGAAAATTACAAATACCAGAAAATGAAACCAAGACAGGAGGAAGAAAAAGAAGAAGGATAGAGACGGACACAACTGGAGAAACACCAACCAATAGTGATTCAGAAGCATCATCAGCGGATCCCAGGGAGGGGATCCGGCAGGAGTCATGAGCATTCTAAGTTGGAACTGCCGAGGGTTGGGTTCCCCTCGGACAATTCAGTTCCTAACCGGTTTGGTGAGCCGGAAGAAACCCGCTTTTTTATTTCTCTCAGAAACTATGTGCGCTCAAAGTAGAGTGGAGCAACTGAAAAGAAGGATCAAGTTTGATGGAGCTTTGGCAATAGAACCTGTGGGCAGAAGTGGAGGAATCGCTCTTTTATGGAAAAATAAGGATGACACAAATATATTGAGCTTCTCAAATCGTCATATTGATGCAGCAGTGTCAGTGGGAGGAGTTCCTACCTTCAGAATAACAGGAATCTATGGAGAAGCAAACAGAAGCCATCAATATATGACTTGGAACTTATTGAAGGGGTTGAAAGATAGGAATGGGCTCCCATGGTGTGTCATTGGAGATTTAAACAACATCTGCTCGCAGAATGAAGCCAGAGGTGGAGAGAGATACCCGGATAACTTACTTCTTGGTTTCAACGAAGCACTATCTTACTGCAACCTTCAAGACATCCCCCTAACAGGGTATGATTTCACATGGGAAAGAGGAAGAGAAACTTCAAGATTGATAGAGGCGCGTCTCGACAGAGCCCTAGTCACTCCCCAATGGCGGTCACGGTTTCCTGCCTCTAAACTTTACAATTTGGGCTCAACACTCTCGGATCATGTAAGCCTGCTTCTAGACCCCGGAGTTCGAGTTCGACCGAACCCGAATAAAACGTTCAGGTTTGAAAACTAGTGGACTGAAATTCAAGGGTGTAAAGAATTCGTCGAGCAGACATGGTTGAGCTCCGCCAGAAGCCAAATGGGGGAGCGCCTGGAAAATCTGAGGATCTTACTTCAAGGATGGGGCGAGACCAAGACCAAAACGCTGGAGAAAGAGATTTTCAATCTTCAAAGAACACTATCTAGATTGCTTCCCAAAAGAGATGACAGGAGCATGAAATTATATGCAGAAAAGAAAGAAGCGCTCAATCTAGCTCTGGAAAAAAAAGAGAGCTTATGGAGACAAAAATCAAAACAGTTGTGGCTAAAGGAAGGAGACAAGAACACTAAATACTTTCATGTGTGTGCGTCTCACCGGAGGAGGATAAACTTCATCGATAAACTCCAAGATCAGTCCGGCATATGGCACGACTGGGAATCAGGTTTACAAAATACCATCTCTGACTATTTTAATGATATCTATTCTAGCGAAGAATGGGATTGCAATCTAGTGCTGAGTTTATTTCAACCCCTAGTCTCGGAGAACAATAACAGAGAGCTACTTACTGAAGTGTCAGAATCAGAGGTAAGAGAAGCCTTATTTAGCATGGAGCCAGCCAAATCTCCAGAACCTGACGGCTTTTCCCCAGGGTTTTACCAATTTTTCTGGGAAACTCTAAAACAAGAGATAGTAATGGAGGTGAGACACTTTTTCAATACTGGAATCCTACAGGAAGGGAGCAATGATACTAATCTGGTGTTGATACCAAAAACAAGGGCTCCAACAAACATGACAGAGCTTCGCCCAATAGCTCTATGCAACGTTCGTTATAAAATTATTTCAAAAGTTATAGCAAACAGATTGAAGCCTCTCCTTCAAGTACTTGTCTCAGAAAATCAGAGTGCGTTTATTCAAGACCGTCTTATAACGGATAATATGCTGCTAGCATTCGAGACGATGCATCACATGAAAAGAAAGAGCAATGGAAGGAAAGGCTTAATGGCTCTCAAGCTAGATATGAGCAAAGCGTATGAAAGGATTGAATGGAGTTATGTTCTAGGAGTCTTGAGTCGATTAGGGTTCAGTTTACACTGGATAACCCTTATCAACGCTTGTATCTCCTCTGTTAAATATCGAGTAACAACCAGTGGTCGCAGCTTTAATATCGATTGCCCATCTAGAGGCGTTCGTCAGGGGGACCCTCTATCACCGTATTTATTTATCATATGTGCATAAGGCCTCTCTAAACTCCTGAAGAATTTTGAAGATCACAACCGTGTGAGAGGAGTGTCTATATCTAGGCAAAGCCCTAGAGTTTCTCACTTGCTGTTTGCTGACGACAGCTATATTTTCTGTCGAGCAAGCAGAGGAGAAGCATCATCTATGAAGGAAATTCTTTCAACATATGAAAGAGCCTCGGGACAGAAAGTTAACGCACTCAAATCTACCGTCATGTTCAGTCCGAATACAAGAGTGGAAGAAATCAATCACATCGTCGAAATCCTCCAATTCAGAGTGGATCAAAATCCATCTACTTACTTAGGCCTCCCTAACATGATCGGTCAAAACAGAAGAAGAGCATTCAATTTTTTGATTGAAAGAATAGCGGGCAAACTCATGGGTGAATCGTTTTTTCTCAAAGGCAGGTCAGGAAGTTCTTATCAAATCAATTCTACAGGCACTGCCTATCTACACTCTCAACATGTTCTACCTCCCTAACGGGGTCCTAGAAGAAATCAAAAGAATGCTAGCACGATTTTGGTGGACATGCTCTATTGCGGGAAGGGGAATAATTTGGAAGAGATGGGACTCCTTATGTCTCCATAAAGAATCGGGGGGCTTGGGGTTTCTTGAGCTAAGGAAATTCAATCTTGCCCTTCTTGGCAAGCAATTTTGGAGACTACTATCGAAACCAGACTCCTTAATAGCTCGAGTGTTGAAGGCTCGTTACTATCCTAATGGATCAATCCTAAACGCTTCTTTGGGTTCTAACCCAAGCTATGCTTGGAGAAGCATCCTGGCAGCGCAGGATCTAGTCAAGACAGGAGCCAGAATGAGCATAGGACCGGGCCTTTTTCCTATATCCACTCCGTGGTTAATAGAGGAACCAGCCTCTTTACCACTCCCTAATGCAGAAGCTAACATTCAACAGATTGCAGATATATTTCATACAGGTTCGAAAGAGTGGAATTTACCTCTACTTCAAACTATTCTTCCACAGACCGAGGTGACCAGGATCTGCTCCATTCCTATAAGCAAAACCACAACCAGAGACTCTTGGTATTGGAGATTTGATCCAAATGGCTTCTACTCTGTCAAATCGGCCTACAGACAACAAAATCGACAAACTGGTCAGTGGGATATATCTCATCAACAATTAAACTGGAAAAGGATATGGAATTTTGATTTACCTCCGAAGATCAAATTGTTTTTCTGGAGGACTCTTAAAGAGACACTTCCAACCAGGGAGAATCTACTGCGCAGAGGAGTGAGCCTCCCTTCCGATTTGTGCCCATTATGTTCGCTTAACAGAGAATCCTCTCTCCATATCCTCTGGGAATGTTCCTCTTTAACCTCGCTCAAACCGATATGGTGCAGGAACGGCCCTCCTTGTCAAACGCTAATGGAGTTCTTCAATTTTGCATGCAACAACTACACTCAAGTCAGGAATGAAGAACTAATTTATCTATGGTGGGCAATCTGGAACACAAGAAATGAAGTAATCTGGAAGAATCAGAACCTCAACACATTCTCGATCTCCTGCGTGGCTGCGCGAACAAGAGCGGACTGGGTTGCATCGCATGCAAAACCTCGCTCAGCCCAAAAACCCCACCTTAATCAGAGATGGTCTAAACCGAGACATGGATGGGTGAAGATCAACACAGACGCTGCTTTGGACCTCCAGGGAAACAGAATGGGAGGAGGGATTATATGTAGAGATACAGAAGGTCGCACCTTAGCAGCTTATGGATTCACCTTACAGGGACGATTCGAACCCCTCATGGCCGAGGCTTTGGCACTGCGAGAAGGGATTCAATGGGCAAGGAATTTGGGGGAAAGCAATGTAGTCTTCGAGACCGACTCCAAAGGTCTGTGGACTCTTCTGTCTAGAGACTCAAACCCCTCTTCACCTATTGGAGCAATAGTTTTAGACTGTAAGAATTATTGTACACACTTTGTAAATAAGGGTTTTTCATTTATTACTAGATCAGGTAATCGGGTGGTGGATTATCTAGCCACTTATGCTCTAACGAGCCCTGATTTCGAGTTAACTAGTGCTGAAGTAACAGGCACGTTAGCTCGCTATGTATTCGCAGAGGTTTCCTCAATATAACGAGCTCGTCTCTTTTTCTCAAAAAAAAAACTCAGAAACCAAAAGGATTGATAACATTAATACGGTAAATCCACATTAGTTCTCCAAACCCCATCGCAAGAGCCAAATGATAACATATTATATAACTAGGTAATACGACGGTATATATAAACTGAATTTAACTACTAGATTGAAAATGCATTGTTTAAACGATATTCCAACACCCAATCCGCGTTCTATATCAAATTAAACCCCTTAGGAACCTACTGCTATTTAACCCTACTTCATACCTAGCAATGGACCTGCCATTTATTTTTTGAGTCATAACACCAACAACGACCTTCTGCCTCTTGATTATATCCATCAATGTCTCATTGTCCTCCGAGTATGAATCACCCACAATCAAAATCTCTAGGGCGGCCATCATCTGCCCAAACGAACTAAATACAAAGATTATACTGAAAGTGTTTATATTGATGAATGATTGATGATTACAATAGGATACAAATGCCTCTATATATATAGGCTTGATAAGGTAGGGTTTACATGAGCTATGACGGCTAGGTTTTAGGTAGATATACAAAGTGTAGTGGGCCTCAACCCATATATTAATAAATAATATAATATATCTAACACTCCCCCGCCGCAGTCGAAGCAGGAGGAGGCCGAATGCTTTGACTGGAGCAAAAGTCTTCAAAGAGTAGTAGGGAAGCCTTTGGTAAACATATCTGCAAACTGGAATGATTTGATGAGAAGGGAATGAGAATTTAGAAAATAATTTTGGGTGGTGAGAATTTAGAATTTTTTTTAGAGAGATTAATAAGAGAGGATGATAGAGATAGAGAAAATAAAAATAACTAGAAAGGAAAAGAGGGAACATGAGGGGGGTGGGGCAACTACGTCATATAATGACGGTGCGGCAACTACGTCAGTGCGAAATAATTTCAAGCAACTACGACGGTGCAAAACAATAAGAAAATAAGTGGAGATATAATATCGAGTTCAAAGATAATAAGAGATGGAGAGAAAATTAATTGAGTAAGAATATTGTGAAAGTGTGATTAGAGAGAGTGATTTTTTTTTGAAAGAGGGAACAATATGAAGGGACTAAAAAGAAAATAGAATAAATGGTGAGAAAAAAAAGGGGGAAGAAACTGAAAAAAGAGAGATTAATAATGAAAGAAGAAAAATTTAATTCAAGATTAAGAAAGAATAGAGAAATGACAAAGAAAGAGTTTGAGCGAGGGTAAGAGATAATATAGACTTAACAAGGAAGGCATTTTTAATAAAATAGAGGAATGGAAGAATTTTTAGAAAAGAAGATGAGAATATAGATCACGTGATAAGATGAAAAGAGAGAAAATGTTAATATCACAATAGAAGATAAAGCAATACAATTAGGATGGAAGTGGATGATTGTGTAAATAAAATAAAAAATAAAGAAAAAGTGAAAAGAGATAGAAGAATAAGACTTAAAAGTTGTTCTTTGAAGAAGAGTGAAGATGAGGTTGGCGCGTACAGCCATGATGGGGTCTACGACCAAGAGAAAAAAAAAAGAGAGGTTTTGGGTTGAATTTTTTTTTTTTGCTTTGAGAAGGAAAATCGAAAACAATATTACCTCGCCCACCTGCTAAATCATGATTAACGAGTGGGCAAAGCCACACGCAACGAAAAAGTTTAATCAAGATCGGCCTAAACCTCTGATACCATGAAAAAATTTATATTGATGAATGATTGATGATTACTATAGAATACAAATGCGTCTATATATAGGCTTGATAAGTTAGGGTTTACATGAGCTATGACGGCTAAAGTTTAAGTAGAGATACAAAGCGTAGTGAGCCTCGGCCCATATATTAATAACTAATATAATATATCTAACATATACAGTATTTCATATAGATCCCATGAGACCCGACTTGTATCACCATGCAAGCGCTCTATTGAAACATTGTCATGTCACATAACTACACTAGGTGTCCAAACAAAACCAGCCATGAAACACATTCATATCACATGCACTACGAAGAGTTCACGACACATGAAAATGATGATGAATATATGATCATATGAAACATACAAATTTTCACAATTAGAAGTTCATATATATCCCATGAGACCACGTTGTATCACCATGCAATCGCTCTATTGACACACTGTTATGTCATTGAACTACACTGAGATGTCCTGACAAAACCCCATGAAATACATTCATACCACATGCATTACAGAGAAGTCACAACCTATGAAAATGATGTACTAAATGATGAAATATACCCCACCCATTTTGCCCAAGAAATCTTGTGATTCGACTCTCTATAAAGAAGTAAGGGCTAATTATCATCCCGCCCATGGTAGGGTGATTTGCAATAAACTATGATATGCATATATGATCATACGACACTGAAAAGTGCTGATATACACCACTTTTGGGCACTTATTTCTCATGGTGAGCTCCGGACCAGAAATCCAAAGAAGATCTCGTGGCCAACTTGGTCACGACCCTGTGGCCAATACCCAAGGCCACGCGCCACTTCAGATCGTAAAGATTTTGTGCCGAGACTTGCGAGGAAAGAGTCTTACCGTGACCACCCCGTGGCCAAGAGACCAGTCAAGCACCCTGGGCCGTGGACGAGTCGTGGAGCACGGAAACCAAGGCACGAAGGCGCCACGGTTTCGTGGCGAATCGACCACGGCCTCATGGCGGGTCGAAAAATTTTCACTATAAAAGAACTCGGCGCATTTGAAAAAAATCATCAAATATTTTACGCAATATTCTACATTTATATTTTTAGAAATTGCGTCTGCGTCAAAGAGCTCTAAGCAATCAATGAGTCATTGCAGAGACCAAGTGATCAAGATGAAGGGGAGAATCAGAGGAATTTCTACCATATGTATTTAATTCTTAATTGAGAATTAATATCCGAGTTGTTCTTTCTCAATTTCCGTCTTATGTATTTTATCAAATTTCTAATTGAATTTATTTCTAATTCATGTTCTTGTGTAGTCTGCTTATAGCATGTTTATTCTAGATACACTTGTCAATACGAGGAACTAAATTTAATTAGGGATTTGAGCCGATGAACTGATGAATTAAATTAGGAAAATTTAAATAATTATTTTATATGCTTGTTGTGCCGAGGAGGGTGATTTCAATTAATCTGCATTTAGTAAATGAAAATAATAATTGAAACCCGGGTTTAAATCCTCACTAGTAATAGGTGGGTTAACATGATAGTAATGGCTTTATGTGACACATTATGGGAATTCACGAATCAAAATGCTTATCAACCGGTTAAATCATTAACTAGAAATAGCGTGGTTGTTTAGGGAGAGAGACCTTTTATTCGCCCGGAAGGGGAATCTAGGTAGAATATGAATTCTCATTACCGTCCTGATTTAAAAACACCAACAATCATGATTTTAATTCAATTTATTTCCCGAAATTTTCTCATATGATTCATTGCCTCAGAACCTATACTTGATTACTTGATTCTCTTTTAATTATTTAATCTTGCATAACCTGCATTTCTGCACCTAATTACCAACTTTTCGGCTGACTAAGATTAGCTATAAAATTATATTCGAGTGCTTAAAATTAAATAGCTATATTGTCTTTTGGTTTCTATAAACTCGGGTTCTTAATTATTCACATTTATTATTCGTGACCGGTACACTGCCAGTTCGAGATTCGACTCATATCGTTTTGCGTATCGAGTTTTAAGGCATCAGACACACGTACATGTTTCCACAATTTCAACTATGGTTTTTAATGTCACAAAACTTGTTGATCATGTAACAAGAGTCAGCCGACAAAAAGAATCCTCACCATATACCACAAATTCACCAACTTCAATACCTCAAAAAACATACAATTTATATGACATACAAGATTATAGGATACACATTGGTGTTTTAACCTTTGCTACTAACATTAACCGAGCAACTAGCTTTCTTAACAGTAAAACCTATATGTCCACCAATCCCCTGGGCAAACTACAAATCACTGTGCCACAAACTTCAACACCCAAATTACCATGTAATGTTTATTTATTACACAACTTTGCACTATGTTGACACACCAATTGCCATTTTTAATGCCCATGGAAGACCCCGAATATATTATGACATCTATGCACTTATGTAATCTTCATGCAAACTACAAATCAAAACAACATCACCCAAATATAATTCACGCCCCTAGGACGATCCCAACCCACATACCCAATAACACTACATTGCACGCGAAAAATAAAGGGGTAATTACAGATCAGTACACCCGCCGAAACCTCATTTCAGGATTGGTACTTAAAATTTTAAATTTTTTTTTCTCGATCCCCCAAGTTTAAAACGTTAACACTTTAGTCCAAATGCAGTTAAATCTAACAATAATATTTTTGTAATGATCAAAATGCCCTCCCTACATAATTTTTAATTTTATATAATTATTGGGATAATTATGAAATTATCATTCTACCCCTAATTGAATGATAAACTAAACTAATGGATTGAGGACAAGATGGTCTTTGAAAATAAACAAATAAAATAATTAATTTTTATAATTAACCTATGAAATTCCTATTATACCCTTCTTCTTTAACATTTTCTATACACTCCTCTAACCTAATCTCTATTCTCTACAACACACAGCAACAAATCAACTCTGCAACACAACACATAAACACATCAACACACAACACACATAAACACATAAACACAAACATCAACACACAACACACATAAACACGATTATGTTTGTGGCCTTCGTGAGCTCTGTTATCTGGAAGGCAACCTCGTCGATGTCGATCTCCGCCAGGAGCCCACTGCCCAGGAGGCCCTCGAGCTGCTCATCGAGCTCGCTGAGACCGAGCCCAGGTTCCTCCGGAAGCAGCTGGCCGCCGACGTTGGGTTGTTGGGTCTGGTTGAGATCGATCTGTTGTGCAAGAATATGGTCAAAATCAACATGTCGAACTTGCCGGAGCTCCGGGACTCCGGCGTCGCGGAGGTGGCAGGTGCGAGAAGCTTGGAGAGGCTGTGACTTGGGAGGTGCAAGAGGGCCATGGATTTGAGGATTGGGTATGAAAGAGTGTCACAAATTTAGGGATTGGGGGATTAGGGTTCATCCGATTGATTTGATTTTGAATTTGTTCAGAATTTGGATTTTGGGGGTTTATCGAAATTGATTATATTTATATTAGTTTAATGATATTTCAGAATTTTTTTGATGAATTTTGATAATTTTTTCATCATTATACAGTTTGATAATGATGGTATTATTGTTTGTGGATGATAAGTTTGCTGTAATGTGCTATGGAGATTGAGTGAGAGGTAGAAGAGAGGGTGTCATGGCATTGTTTGAAAATTAGAATGATATCTTGGGGGCATTTATGTCTTTTCAATTACATTTTAAATACTTTTTAATGATTATTATTAAAATAAATAAAAAAAATCAGTTAAATTCTTAAGTTTTTTATGTGTGTATATGAAAAGACAAATATGACCTTAATTCATTGGTTCAATTGTTATTTATTTGAGGGTAAATGGTCATTTCCTATCTATTAAATAATTACATTATTTAAGAGTTATATACTGAGGGTATTTTAGACTTTTTACAAACACTTTCGTTAGATTTAACTGAATTTAGACTAAAATGTTAACGTTTTAAACTTGGGGGACCGAGAAAAAAAAATTCAAATTTGGGGTACCAATCCTGAAATGAGGTTTCGACGGGTGTACTGATCTGTAATTACCCCAAAAATAAACTATATACCTACTATTACCCCGAATTAGGGGTGCTCAAAATTAGTTGGAAACTGGAAAAACTACTGGAATTGTACAGAGTTGAACCAGTAATAACCAGAATCAAGATGAAATACCCAATAACATTACATTGCACGCGAAAAATAAACCATATACCTACTATTACTGTTAAAGATGTACCCTAGCCCAATTTAATAAATCATCTATATTGTAATGTTTTATTATTATGAAATAAATAAAACCGACATTATATTACTAGTGTGTTGTAATAATATATAAAATGTGTCTTGATCTATATCATTATGTGTATCAGCAATAATAGTAGAACTATAAATCAGAGAGAGACACATTTAATGAGTCCCTGGTCAAGTATGATTCATCCAAAGGGACCAGTATGAGGATAACTTTATATGATCACACTCTACTGATCATGGCAAGGCGAGTGCCGGAGTTAGATCATAAATATCATTTGGGGAATGATATTGGACAATCCGATGGTGAGTATGTAGCATAGATGTTGTCATGAGCATATATCGTAGTTTGTCAACAAATCATTACACCAAGGAGTCTTTGTAGTTACTATGTGGTTGGTAGCTGAGTTTGGCGTTGCCTAACGTTACCGGTACAAGGGTAATCATAAGGGCCCTGATTAGCTCAGTAACGGATTACATGAGTGAACGAGTAAGACAGCTAAGGGATTTATCCCTCATGCTCCGACATGAGTATGATATTTTTTTGGGCCACTTGATGAGTATGACTGAAAGGAAACGCATGGCCATGCAAGGAGATACGTAGTATCATGGTTTTCAGTCATCTCACAGATCAAGAAACAGTGATTGATAAACAAGGATGACAACTCTATGCCTTGTGATCAATCTGGATATCGTGTGATAAAGGGATAGTGACAGAGACGATATGAGGTTAAATAGAATCATCGAAAATCACGAACGTTGGGTAATCATAATGTTTGACTAGAGGCCACTTATGATGGAAAGGGCAAATTGGTAATTTGCACCGATTTGCCAATGTGTCGTGAGCCTAGAGGGTCACACACTTAAAGCGATAAGTATGGAAAATATGAGATATATGAGAATTAGGAAAAATTCACTTTCCCGTTTTAGTTAGACCGGAACGGTCTAGACTAAACCGGAACGGATTAGACAATCTCCAGTCTAGGTTAGGGATGGCAAAATAATCCGAACCCGACTAACCCGCCCCGATCTGACCGGGTGAAACCCGGTAGAAATCGGGTCTGGGCCGGGTCCGGGTTTTTTCGAGCGGGTCTTGCTCGGGTGCGGGGCGGGTCTGGGTTGCCCTATATTCGACCCGGGTTCAACCCGCACTCGATCATTTAAAAATAAATAAATATGTAAAATTGTAATTAGGTTTACAATTTGTAAACCTAAATCACTCAGTCTCTCACTAAGTCACGCACAGAGTCACAGACACTGCGTCTCTCGCCCTCTCTCTCGATGTTGCTGGTTAATCCTCCGCTCGCCGTCCTGTCGCAGCCCCTTCCGCCACCGCTAGCCACGTCTTCTCTCGCCGTCCCATCGCAGCCCCTTCCGTCGCCGCTAGCAACGCCTCATCTCACCGTCCAGTCGCAGCTCCTTCCGCCGGCCACGCCTCCTCTCGTTGTCGCAGCCCCTTCCACCGCCGGCCACGCCTCTTCTCGCCGTCGCAGCCCCTTTCGCCGCCGGTCACGCCTAAGGTATTTCCGACCGTCTCTCTCTATTTACAAATATTAATAAGCATTAAGCATGATTAATCGATTGAGTGATTATTAACAACTTATTATCACTGATTTATCGATTGAATTTGAAACTTTCTAAAGTTGACAAATGAGTTAATAAACCAGTACACGCGAGTCGTTGTTTCGTTTTATGTATTGTTCATATGTACCAGTACCATATCATGATTTATATATTTAGTCCATATGTACTATATGCAATCATGAGTTTATCTGTATGGTCAATATTATTTTGGGAATAATAAGCATTGAGCATGATTTATATGTATGGTCTGTAAGTCTGTTATATGTTATATTTGAATATGTTATATGTTATCAGTACTTGTATTGTATGGTAGTACTTTAGTAGAATCAGTACCCTATTCACATTTAGGTCATGTAAGATATATATATATATATATATATATATATATATATATATATATATATATATATATATATATATATATATTTGAGGGACGAAATTAGATTGATTTATCGATTGATCGATTCTTATAACAGTATCGTGTAATAGGTCATGTAAGATATATATATTTGAGGGACGAAATTACATTGATTTATCGATCGATTGATTCTTATAACAATATCATTATTACATGACTGAAACATATTTCAATATTGATTTTTCCCCATTTGTTTGATCGAAAATATTGTTGGGCAGATTATGGCTGATGAGTTGCAGCCGAACAATACTTCCCCCCTGGATAGTACTAATGAGTCTATAAATCAAAATGAAATCGACAATTCTCCTTCTTCATTACCAACGAACTCTGAATAGCATGATATTTCAACAAATACAAAGGTTGGTTGTAAGAGGAAAAAATCTAATGTTTGGCTACATTTCACAAAGGAAGGAGATAAAGCCCAGTGTGGCTTATGTAAGAAGTACTTTGTTGCTACGTTTAATAGTTGGCATGATTTTTTAGCGCAAAAGTAAGAAGTCGAGCAACATGTTGCATGACGTGTGGAGCGACTTGTTACAAGACAGATTAGGAAAGAACTGAAAGTTTTCCTATTTCGACAAAGCTTGGAGCGAAAGGAGAAAGACGCCACAAAGACTTGGAGCGCAAGAGAGTGACGTCGACAAGTCAGACGACTTCCAGCTGGCAGTTACACGTCAGCGAAAGGCGGCAACTATACTTGCCTGATTTATTCATGAAGTCAGAAACAGGCAAGACGACTTCCAGCTGTCATGGAAGGCGGCAACAACTTGCCTGACTTTCCTGTTCCGAATCTAGGAGGCATTAGGAATGTGAGCTGCTATAAAAAGCCCTTGGCTTCCCATTAGCAGATCATCCGTTCTTGTTCTAACACCTGCAAGATTTCTCAGAGCTCTTAACCGTGCACCATCGGTGTGTTGAGAGGCTGATGAATATTCGCTAAGAACGGACCTTTTGCTCCGATCAAACCTTGAGTCGCGAAGACTAAATGTTTGGGTCGGTTAGGGTTTTTGTTTATGATTGAAGATTCACAACTCCGTCCAAGAAGACAACGACACCGAGCATGGACTTGCTCGAAGGGTGGAATTAAGGGAATCTCAAAGACAGGGGGAGAGGCTCCTGGTCGAGGTGATTCACGGTGAGATCTATAGTAGCTTAGGACAATAGCTTGTGTGATAGCTAGTTGGGCTTGAAGTTGTACTATTGACTACCTGATAGTGAAAAACCTTTCCACTGGCAAAGTGCCCCCAGACGTAGGTGCGGAGTCACCGAACTGGGTAATCATCTCTGATGTCGTGATTATTATCTGTCTATTACTTTGCTTACGGTTTCCACAAGAAGTCGATACACAAGTCAAAGACTTTGTGTTTGACTTCCTGACTCGGCTACGGTTCAGAATTTCAATTGGTATCAGAGGAGGCACCTTAATCTCTTAGGTGATTTTCCTGCAAAAATCTGAGTAGCTAATATGGATTCAAAGGAAGGAGGATCTGTCAATCGTCCGCCGGTACTCGACGGAACAAACTATGGAGATTGTGAAGCACGAATGTGTGCCTTCTTGAAGTCCCTCGACAGCAAAACCTGGAAGTCTATCATCAATGGATGGGAGGAACCTTACTATGCTGATGCACATGGAAATCAAACGAGCATCAAACCAGAAAAGGAGTGGAGCATGGAAGAAGATGAAGTTGCCCTAGGTAATTCTCGTGCACTCAATGCTATTTTTAATGGAGTAGATAAGAATGTGTTTCGACTCATCAACACATGCACAAGTGCCAAAATTGCATGAGACACGCTTGCTGTTGCTTACGAGGGTACTTCTAAGGTCAAAGAGCAGAAGTTACAGTACCTCACGACTAACTTTGAGGCTCTGACCATGAATGACGACGAGACTATTGCGGAATTTAATGTGCGCATCAAGGATCTGGCCAATGAATCATATTCACTTGGCAAGCCTATGACCGATGAAGATTTGGTCAGAAAGACACTGAGAGCCCTAAATCCCAGATTCAAGATGAAGATCACCGCCATCGAAGAAGTCCATGACTTAAAGACATTGAAGTTTGATGAACTCATGGGCTCACTAATGACTTTCGAGCTCTCCCTACCTCCTATTGAGAAGAAACATAAAGGTGTGGCTTTCAAAAGTTCTAATCAGAAGAGCTCAACACACTCTGAGTCGGATAGTGACATCGAGGAAACTATCGCCATGCTGGCCAAAAACTACAACAGAGTCATGAAAAGATTTGGCCAGATGACAGGAAGAAAAGTCACCCGAGAAGTCAGAGACAAGCCACAGCACAAGTTTCAGAAGCTCGACATCACAACTAACGATGGAGGACGAGGAGAACGATCAGGTAAAGGCGCTCAGTCTTTTGAATGTGAGGGGTATGGACATATGCAGAGAGAATGTCCCAACTTCCTAAAGAAACAGAAGAAGGGATTCATTGCCTCTCTAACTGACGATGAAGATGAGGAAGACAGTGACCTTGAGCATACAAGTAACTATGTGGCTTTCACTTCCTCCACAATAGATCAACCAGCTGAAAGCTCAAAGAAGTATGACTCTGATGATGAGCTATCCGATGAGACTCTCAACAACGCTTACAACGAATGGTATGTCAAGTGGCTTGAAGACTCTCGGGTAATCGAAAAACAGAACGCTCTCATTCTTACTCTTAATGAAGACAAGTCAAGACTTCTCGAGACAACTGTTGATCTCAAAAAGGAAGTTGCTCGACTAAAAGGCGAGTTAGAGCAGGTCACGAAGTCAGTAAAGATGATGAATTCAAGCACGGACACTCTAGATCAAATCCTGTCGATCGGGAAACCAGCCAAGAATATGGAAGGTCTTGGATATTCGAAAGAAGCCTCATCATCGCACACCATCTTCGTTCCTCAGAAGTCTGTCTCCCAGAAGTCTCGCCATAAGTCACCTAACTTCACGGCTGACCAAGCGACCAAAAAGTCTTCTACCCTGGCATCTTCAAAAACCCAGAACAAGAGACATACCTGGGTTTGTCATCACTGTGGACGAAGAGGACATATTCGACCCTTCTGCTATCAGCTATATGGGAAGAGCTCGGTCAAGAAAAGCCAACCTCGGAAGGAATGGCGAGTCAAGGAGGTCAACTATCAAGCTAACATCGCATACACCGCTTTAAAGGCCTCAACCAGCAACGATTGGTACTTTGATAGTGGATCCTCTCGACATATGACGGGTAATAGCTCTTTCTTGGTCACTTTAATACCACACACAAATAGTTTCGTCACTTTTGAAGATGGAGTAAACGCTAGAGTACTCGGGAAAGGAAAACTCAATCTTCCCAACTCTCCATGTCTAAAAGAAGCTCTGCTAGTAGAAGGCCTCACAGCAAACCTCATCAGCATAAGCCAGATATGTGATTTAGATCTAGATGTCCACTTCACTAGCGACAAGTGCTCGGTCAAAGACAAACAGCAGAAGAAAGTCATGATAGGTCACAGGTCCCTTGACAACTGTTATCTATGGTCTCCAACAGTCAGTACCTTGCCAACCAAGTGCCTTTTATCCAAAGCTCAAGAGACAAAACTATGGCATCAAAAACTTGGTCACATCAATTTGAGGAGTATACAAAAGATTCTATATGAAAAGGCTATCATCGGAGTTCCCAACCTCAAGATCATTGAAGGAAAAATCTGTGGAGAATGCCAAATTGGGAAACAAGTCAAGACGTCACACAAGAAGGTACAACATCTTACTACTTCTCGTGTTCTAGAACTTCTTCATGTTGACCTTATGGGACCCATGCAAGTAGAAAGTCTAGGAGGGAAGAAGTACATATTTGTATGTGTAGACGACTTCTCAAGGTACACATGGGTAGATTTCATTTGAGAGAAGTCAGATACCTTCTCAGTCTTTGAAGCCTTATGTCGAAGAGTTCAACAAGAAAAGGGAGAAGTTATTGGGAAAGTCGTTCGACTTCGGAGCGATCATGGAAAGGAGTTTGAAAACATCAGCTTCGCAAACTTTTGTGATGCTGAAGGAATCGCCCGTGAATTCTCTGCTCCCATCACTCCTCAGCAAAACGGAATCGTTGAAAGAAAGAATCGCACTCTTCAAGAGATGGCAAGAGTCATGATGTTAGCGAAAGACATCCCGCAACACTTCTGGGCTGAAGCTTTGAATACGGCATGCCATATTCATAATAGAGTGACTCTTCGCCCTGAAACTTCGCTCACTCTTTATGAAATATGGAGGGGGAGAAAGCCGAATGTCAAATACTTCCATATCTTTGGATCGGTCTGCTACATACTCGCAGATAGGGAACCTCGACGCAAGTTGGACCCTAAAAGCGACGAAGGCATCTTCCTCGGATACTCCAGAAATAGTCGAGCGTTTCGGGTATTCAACAAACGCACCCGGACTATCATGGAATCCATCAATGTCGTAATTGATGATGACAATAACGAGCAAACAAGTGACGAGGACGAAGAAGTCCTGAATCTCACAGGAGAAGTCAGACCAGAGGTCAGAAGAGAAGCCAGACCGGATGTCAGACCAGAGGTCGAGGACGATGAGCACAACAAAGAGTCTGAAGACGAAAGCCAAATCATCCCGGATGAAGAGGCAACTCCTACAAGGCAAAGAGCTCCGTCAAGAAGAATTCAGAAGTATCATCCATCCAGGGATGTGATTGGAGACATTAATGAGGGAGTTCGGACTCGACAAAAAACATCTCTTGACCGCCAAGAACTGATAGGTAACATGTGCTTTATTTCCAAAATTTAGCTAAAGAATATACAAGAGGCCATCAATGATGAATACTGGGTCTGCGCGATGCAAGAAGAATTGGTTCCGTTTGCAAGGAATGAAGTCTGGGAACTTGTACCCAAACCTGACAATGTCAATGTCATCGGGACAAAATGGATATTCAAAAACAAATCTGACGAACAAGGAAACCTCACTCGAAACAAAGCAAGACTGGTGGCTCAAGGGTACACACAAGTCGAAGGAGTCGACTTTGAAGAAACCTTTGCTCCGGTAGCCAGACTGGAAGTCATACGACTTCTTCTCGGCATCGCATGTCATCTACGCTTCAAACTCTATCAGATGGATGTAAAGAGTGCATTCCTTAATGGAAATCTAAACGAAGAAGTCTATGTAGCCCAACCAAAGGGATTCGAAGACCATGACTCTCCGCACCATGTCTACAAGCTAAAGAAAGCTCTCTACGGTCTCAAACAAGCTCCACGAGCATGGTATGAACGTCTTACCCAATTCCTTGTACAGAATGGCTATATTCGAGGGGGAGTAGACAAAACTCTCTTTGTGAAGAAGGAAGGAAAGGACATCATGATAGCTCAAATATATGTCGACGACATTGTATTTGGAGGGAAGTCAGACAAGATGGTGAAACGCTTCGTTCAACACATGCAGTCTGAATTTGAGATGAGTATGGTCGGTGAGCTCACATATTTCCTAGGCTTCCAGATCAAGCAGATGTCAGATGGAATATTTATCTCCCAGGGCAAATACGCAAAGAACATTGTCAAGAAGTTCGGGTTAGAAAAGGCTTCGCACAAGAGGACTCCTATTGCCACACATAACAAGTGCACGAAGGACGAGATGGGAGAACCAGTTGATCAAATTCTTTATCGAAGCATAATAGGAAGTCTCCTCTATTTGACAGCAAGTCGACCCGACATTGCTTATTCTGTGGGAGTCTGTGCTAGATATCAAGCCAATCCAAAAGTCAGTCACTTGGCTCATGCAAAGAGGATCATAAGGTACATCTCAGGAACCTCTGAATTGGGTTTACTATATTCCTTTGATACCTCTCCTACTCTGGTTGGATATTGTGATGCTGACTGGGCGGGAAGCACACCAGATCGAAGAAGCACCTCTGGAGGTTGTTTCTACCTGGGGAACAACCTTGTATCATGGTTCAGCAAAAAGCAAAATTGTATTGCTTTGTCTACTGCTGAGTCCGAATATATCGCAGCTGGAAGTAGCTGTACTCAGCTTCTTTGAATGAAACAAATGTTGGCAGAATATGGAGTCAAGCAAGAAGTCATGACTTTGTTCTGTGAAAACATCAGTGCAATCAACATCTCGAAGAACCCAGTGCAGCATAGCAAGACAAAGCATATTGACATCAGGCACCACTTTATTCGAGAGCTTGTAGAAGAAAAGAAAATAAAGCTCGAATACCTACCCACCGAGAAACAAGTCGCAGATATATTTACAAAGGCGTTAGATGCCAAAAGGTTTGAAAGTCTGAGGTCGATACTCGGACTTTGCTGTCTAGAATAGTCAGAAGTCAAGCAAGAAGAGGAAGAGCTTTTGGATTGATTTTACTCTTTCTCTCAATCAGGACCAAACAGGGTCCACAAAATCAAACCGGGCCCAAATCCTTTCATCAGAAGACCGTTAGTCTTTTTGAATTTTGGGAATGATTACGATCTGACTATCCACCTATCAGAAATCATTCTGTTCAACTCCCACAGACTCTGCACCTCCTCCACTATTTTGAAATCGCTAGGGTTTTCTCAGATCAAAAAGTTCTGCAAAAATCTACCCTCTCCCCACAAAGAAGAAATCCTAGCTAAATGGTTGGTACCCGCAGTTGTAGAATACCATCTGCTTCAAAAGTACTTCGAGCAAAGATGAGGGCAAAAGTCATTGCCAAGAAATTATCTGCCTCCAAATCGACTAGAACCAAGCATGGAGTAAGGATCCGAGGAGGAGGAGGCTTAGGGAAAACTTCGGCAGCAACTCAGGATGTAACAAGCTCACCCCCATTTGTTACGCCGGAAGACACAATCCCCGTCGCTGAGAAGGACGACGCTCTAGCCGCTTCTGCAAACATTGAAGAAGACGCTTCTCTCTCTACTCCGACTCCAACACGAGGTAAATCTGCTATCCTCTCTGAAGAAAACTTAGAAGAAAGCCTGCCTGAAGAGGGTTTAGAAACCCTTGCTCCTGAAGTCCACGACACTAGCATCGAGGACCAACCTAGCCTCTCTAAGTCGACACCCGCACCAGAGAAATCTCCTCTAAACGAGGACTTGGAAAAGGAAGAAAGTTCCCTTGTCGCCCCGAACAGTGATTCAGGGTGCGATGATAATCCTGAAGTCATTCCAGAAGTCACTCAACTTTTAGAGGAACCTGTCAAAGAAAGTGTCGATATTGAAACCATGGAAAAGGAAGAAGCTGTGCCCAAGAGGGTTGTGAGAAGGAAACTACCAACACAAAGGTTGGTTGATGAAGAAGAAAAACCTCAAGTTCAGAGAAGATTGACCCCAAAGAGAAAGGCAACAGAAAAAGGAGAAGCTTCGGCGTCCAAACAGCCGAAGAAGTCAAGAAAGAAGTCAGTAACCACAGCAGCAACCTCTGTCCCTGAAGAAAAAGAATCTGAAGAAGAAGACACCCTAATTGTGCTACCACAGGTGAAGAAGACATTAGGAGGGCAGAAGCTTCCCAAGTATGTACCGAAGGCACCCACAGACAACGTCTCTTTCCACTCTGTAGGCAATGCCGTTAAGTGGCAGTATGTCTATCAACGGAAAATTTATCTAGAAAGAGAACTCTCCACTAAAGCACAAGGGATAAATGCGATAGTAGAGCTTATTCGTAGAGCTGGCCTGACCAACACGGTCATAAATATTGGCCCATTCTACCCGACTTTGGTTAAGGAGTTTATCGTCAATCTATCAAGCGAGTTCGATGACCCTGAAGATGCTGAATACTGAAAGGTGTTTGTTCGGGGGGAATGCTTCGAAGTCTCTGCCTCAACCATCAACACATACCTTGGCAGAGATGACCCAGAAGTCACTCCGGAAGTCCCGCACTTGGACAAAGTAGCGGTCGAAATAACCGGAGGACGTAAGAAGGGATGGCCAGTCAAGGACACCATTGCGGCAACCGAGCTCACAGCAAAATACTCTATTCTCTACCGCATCAGTCTGGCTAACTGGGCACCCTCTACGCATGGTTCAAGCATCAAAACAGAGCTGGCAAAACTCATTTACCAAATAGGTACGCAGTCTCCCATTGATTTTGGCGCTTAAATTATTGACCATCTAGTTAAGCACGCCAAATCATGTGCAATCAAACTTCCAATCGGGTTCCCTTCGCTAATCACCGGTATCCTTCTCCAACAATGTCCTAACATTGTCCGAGAGTCGGATATTCCGGGTAAAATGCCACTGCCTCTAGCCATCAATCTCAAGAACTTTGAAGGGTAGCAGTTGAAGGACCTTGGACTTCCTATGGCCAAAACTCCAGGAGCTGGATCAAGCTCTCGTCCCTCAAGACCAATTGGCGCTAGGATGCAGGAAGAATTGGTGGAAGTGATTGCTGATCTGGAGAAGTCAATTGCCACGCTATCAACTCGCAAAGTCGCCTGTGAAGTCCTTCTAGAAGACCTCCGATCTGCTGCTGCTACTACTGCTGAAGAAGAAGATAACGACTCCACGTCGTTTTAGTAATTCTCTGAAATTTGCTATGATATCTTTGTCCCACACACACTTTTAAATTCTCGGGGTTTGTCCGAGTTAGTTTCCGCACAATTTGACTGTTTATTTTTGGGATATTTACTCTTGATTGAGCTTGATTTGAGCTCATGTTTGAGCCGTTTATTTGCTCAAGGTGTGAGCTGGTTTTCTTTTATCCTGCTGTTTGGTCAAATTTAGTTATGAGATTGCCTTTGGCAATATTATTAGACAAACAGGGGGAGATAAATGTACGCCAGGAGTTACGCCAGAAGTCGCGCCGAATGATGTACATAGAAGTCGCTGCTCCAGAAGCCACTCCAGAAGTTAAGCTCCAGAAGATACACTAGAAGCCGCACAAGAAGTCGCATCGGAAGTCACAAAACTTACTATGTGCGTAACTGCCTCAAGGTGACGACGATGTGCCTGCTTGGAGTAAAGAAGTCATATCACTTGTTGTGCGTAACTGCCACAAGATAAGTCACTTGTTGTGCGTAACTGCACAAGATGACGATGGGCTTACAAAAAGGTGTTTGCCTAAAAAATTGCCAAAGGGGGAGATTGTTGCTACGTTTAATAGTTGGCATGATTTTTTAGCGCAAAAGTAAGAAGTCGAGCAACATGTTGCATGACGTGTGGAGCGACTTGTTACAAGACAGATTAGGAAAGAACTGAAAGCTTTCCTATTTCGACAAAGCTTGGAGCGAAAGGAGAAAGACGCCACGAAGACTTGGACTGCAAGAGAGTGACGTCGACAAGTCAGACGACTTCCAGCTGGCAGTTACACGTCAGCGAAAGGCGGCAACTATACTTGCCTGATTTATTCAGGAAGTCAGAAGCAGGCAAGACGACTTACAGCTGTCATGGAAGGCGGCAACAACTTGTCTGACTTTCCTGTTCCGAATCTAGGAGGGATTAGGAATGTGAGTTGCTATAAAAAGCCCTTGGCTTCCCATTAGCAGATCATCCGTTCTTGTTCTAACACCTACAAGATTTCTCAGAGCTCTTAACCGTGCACCATCGGCGTGTTGAGAGGCTGATGAATATTCGCTAAGAACAGACCTTTTGCTCCGATCAAACCTTGAGTCGCGAAGACTAAGTGTTTGGGTCGGTTAGGGTTTTTGTTTGTGATTGAAGATTCACAACTCCGTCCAAGAAGACAACGACACCGAGCATGGACTTGCTCGAAGGGTGGAATTGAGGGAATCTCAAAGACAGGGGGAGAGGCTCCTGGTCGAGGTGATTCACGGTGAGATCTATAGTAGCTTAGGACAATAGCTTGTGTGATAGCTAGTTGGGCTTGAAGTTGTACTATTGACTACCTGATAGTGAAAAACCTTTCCACTGGGAAAGTGCCCCCAGACGTAGGTGCGGAGTCACTGAACTGGATAATCATCTCTGGTGTCGTGATTATTATCTATCTATTACTTTGCTTACGGTTTCCACAAGAAGTCGATACACAAGTCAAAGACTTTGTGTTTGACTTCCTGACTCGGCTACGGTTCAGAATTTCATACTTCACAGGTAAGAGCTCAGACGGGACTTCACATCTTCATGAACATTTATTAAGGTGTCAACACCGTAATGTAAGAGATATCCGTCAACAAGTCTTGATGACCGAACATAACAAGGAGGATGGGAAGACTTCCATTACCAATTATA
Organism: Geranium rotundifolium; assembly: GCA_963920655.1. Lineage (NCBI taxonomy): Eukaryota > Viridiplantae > Streptophyta > Magnoliopsida > Geraniales > Geraniaceae > Geranium > Geranium rotundifolium. The sequence goes on from OY987320.1 coordinate 10,738,027, forward strand.
AGTTTGATCATGATAGGTCAAGAAAAGAACTTGCTCGCATGATCATTTTGCACGAGTATCCTCTGTCCATCGTTGACCATCACAGATTTCGTATGTACACAAAAAGCCTTCAACCCTTGTTTATAGTTCCAAGCCGGAATACAATCAAAAGTGATATCTTGAATATCCTATGATTTCTAGAAAAACAAAACCATGAAGATTTTGAAAGAAAATACTAGTAAGATTGCAATGAACACGGATATGTGGACGTCAAACAATCAGAAGAAGGGTTTTATGGATATCACAACACATTTCATAGACAACAATTGGAGGATGCAAAGTAAAATAATGAGGTATATATTTTAAGTTCATATGTCATGTTTATAATTATTTATTTTCACATAATCATATTGTAGTTTAAATTTAAATAACATGTTTCTTATACTTAAATTTGGGATGTATAGGTTTATCTACGTGTCTTCCCCACATACTTGTGATGCTCTCTCCCATGTTTTTTTGGAGAGTGCTCTTGATTGAAATTTGGATATGAAGTTGTCTACATTGACAGTAGATAATTGCACAACTAATGATGCCATGATTAAAATCTTATTGGAGATGCTTCCTTCTAGCTCATTTATATTACAAGGAAAATTGCTTCATATGCGTTGTTGTGCTCACATCCTGAATATAATTGTTTAAGCTGGGTTGTCTGTTATCTCTCAAGGTATTGAAAAAGTGAGAGAAAGTGTTGTATTTTGGATTGCAAGTCCAAAAAGAGTTCAAAAGTTTGAGGAGGCAGCGCGTCAATTGGATATTGATAGTACTAAGAAGTTATCCCTTGATTGCAAAACCAGATAGAATTCTACTTATTTGATGTTGAGGGTTGCCTTGACATACAAAGATGTATTCGAGAGGTTGGCATTTAGGGAACAATTGTTTTAATATTGTCTAATAGATGATGAGTGGGATCTAGCTAAAGAAGTATGTGATAAGCTACAAGTGTTATATTGTGACTGAGAAGTTCTCTACAACTAAATATCCCACTACTAACCTTTTCTTCCCTAAATTTTTTCAAATGAGAGTTGCATTATATTCATGGAATACATCTTCATGCATGTTGATAAGATCTATGGAAACAGATATGATAACAAAGTCCGAAAAATATTGGGCTGTCATTCATGGAGTTATGTCTGTTGCTGCTATATTGGATTCGAGATTCAAGATGAAGTTGTTGGAGTTCAATTTTCCTAAAATCTATGAGGATAAATCTACTTTAGAGATTGAGAAGGTAAGATCACTTTGCCATGCACTTCTTGAGGAGTATCAAGCAAGTTATTCTCCAAAAGGTTCTAATGAAGGGTGTTCATCTAGTATGGTAAGCAGTGCCATATCTAGTTCCTTATATGATGATTTGGCTGAATTTGATTCATTTGTTAGTCAAGCGGATGATACGCCTTTGACGTTTGAGCTAGACCATTATTTGGAAGAGAAAAACATACCAAGAAATGCGAGTGTGGAATTCGACATCTTGGTGTGGTGGAAAGCTAATGGGTTTAAGTGTCCCACCTTGCAAAAAATAGTTAGAGATTTTCTAGCTATTCCAATTTCAACTGTTGCTTCCGAATCTGCTTTTAGTACTAGCGGTAGATGGGTGACCCCTCATCGTAGTAGGCTTTCTCCAAAGACTTTGGAAGCACTAATGTGTTCCCAAAGTTGGCTATGGAACGAAGTTAACGGTAAGCTCAAATATTTTGTGTTAGTTAGTTATTTTTGGTTAATATGAAAAGCTAATACTTTGATTTGTTTATTTTCTTCTCAACGTAAATTTAGAGACTTTCCCTCTAGAGATGGATGCTCATTGTCAGACAATTGGGTTTGAGGAAATTGAAGACAATGTTATCGCGGTATATTATTACTAACATATTTTAATTTATTACTTTTATACAATTCTTTATTACGAGTGTGTTTAGTTTTAACATTTCTCAATTCTTATTTTTATGTAGGAAAACAATGTTGAGAACTACTGAAGTAGAGATGGAATTCGACATCTTGTTTGAGGAAGAATGCTTTTGATATGAACAATTTGCATATGTAATTTGGATATGTTTGGACTATGGACTTTGAAAGGTTTTTTTCTTACGTTTGGATTTGCATTTGTAATTTAGATATGTTTGGACTTGAACTTTGGAATATGTTTTATTATATTTGGATTTGCATTGCATCTATATGTTTAGACTGATTATTAAATTGTTAATTAGGTTCAATTGATATAAACATCTTGATTATTACATTGTTAATTAGGTTGGATATTGATTAAAATATGGAAGTTAATTTATAAGGAAACTACACATAGTCATCCCCAACTATATCCAAAAGACACATAGTTTTCCTCAACTTTCAAACAGGACACCTAGCTACACCTAGAGATTGAAAAATGGACACTTAGCACCTACCGTTAGATTTTCTGTTAAAATTTTAAGTAAAAAGACGAAAATGCCCTTGGTCAGACTTCAAATTTTCATAACCATGCCATTGTAAAAAAATTGTTCGTCGGAGACTTGGCGGAGCCTCGGAGGTCGAATCCGGTGCTGGCGAACGCAGTGGAAGGGTCGGAGACGAGGCCGGCGAGGAACGTGGTGGTTGTGGAGAAGCTTGATCGGAAAACACACCAAAACTCATAAATTGCATGTTTTGAAAACTTGAAGTATGACCAAGGGCATTTTCGTCTTTTTACTTAAAATTTTAACAGAAAATCTAACGGTAGGTGCTAAGTGTCCATTTTCAATCTCTGGGTGTAGCTAAGTGTCAAGTTGGAAAGTTGGGGGTAACTATGTGTATTTTGGGCATAGTTGGGGATGACTATGTGTAGTTTACCCTAATTTATATTTGTGCTTCGGGTCGGGTCACGGGTCGTAGATTTCACCCGCACCCGACGGGTTTCCACCAGGTCGGGAACCCGCTCAATCTGACCGGGTTTTGGGCGGGTCGGGTGCCTGTTGGCAGCGAGCGGGTTCGGGTTCGGGTTGGGCCGAATCCGACCCAAACCCGGCCCGTTGCCATTCCTAGTCTAGGTGGTAAACCGAACGGTTAAGGAAATTGGTCTAAGTGAATTATAGGCCGATCTAAATTAAGTAATTTTATTATAATCCTAAGTCTTAATGGGTTTACAAGATTTAATTAAATGAGTTTAAGTGATTGGGCTTGAGGCCCTTTATGGTTTATTAATTTTAAGGGAAAAGGACAATTTTGTGCACCTAAATATACACTTTTGACACTTTCATACCCTGACTTTTATTTTTCTTTTTTCCATACCTGAATTTTATTTTGGACAACTTACCCCTAAAATTTCAAAAATACCAAAATTACCCCTGAATTAAACCAAAATTACCGACCCAATTTTTAAATAGTGTAAAAAGACGAACTTACCCTCAACTATTCATCAAATTCTCAATTGAATGCCACCATCTCTCCTTTCTCCATTTCTCTGTCCTCTCCTCCTCCGCCGCCCCCTTCTCGTCGGCATGCTCGTCCTCATGGCCTCCCTATACCTTGAAGCCATCGCCCTTTCGCGCTCTGTCGCCGCCGCCGACCTCCTTCGGCGACCAATCCATTGAATCCTCCGGCCACCACCTCCTTCTCCCCGAACCCCACACCCAAACCCTCTCCACCACTTCGACGTCCGCGCTGGAACCCTAACCCGCCCAGAACCATCATCCGTTCACACCTGCCTCCGCTTCTCCGACGGCTCCGCCACCGTCTAGGTGTCTCCTGATTTAGGTCGTGGAGTGCCCAATTTGGGTTCGATTCGGTTGAGTTGGGTTTGGGGAAGTACCCAATTCCAAGGCTAAGAATCGTGTTTGTGGAGCTCTAGAGTGTATCAGCCCAGTCTCGGTGGTCGCCGGAGGAGGTCCCCTTTGTCCCCGACTGGTCCTCCGTCCGCCTCACCCTCGACCTCGACGCCAGAGGGGCATGAAGAAGATGATGAACAGTGAGGAGAGAGGGGTATAATTATAATTTAAAATTTTATTTTTCAGTTTTTAATTTGTTATTTGAAAAGACCAATATACCCTTAAATTGTGTGATAAATGTTTTATTCAATGAAGGGTAAAAAAGTAATTTCATATTAATAAAATTATGGTTGGTTCTGGTTGAAATTGAACCGGCTTAACTCAGGGGTAGTTTCGGTATTTTGAAATTTCTAAAGAAAATTGTCCCAAAATAAAATTCAGGTATGGAAAAAAGAGAAAAAAAAAGAGTTAGCGTATGAAAGTGTCAAAAGTGTATATTTAGGTGCACAAAAGTGACTTTTCCCTAATTAAAATTAAAATTAAAATTAAAACAAAACCTAAAAGGGAAAAAATTGGATTAGGGAATATATTATATACCCTAAACCACTTCCCTCTTCCCCCAATTCGAACCGTAGCCGGCCGAACCCCCCTCCTCTCTCTCTTCTTCTTCTTCTCTTTTGCCTCATTTAAGAAAGAACTAGTAAGTCTTCCTTGAAGTTCTTGATCCCGAGATCATCGCATCGCTTGTGTGGACTTGATAGAGAGCGCATTTTTTTGGTTTTGCTTTGTCAGGATTCGGAAAAAAAACACAAAGATACTATTTAATTCATGTATGATCTTATGCCAAATCAATCTGCATGAAGATCTTAAATTACAAGGATCCATAGTTTATATATGCTTCGCTGCATGAAATTAATTGACTGGACCACGTGGAATTTCTTTGGTAGTATCAGAGCTTGTGGTTGTTTGCATAATTCTTTTCGAGCGTGAATTATATGAATTAATTGCATGATTAGATTGCTTGATAATTTATTTATCGCTTTGGAAACTAATCGCATGGAACTGAAAAAATTAAATTTTGAAAATAATTTTTTTGAAATAATTAGGGTACATGACTGATCTGACCGAGCCTAGATCAACCCTAGGTCAAGCCCCTTGGGTCACCATGGAAAGCCCTAGGGCTAACCATGGCCGGGGCCAAAGGCCGACCAGGTCGCGTTGTGGGCGGCCATGGCAGCCCTCGCGGGCAACCATGGTTGCTGCCGTGGGGAACCAAAGTCTGCCCCAGGGTCGACCATGGAATGGCCCACGGGATGTCCATGGGCAACGCCTGGGCAGACCAGGTCGAGCCATGGGGACGTCCCTGACAGCCCTTGGGCTGGCTGCGGGCAATTCCCAAGCCGACTAGATCGGCCCGCGCGGGCGACCATGATCGCCCATGGGGAAAAACCGGGTCGGGCATCGATAAACTGGGGAAAAACCAGTTTAATATCAAAATCAATTTAGACCATCTGGTTTCGATAAAACGGATAATCTTTCCATGATTAAGCAAGATAAAATTGGATTAATATTGTTTTTTGATAACATTATGTTTGATAATATATTGGTTGACAACATGTTGATTGCCACATGATGCATAGCTAAAAGCCCTCTAGATGTGAATGTTTAATTTCAAGTTTTTGCAACCTGCGAGTTGCTAATTTTGGGATTTTAATTAAATACGGTTGTGTGTCGTGAGTTGTTTTAATTATACTGTCCAAGTAACGAAAAACGACACAAGATAGAGGAAGACATGGAGCCAAGAGGAGTCCCAAAGACGGTGGGAGTTCTTAAGGAAGCTCGAAGCCAGTGGGAGTCCACAAGGAGCAAGCAAGATTTATTGTGTTGCTAGTGTCCTAGGATCCTATAGGATGGGCTTAGCTATGCGTATTATTTACGTTTATAGGTTTATGAATGTATGAAGGTATGGTTAGTTTAAGTACATCAAATGTAGTTTAGACTATCACCCATATGCAAAGATTAAAATCAGAAATTAATCACCCATGCAAGTAATACAGACTTGGAGTTGTCCTTGCATCGAATATAGTCGATGACTCCAAATTAAGATCGTGTCAAACACAATCAGAGTTTTAAACACAGAATCACAAATAATAACAAGTCAAGCGAGATACCATTCAAGTCTCGACACTTAGAAAGACTTCAACCTATGAGTGTGTGCACCTCCGCAAAGCATTCATAGGGAGAAGGACAGATAAGTTGGACAATTTGATGTGGGTGTGTGCGCCTCCGTTAAGTAGCCACATCAGTTCTGGGTCATAGTCGAAACTTAGTAGACTTGTCTATGATTGTCAGCTAGGGCTGACCTAGGGTATCGGATAGGGTATGCGGCAATTCCCAGGACGTCGCTGGCAGCCCTTGAAATTAAGAATTAAGATTTTTTTAATAGAATTTAACTTAAAAATAATTGAACTAAAATAAAATTTGATTATACAACTTTTAGTTAAAGATTTAGTGTACCTAATTGGAGGCATTTTACAAGTTGCTATACATATGTTCAAAAATTACAACTTACTATACTTAATTAAATTGTCTTTTACAGTTTGGTCTAACATCGTTAATTTTTGGATGAAAAATTTATTAAAACATAAAATGTCTAAAATACCTCTAACTATTCATCAAATTTTTAGAGTATGCTATGCATGCCAATTTTGCCCAATTTTTTTTGAATTTTGCACAAATTAATGGCAGAAACTAATTGATTGCAACATTCTTTGAGTTTTGCCCAAATTAATGGCAGAAACTAAGTCATTGCAATATTTTTTCCTTTGCCCAAACTCTTCGTATATTTTGATTTTAATTTTTTATGGTCTTTCATTATCCTTGATTTTAAATTTGATTTTTTATTATTTCATAATTTATTCAATCTGACAAATCATTATTTCTTCCTGAATGCAGCAGATAGGTTTAATCAATTGTATATAAATGAAACTAATCAGATTTGATAATTTAGTAAACACCAAAATGAAACATTCAGTGACAAAATGTTTGAAATTGACGAGGGTATGAGGGTCCCTGAACCCGAATCGGCGAGCAGATAAGAGTCCCTCGTATTTCTCGTCAATCTTTCTTCATCGTCGTTATCGTTACATGAGGTGTTCAAATTTGAAATTATGGTGTTGACCACACATAAACACAACAACAATTGCTGGTTTTGGTCATAAATTGCATGAAAGAGATCACCATGGGTTCCAAACGTTAATTTCATGCAGCGGAGCCTTATGTAATCATGGTGATCGAAAGAGATGAAGATCTTAATGAAAAATTCAGCATGTTCTTAATGTTTTCAAATCTGAAAATTACCTTTGCCAATCGATGAAAACACAATGTAGTGTTTCTCTATTGAGTCCACACAAGCACAACAACCAAAAACCGGTTTTCTCTCACACTTTTGCTATGAATTTTTTGAGAAGAAGTTTGACAAAAATCAATGGAGGAATGGAGAGAGAGAGTCGGCCAAGTCAAAGAGGAATTAGTGGGGGAAGTTGCCGAAATAGTTAGAGAAAAATAAGGGAGATATTTTTCAATTAATTTGAAATTAAAACTAAAAAATCTTAATTGAATTTCAAAAAAAATTAATTGCATATTTTACCCTCTTAAACTCCTATTTTCACTTTTTCCCCATTCATCACTTAAATCCCTAAATGGGCTTTAAGCCCGTTTAACTAAAACTCAAATTAAACCCATTAAATTGAATTCTAATTTCGGTTTAGATGAATCAATTTAATTTCCTCGAATTGATTTCTTTAACCGTCTGGTTAAAACCTTAGGCCAGAAAACCACCGAATCGTTTTCAATGTGACTATATTGAAAACCCGATTCTCCCAATTTCCATCCATAATTATTTTTCATGTATCGTGCTTAATGCGTGTGACCCTGTAGGCTCACGAACGGTTGGCAGACTGGTAAAATTATTATTTTACCCTTTTCATCATAAGTGGTCTCTAGCAAGACATTATGATTACACAACGTTCGTGATTATCGATTATTCGACTTAACCTGTTATCGTACATGTCACTGTCCTCTTATCAAACCGATATCCAGATTGATCAATAAGAATAGAATCGTCATCCTAATTTATCAATCACTGTTTCTTGATATCTTAGATGACTGAAAACTGATACTAAGGCATCACCTGCACGACCGTGCTATTCCTTCAGTATACTCATCAAGTGGCTTAAACGGATATCTTTCTCATACCGGAGTATGAGTGATAAATCCCTCAGACGTCTTTCGAGTTCACCAATGTAATTCATAATCAAGCCAATCACAGCCGTTATGGCTACCCTTTTATAGGTAACGTTAGACTAGGTCAAACTTGGAGATTCATTACACAGTGCACACAAAGACTCCTTGGTCTTAGGATATAATGACAAGCTACGATCTGTGAGTATCTCATGACGGTATCTATGTTGTATACTCACAATCGGGTTGTCCGATATCATCGATCTGATGATATCTATGATATAACTCCGGCACATAATTTGCCATGATCAGTAGAGCGTGATCACAATGAGTTGGTCTCATACTGATCGCTTCATAAAGAAGTTAGCTGATCAGGGACTCATCAAATGTAATTCTTTCTAATCTACAGTTCTACTATTAGTGGTTACACACGTAATAACATAGATCAAATTACATTCGATATATTACTACAACACATTAGTAATATATGCCGATTTATTTATTCGGAAAGATGATAAAATATTGCATCTGTAGATCACTTTTATATTGGACTGTGGCATAACTCTAACAATCTCTCACTTGCCCCTGGTTCCAATTTAAGTTATGATCTACTCCCATAGACCCTGCATGTTTCTCATGCCTAGGCAGCGGCTGAGCCTTTGTCAAGGGATCGACCATATTATCATCAGTCGAATAGTGTTTAATCTCCACATCACCCTTACATGTGATAAATCTCACGAGGTGAAGCCTGCTGAGTATATGTTTGGATCTGTTGTGGAATTTGGGCTCTTGAGAAATAGCCACGGCACCTGTGTTGTCCCACAACAAGCTTATCGGATTAGACGCTCGCGGCGTTGCATCTAATCCGATCAGGAAGCTTCTAATCCATATGGCCTCTTTAGCTGCTTTTTTTGCAGCTATATACTCAGCCTCCGTTGTAGAGTTGGCAATTTTGGCTTGCTTAAAGCTTATCCAGCTGAAAGCGCCACCACTCAACACAAAATATATCCTGACAGAATTTTGAAATCATCTGGATATGTCTGAAACTTGTCCTTTGACTGCTAGTTCTTAATCTACATCCCCATACACTAGGAATGCATCCTTGGTCCTCCTCAAATATTTGAGGATGACCTTTGACAACAATCCAGTGTAATTGGCCGGGGTTAGATTGGAATCTGCTGGTACCACTTAGTGCAAACGAGACTTCCAGTCTCGCGCACATCCTGGCATACATGATGGACCCGACAGCCGAAGCATAAGGGATTTTACTCATCCTGCTCAGCTTATCAGGAGTACTAGGACTCTGTAGCTTGCTGAGCTTAATGCCATGACGCATGGGTATGTATCCTTTCTTAGATTCAAGCACTGAGAGTCTTCTCAAGACTTTACCTATGTACATGTTCTGACTTAGCAACATGTTCTGACTTAGGCCCAAATTCCTTTTGGAATGATCTTTAGATATCTTGATGCCTACATTAAATGTAGCATCACCTAAGTCCTTCATCGATAATTACTTCCCTAACCAAGCTTTGGTGGCAAGGTCGGGATGTCATTCCCGATGAATAAATATCAAGAATACAATATTACTCCCACTCGCTTTCTTATGTACGCAAGTCTCACTTATGTTTTTGATGAAGCCAAGTTCCCTTACAACTTTATCAAAATGAAGGTTCCAACTCCCTGAAGCTTGCTTCAATCCATATATGGATCTTTGCAGCTTATATATCTTTCCGGGATTCTTTGGATCTACAAAACCCACAGGTCGTGTGATATACACGCCCTCTAGTAAGTTCCTGCTAAGGAATGGGTTTTGACATCCATCTGCCATAGTTATGGCTAAGAATAATCCGGATCAATCTGACCATTGCTGTTGGTGAAAAGGTGTCATCATAATCCATGCATTGAATCTGACGATAACCTTTTACAACCATCCTAGCCTTATTGGTCTGAGGATTTTCATTCATGTCGGTCTTGATCCTATAGACCCACTCAGAACCGATGGGTTTTATCCCAGGGGTTTGATCATCCAAGCACCAGACTTGGTTGAAATACATGGATTTCATTTCCTCACTCATGGCGTTCTGCCATTTTTCGGAGTCTGGACTGGTCAAAGCCTGTCTGAAGGTTTCTGGATCATCCTGATCCACCAACATCAAGTCATTTCCCTCAGTGGCTGTGAAGCCATATCTGTCTGGAACATGACGAGATCTTTCAGACCTCCTTAGACAATCTGGAATTTCTGTAGGGATTGATTCTTCTTCTACGACCATCTGATGCTCCAGTACTTCTACATCTTGCATAACAGGCTCCTGAATTGCTTCAGGTTGTTCTGTATCCTCTCGAATTTCTTCGAGATGCACGGGACTCCCACTAGCTATTTTGGAAATAAAACATTTCTCCAAAAATACCCCTCATCGAACAACAAAAACTTTTTACTCATTGGGTATGTAGAAGTTGTATCTCTTAGTTTCTTAAGAATACCTTACGAAGACACATTTATCTGATTTGGATGCATGCATCTCTGCTACCCAAATCTTTTAGGAAAAACATACTAGGATGTTTCCCACACCATATATGACTATGGTCCATTTCTTTTTTGGCTACAACGCGAAGGCGCACGCATCCAAATAGAACTGACCATCTCATCCTGCTCCCATCCCAATGAATGCTACGCGAAGGCGCACATATCCACAATAACGGGAGACGTAATGAGTGTCATGTGGTGTACCTTCTGTGACTCTGGTCCAGTTCTTATTTAGCTACTACGCGGAGGCGCACACATCCAAATAGAACGGATTACCTTATTCAGCTCGCATCCCAATGAATACTACACGGAGGCGCACGCATCCACAGTAATGGGAGACAGAATGACTGTCACAAGGTGTACTATCGTTGTCTTCATCGGAGCCCGATTCAAAATGAATGCGGCCGTTTCCAGAGTCAAGTATAAGTTGAACTCTCTTCTGGCATGAGTACTCATAGGTCCACATACATCGGAATGTATTAGACTTAACAAGTCACTCGCCTTTCACATAAACCTATGAAAAGTGCCTTTGTCATTTTGCCCATCAGGTGAAACTTGCGTCTTTCAATTTGAGTGAATTCAAACGGACTTAAAAGTCCACATTTGTGAAGTGTAGAAATGCGTTTCTCGCTCATTAGGCAAGACTTGCATCTTTCAGTTTGAGTGAATTCAAACGGACTTAAAGTCCACACTTGTGAAGTGTTGAAATGCGTTTCTCGCCTATGTGCCTTAAATGACAATGCCAGATTATAACTTGGTTTAAATCATCAGATTTAAGCCTTTTCTTATTTACGTTATACCAATTAAGATTACCAGTGTAAATATCTGATCCTGAAGACGTGGATACCCACTCTTCTTCACGTGATCCTTGTATTTGTTTACAATCTCTTATTCCTGTGTCCTGGCTCATTGCAGTGATAGCAGACCTCCTCCGTTTTGTCCTTAGTTTTCACAGTAGCTTTGGAAGCCGCTTGAACTTTTGGACGTTTGGGGTATCTGATCTGCCCTGCAAGGTGCCTAGGAACCTTACCATTACCCTGATCGGCTTTCTTGAAGCTGACCTTCTTGTTGACCATAAGGACCTCCTTGGTCTTGCCCTTGAGGTTCTTTTCAGCGGTCACAAGCATCCCATGAAGCTGTGTTAAGGACTTGTCCATGTCATGCATATTGTAATTTACTATGAAATCACCATATGTATCTGGAAGTGACTGGAACATAAAATCCGCAGCCATTTCCACCTGATCATCAAAACCCAGTCTGGTTAGATGTTCCTGAAGACATTAAATCTTCGTGACATGGGGACTAATAGAGCTCCATCCTTAAGTTTGCAGGAGTTAAGTTCTATGAAAGTAAGAGGTTAAATCGAATCATCGATATTCATGGACGTTGGGTAATCATAATGTTTGTTAGAGGTCACTTATGATAGAAAGGGCAAAATAGTAATTTTTCCAGTCTGTCAACGGGTCGTGAGCCTAGAGGGTCACACACTTTGAGCAAGAAGCAAAAAGAGGTTTGGATAACTCAGTATGTGAGAAGAATGAGGATCGGGAACAAATCACCTTTCGGTTTAGTTAAATCGGAACGAATTAGTTTAAACCAGAAATCGGTTTAAAAGAATTGGATCGAACTAGCTAAACCATTTAATTAGAATCCAATCTAAATGGGTTTAATTAATGTTTAGCTATGTGGGTTTTAGGCTAAATGATAATTATATTAAGATTAATGAATTTAAATTAAGAAAGTTATATTTTGAAATCAAATTATTATTATATTTTATTTTTGGTTTCAACTTCCCATAATTTTCTCCACATTAGATGATCCATCCCCCCCCCCTTAGAAAATTAAGGTGCATTGCTTGTGTGGATTAACTCTGGAGAGTACAAAGTTTTGTGCTTGGTGATTTGATCAAAGGAAAAGATATTTTTAGAATTTTTTATCTGCTCAAAATGCAATCTCACATGATGATTTTCAAAATTCAAGAATCCATGATTAAATTGCATGAGGTTTATTGTTTTGGAACTCATGCATTCTCTCAGTGGTATCAGAGCTTGGTGATATGTTATGAATGATTTCGAGCATGGTTAGGGGTTAATTTAATCTCTAAATATTCATGTATGTTTATGGTTTTAAGTTATGCATGAACATGAAATTTTTTTTTTCAGATTTTGAGTTGATTTTGAAAGACTAAAAATTAAATATTTAGGAGTGTTTTGGGTTAGCCATGGTCGAGCCATGGAAAACCAGGGTCGAGCCCTTTGGTAGACCATGGAGAGCCCTCAAGACGACCATGGTTAGCACCTAGAGCCGACAAGATTGCCTCGGGATGACCAAGGGCGGCTTCGGGCCAACCATGGGCAGAGCCACGGGCTACCGGGGTAGAGCCTTAGGCTCGGCCATGGGAGGCCCTCGGGCCGACCATGGTCGTGGCCCTAGGCCGACCAAGGCGAGACCAATGGCTCGCCCATGGGAGGCCCTCGGGCGCACATGGTCAAGCCACTGGCCTGCAAGATCGGTGGCCCATGGTCACGCCCATGGTTGCCCGCGAGCGACTTGTGGGCGAGCCGGGGGTTTGCCGATCAGCCCCATGAGGCATGGACCGGTTTTAGGCCCGTGTAGGGTCCCGGGAATTTCCCCAAAAATTTAGTTTTTAGACCCGATTCGGTTTTGATAAATCGGGGGTAAGCCGGTTCAATTTCAATTAATTAGTTTCAACCGTCCGATTTCGATAAACCAGAAATTTTCCCACATTTAAGAAAGATAAAAATTTGAAATTATTTTGTTGTTTTATAACATATTGTTTGATAAAATAGTGGTTGACAACATGATTGATTTCAACATGATATGTAACTTAGCCCGTCTAGATTTCGTTTTTACAACCAGTGTAGTTGCTTTGGTTTGTAATTTAATTACGACATGCGTGTCATTGTATTTTTTGTAATTTCATTTATTAATGTAATTATGAAGACCGACGCAAAAAATAAATCAAGACGGAGTTGGTGTTCCCAAGAAGGCTCAAAGCCAGTGGGAGTCCACGAGGAAGAGACGAGCACAAATCTGAAAATTTAGTCTTTTGGATTTATTCTTCGTTTTTAGTACATTTATGCTTGAATGTATGTTTAGTTTAAATGCATGATTTAATGTAGTTAAACTATCACCCACATGCGAAAGATTAAAACTGGAATTTAATCAGATTTGCATTTAATTGGACTTAAAATCATCTTTCCATTGATATGTAGTTGATGATTCCAATGAAGATTGTATCGATATACAATCAGAGAACTCAAAACACTTAAATCACGAATAATTACAAGTCAAGCGAGATACCACCCAAACCTCAACATTCAAAAGCATTTGAACATGTGAGTGGGTGCGCCTGCACGTAGCATTCACGGGGGAGAATGGCTAGATGAGTTGAACAATTTAATATGCGTGCGTGCGCCTACGCGTAGTAGGCATATTGAATTGGGTCATAGTTGAGTTTTGGTAGAACTGTCTATAATTGTCAGCTAGGGCTGACCTAGGGTATTAGGATAGGGTATGTCGTGTGAATTTTATGTACAAACCCTAGCCAGGAATTACATGGACTTGTAATTGGATGCACTAAATGTCGTTAGGGCGGTAAGGGATGCTTACCAGAAATTCCTTAGCGACCGTATCGATGTTCAGTGCATCATGATGGGTAGCATGGTGCCTGACTTGCAAAAACAGTTCATGGACATTTATGAAGATTCCAAGGTCTTAATGGCAGAGATCAAAGTAATGTTCAAAGAAAAGCCGTGTGTTGAAAGATACGACACTTTCACTGAACTGATGTCCTGCAAGCTCAAGGCTGGAGCTCCTGTGAGTCCCCATGTCCTGAAGATGAAACGTCTTCTGGAGCACCTGACTAGACTTGTTCTTGTTGTTCAGAAGGAAATGGTTGTAGACTTTGTGCTGCATTCACTTCCAGATACATATCGTGATTTCGTTGTAAATTACAATATGCATGACATGGATAAGACTGTGACAAAGCTCCATAGGATTCTCGTGACTGCAGGAAAGAGCCTCAAAGGAAAGACCAAGGAGGCTCTTATGGTCAACAAGCAAGTCAGCTTCAAAAAAGCTGGAGCGGGTAAGGGTAAGGCTCCTATGCATCTGACAGGGAATATAAGGCACCCTAAGGGTCCAAAGGTTCAAGCAGCTCCTAAGGCTGTTGTGAATCCTAAAGACACACAAGTTGTCTGTTATTATTGCAAGGAACTGGGGCACTGGAAGAAGGATTGTAAGAAACACAAGGAGTAGCTGAGGAAGAGTGGTACTTCCACGTCTTCAGGATCATGTATTTATGTTATTAAGCTTAATCTCATTTTATCTACTTCACATTCTTGGGTACTTGATACCGATGCAGTCTCACACTTGTGTTAATCTGCAGGTTCTGGGAAGTACATGGGATATGGGCAGAGGCGAAGCGGACCTACGAGTTGGTGATGACAATGAAGTCTCAACAATTGTTGTAGAAACTATTAGTCTCAGTTTGCCCACAGGGCTTGTTTTACATTTAAATAACATTCATTGCGTACATGCGTTTCGCAGAAATATCATTTCTATTTGCTTGCTAGACAAGGAAGGATATTGTTTTTCTATTTTTGATGGATTATTCAATATTTTTAAAGATAATGTTTGTTATGGCAATGTTTTGTTAGTTGGTGGTTGTATATTTTAAATACTCAAAACACTGACGCAAGTTCTATTTATAACATAAATAATAAAAAGCTTAAATCCGATAGTTTAAACCAGACTATATCATGGCATTGTCGTTTAGGGCACATAGGGGAGAAACGCATCTCAACACTACATAAGTGTGGACTTTTAAGTCCATTTGAATTCACTTCAATTGAGATATGTGAATCTTGCCTAAAGGGAAAAATGAAAAAGGCACTTTTCACGGGTTTAGGTGGAAGGACGAGTGACTTATTATGTCTTATACATTCCGATGTATGTGGACCTATGAGTACTCAGACCAGAAGGGGTTTTAATTACTTTGTCACATTTACTGATGATTTCAGTAGATATGGCTATGTTTACCTAATGAGACATAAGTCTGAAACTTTTGACAAGTTCAAAGATTTCCAGAATGAAGTACAAAACCAGCTTAGAAAGAGTGTGAAGGCGCTTCAATCTGACCGGGCCAGCGAAAACTTAGACCAAGAGTTTTACAGTCACTTAAAGGATTTTGGGATTTGTTCTGAATTGACTCCGCCTGGAATGCCTAAGTTAAATGGTGAGTCTGAGTGGAGGAACCGAACCTTACTTGATATGGTTCGATCAATGATGAGTCAGGTTGATCTCCCAATCTCATTATGGGGTTATGCCTTGGAGACGGTCGCATTCATTTTGAATCGGGCTTCGAAAAAGGCAGTGGAAAGTACACCATACGAAGTATGTAGTGGGAAGAAACTCGTGTTGTGTTTCCTAAAGATTTAGGGCTACGAAGCTTATGTCAATCGTTTGCAAGGCGATAAGCTCGAACCCAAATCAGACAAATGTGTCTTTGTAGGGTACCTCAAGGAAAGAAGGGGTACTATTTCTACAAACCCAACGAGAACAAAGTTTTTGTTGCTCGTGGTGGGGTGTTTTTGGAAAAGAAATTTATTTCCAAAAGAACTAGTGGGAGTCCACTGCATCATGAAGAAATTCAAGAGAGTATGGAACAACCTGAAGCAATTCAGGAACCTACTATGCAAGATGTAGAGATACATGAGCCTGAAACGGTCGTAGATGTGGAACCAATCCCCATAGACATTCCAGAAGGTCGGAAGAATCTCGTCGAACTCTCGTCAGATATGGCATTCTAGCCACTGAGGGAAATGACTTGATAGTTGTGGATCATGATGATCCAGCAACCTTTCGACAAGCTTTGGCCAGTACCGACTCCGATAAATGGCTAGAAGCCATGAATGAGGAAATGAAGTCCATGTACGATAACCAAGTGTGGAACTTGGTTGATCAAGCCCCTGGGATAAAACCCATCGGTTGTAAATGGGTCTATAAGCTCAAGACCGACATGGATGGAAACCTCAGACCTATAAGGCTAGGTTGGTGGCAAAAGGTTATCGTCAAATTGAAGGAATTGATGATGATGAAACCTTTTCACCAGTAGCCATGGTTAAATCTATCCGGATCATTCTAGCCATAGCTGCATATTATGGTTATGAAATATGGAAGATGGATGTCAAAACCGCCTTCCTTAACGGAAACTTAAAAGAGGATGTGTATATGACACAACCTGAAGGTTTTGTTGATCCAGAGAATCCCGAAAATATTTGCAAGCTGCAAAGATCATTTATGGATTAAAGCATGCTTCACGGAGTTGGAATCTTCGTTTTTATGAGGCCATAAGAGAATTTTGCTTCATCAAGAACGTAGATGAACCTCGCGTTTATAAAAAGGCGAGTGGGAGTAACATTGTATTCCTAGTACTTTATGTCGATGCCATTTTGATCATCAGGAATGACATCCCGACCTTGCTTGAAGTCAAAACTTGGTTAGGGAAGTGCTTCTTGATGAAGGACTTAGGTGATGCTGCATTTATTTTGGGCATCAAGATCTATAGAGATCGTTCCAAAAGGTTTTTGGGGCTAAGTCAAAGCACTTATATAGATAAAGTATTGAGAAGATTCTCAATGTTTGATTCTAAGAAGGGATACATACCCATGCGACATGACATTAAGCTCAGCAAGAAACAATGTGCTAGTACAACTGATGAGCTGAGCAGGATGAGTAAAATCTCATATGGTTCGGTTGTAAGATCCATCATGTATGCCATGATCTGCACGAGACCGGATGTTTCGTTCGCGCTAAGCTGTGCCAGCAGATTTCAGTCTATCCCTGGCCAATAACACTGGGCTGTTGTCAAGACCATCCTCAAATATTTGAGGAGGACTAAGGACGCATTCTTAGTGTATGGAGGGAAAGATGAAGAACTAGCAGTCAAGGGATATGTTGATGCTGGTTTTCAGACAGATCTTGATGACTTCAAATCTTAGACAGGATATGTCTTTGTGTTGAACGGTGGAGCATTCAGCTGGAAAAGCTTCAAGCAAGCAACAATTGGCGATTCTACGATGGAGGCTGAGTATATAGTTGCACCGGAAGCAGCTAAGGAGGTTGTATGGGTTAGAAACTTTCTAACAGGATTAGATGTAATGTCGCGAGCGTCTGATCTACCATAGATGTTGTCATGAGCATACTCACGTATCGTAGTTTGTCATTGTATCATTAGACCGAGGAGTCTTTGTAATCACTGTGTAGTAAGTATCTAATTTTGACCCAGTCTAACGTTGTCTGTAAAAGGGTAGCCATAAGGGCTTTGATCGGCTTAGGTGTAAGTTACATGAGTGAACTTGAAAGACGGCTAAGGGATTTATCCCTCATCTTCCGGTATGAGAATGATATCTGTTTAGGCCACTTAATGAGTATGACTGAAAGATATTGCATGGCCATGCGGGAGATACTTTGTATCAGTTTTCAGTCATCTCAGATATCGAGAAACAGTGATTGATTAAATAAGGATGACAGTTCTATACCTTCTGATCAATTTGGATATCATGTGATAAAAGGATAGTGACATGGACGATAAGAGGTTAAATCGAATCATCAATATTCATGGACGTTGGGTAATCATAATGTCTTGTTAGAGGCCACTTATGATGGAAAGGGAAAAATAGTAATTTTGCCAATCTGCCAACGGGTCGTGAGCCTAGAGGGTCACACACTTTAAGCAATGTATAGCAAAAAGAGGCTTGGAGAAGGCAGTGTGTGAGAAGAATGAGGATCGGGAATAAATCACCTTTCGGTTTAGTTAAATCGGAACGAATTAGTTTAAACCAAAAATCGGTTTAAGGGAATTGGATCAGACTAGCTAAACCGTTTAATTAGAACCCAATCTAAATGAGTTTAATTAATGTTTAACTATGTGAGATTTTAGCCCATTCTTAATATTAATTAAATGATAATTATATTAAAATTAATAGATTTAAATAATGAAGTTATATTTTCAAAATCAAATTATTATTATATTTGATTTTTGGTTTCAACTTCCCATAATTATCTCCACATTAGCCGATCCATCCCCCTCCCCCCCTTGCCGTCCCACCCTCTCACCTCTATCTTCTTCCATTTTTGCTTCTTCTCTCTAACATTCTAGCAAATTGTGTGAAGAAACCTTTAGAAAATTAAGGTGCCTTGCTTGTGTGGATTAACTCTAGAGAGTATAAAATTGTGTACTTGGTGATTTGATCAAAGGAAAAGGTATTTTCAGATTTTTTTCATGAGTTTTTATGTGCTGAAAATTCAATCTCACATGATGATCTTCAAAATTTATTCAAGAATCCATGGTTAAATTGCATGAGGTTTATTGTTTTGGATTTCATGGATTCTTTCAGTGTTATCAGAGCCTAGTTGATATGTGATGAAGAGCATGCTTAAGGGTTTATTTAATCTCTAAATATTCATGTATGTTTATGGTTTTAAGTTATGCATTAACATGAAAAAAAATTCAGATTTTGAGTTGATTTTGAAAGACTGAAAATTAAATTTTTGGGGCTGTGTTTGGGTTAGCCATGGCCGAGCCATGGCTAACCAGGTTCAAACCCCTTGGTGGACCATGGAGAGGCTTCGGGCCGACCCTGGTCAGCACCAAGGGCCGACCAGGTCGTCTCAGGCTGACCATGGGCGGCTTCAGGCCGACCATGGGCAGAGCCGCGGGCTACCGGGGTCGAGCCCTAGGCTCGGCCATGGGAGATCCTCAGGCCGACCATGGTCGTGACCCTAGGCCGACCAGGTCGAGACCAATAGCTCGCCCATGGGAAGCCCTCGGGAGCCCATGGTCAAGCCACTGGCCGACCAGATCGGTGGCCCACGGTCACGCCCATGGTTGCCCGCGGGCGAGCTGGGGGTTGGCCGATCAGCCCCAGGAGGCATGGACCAGTTTTTGGCCCGTGTCGGGTCCCGAGAATTTCCTTAAAATTCAGTTTTTAGACCCGGTTCGGTTTCGATAAATCGAGGGTAAGCCGATTCAATTTCAACTAATAAATTTACTCCGTCCGGTATCGATAAACTGGAATTTTTCCCACATTTAAGCAAGATAAATTTTTTTGAATTAGTTTGTTGTTTTATAACATATTGTTTGATAAAATAGTGGTTGACAACATGATTGATTTCAACATGATATGTAATTTAACCCGTCTAGATTTTGTTTTTGCAACCAGTGTAGTTGCTTTGGTTTGTAATTTAATTACGACATGCGTGTCGTTGTATTTTTGTAATTTCATTTATTAATGTAATTATGAAGACCGACGCAAGAAAAAAATCAAGACGGAGTTGGTGGAGTTCCTAAGGAGGCTCGAAGCCAGTGGGAGTCCACGAGGAAGAGGCCAGCACAAATTCGAAGATTTAGTCTTTATGATTTATTCTTCGTTTTTTTTTTATAGTTTTGACGGGTTAAGTTTTTACATATTTATTTACATTTATGCTTGAATGTATGTTTAGTTTAAATGCATGATTTAATGTAGTTAAACTAGCACCCACATGTGAAAGATTAAAATCGGAATTTAATCAGATTTGCATGTAATTTGACTTGAAATCATATTTGCATCGATATGTAGTTGATGATTCCAATTAATATTTTATCGATATACAATCAGAGAACTCAAAACACTTAAATTGCAATAATTACAAGTCAAGCGAGATTCCACCCAAAACTCAACACTTAGAAACATTTGAAGGATCAACCCCAGAGAAAATCCTAATTTTTGGAGGAACGTGAACTAATCGACCGCCAGAAAGATTTTTGATGTTGGAGTAACCATTTCTACCCGTTGTCACTAAGAATAGGTAATCGATATGAACAGAGAAGCTCTCAATTATTCATGCAACCACCACCATTCGTCCTCCCGACGGATTAAACTGAGCAGAATTGAAAGGATCAACTGACGGTCCTGCATATTTAGAAATCGGGTCAACTAGTCCCCATCCCACTTCCTACAACCTAATCGAAACAAATTATGCACGACAACTCTAACAACTCCAAATGAGACAAAGTGATATATAGCTCACCCGATGGAAGCCAAGACTCAGAAAGCGCCCAAAAGACTCTATCCCTAAAGAACGATGACAACCACTACATGTCATAACATGTGAAGCCAAAATACTCTTCTAGACATAATTTTAGACCAAAAATTAGTTAAGAGGAAAGATGCTCGAGAGAAATACCCATCCTTAAAAAAATATGACTACTACGAAAGTTGAATTAAGTAATACATCACCATCTTTCTTCCCCATTGCAATATCAAATTTCGTTTCCCGCCTAATTCCTTGTAACAATACAATTCCCTGACCCTAAGAAGACCCCTCTTCACCGATGCTTGGCCAACGTTTGCTTTTTGTTTGAAATTAAACCATCCAGTTACCATCTTTTTCTTTTTTTTCATCACGCTGGACAGTCGAAGCAACATATGGTGGGTCAGACCCTACACCATGATTCCAGTTACTATTAAATAAAGCATATCTAACTAATTCATGTGCCACATAATTACAAGAACGAAGGGCAAACGAGATGGAGGTACCATCCCCAGAGGCAGAAATAATACGACAACAGTCACTAATGATGCCCCAAAAAATGTTTATGACCTGTTTCCCACGATGGACATGATCCACTACCCTAAAACAATCGGATTTTATCACCACCTCCGCCCAGTTCTTTTCTTTTTCCCATGAAAGCGTTTCCCTGACACCCACGGCCTCCACCTCTTCTGAGTGGAGATGTCCCGAAAAGCGTCTACAAAGATCCCCCACCATCCGGCCCTCTGAATCTCTACATATGAGCCCTACGCTCCAAAACTTATTCTCAGCATCCACGCCCTCGTCAACGTTTATCTTAAGTGCACCCGGCACGATTTTTAATTTCAAAAGAAATCATTTTATTTTTTAGGGATAATGTCACCTGACTACCCCTAAAGTTGACGTTTTTTCACCTGGGTACTTTAAAAATATTTTTGGCATTGTGGGTACCCAAAATTTTCACCGTTAGTACCCAATGCCATTTTCGTCCATTTTTTCAAAATTATGTTAAATTTTGAGGTGAAAAAACTAAAATTTCCCCACATGTCTATTAAATTTTCAAAATCTACCATTTTATCTCTTTTCTCTTTCTCATTCATTTTGCAGAGAAGGAAGAGGGGAGGCGGAGGTCGAGCTGGGCGGAGGTGGAGTTGAGCGAAGGTGGAGGTGGTGGGAGGAGGAGGTGGTCGGAAGGAGGGTCTGGTGGAGGAGGATGTGGTCGGAAGAGGGTCAAATCAAAGGCTATGGTTCGACCCTCCTCCGACCACCTCCACCTCCGCTCAACTCCACCTCCACCCAGCTCGACCTCCGCCTCCCCTTCTCCGCCCAGCTCTACCTCCGCCCAACTCGACCTCCGCCCAGCTCGACCTCCGCCCAACTTTACCTCCGCTCAGCTCGACCTCCGCCTCCCCTCCTCCGCCAAGCTGCACCTCCACCCAACTCCACCTCCACCCATCTCGATCTCCGCCTCCCCTCCTCCTCCTTCTCTGTAAAATAAATAAGAAAGAAAAAGATACAAAATGGTAGATTTTGAAAATTTAACACACATGTGGGAGCATTTTAGTCTTTTCACCTCAAAATTTTGAAAAAAATTGGACAAAATAGGCTTTGGTACTACAGTGAAAATTTTGCAAATTTAGAGTATCCACAATGTCAAAAAAAATTAGGGTACTCAGGTGAAAAAATGTGTAACTTTAAAAATAGTCGGATGACATTATTCCTATTTTTTATATGATTACGTGAAAATAGAATAATGGGCATATTTTTGTGCGGAAACTATTTGGACTACGTTTGACTCTCCACCTCCACGCACACACCCATACACAGACAAGAGTAAGAAACAACTGAAAACACCGTAATTGGGAGAGAAGAATCGGACCAACGAGCAATCCATCGAATTTTTCATGGCGATCGCTTCCGTTTCTCTGTACCAAGCTCAGTGTCCACAATTCACTCACCTTTCTTTGAATTCTCAATTTCGCTCTCGCCCCAATTTCTCCTCCTCTCTCCGTTCCGCCTCCGCGATCCGTGCAAGCTCCGCCGCTGTTGTTCTGGAAACGGTAAGCCCTACCTCCTCCGAGTTCTCATTTTTGAACCGTGTATGAAGCGCAATCGATCGTTTTGAATTGTGGTTGAAGAATTGAGTTGCTTCATTTTGTATTTGGTGGCCGAGAAATTAGAATCGAAAATCAATGATAGGTATAAAACCTAGTTGCGTTGTTCATTGTATTGCTCTTCAGACGATTTTGTACCGAGAGAGTGCTCAAATTTATGCTTTGCTTGAATTTTCATTTATCATTCTCAGCAGCCAGATTGAGGATAATGATAGGAAAAGTAATCTTTAGGTTCCTTGATTACTGTTGTTTACTTGTAGTGTAAGCCACCTTACGGAAAATAGGTCTTTCTATGGACCTGAATCACCTAATATATAAACTGTAAACAGATAATATCGCGGGACATGATTTGTGTTGACTCAGATACACAAAGGTTGATGCAGTTTTGTCACACCATCTTGGCATCATTCAACAAATAAAGCATATCTCTAGTTCTGAAGTAAATGCTGAGAATGTTGGTATATTTCGGCATTTCACGTGGTTGAGAAGAGGTTGGTCATGGGAGGTAGATGACATATTAAGGTTGTAAGAAGTAGTTACGGCACATCATTCAATTCTAGGTTTTGGAATAGGTGATGGACCTTTTAAATATGGCTCGCTGAGGTGAGTTATGAAGGCTATGAGTTGGGTATTAACATTTA
This sequence comes from Geranium rotundifolium, assembly GCA_963920655.1. Lineage (NCBI taxonomy): Eukaryota > Viridiplantae > Streptophyta > Magnoliopsida > Geraniales > Geraniaceae > Geranium > Geranium rotundifolium. Next base: position 10,761,413 of record OY987320.1, read on the forward strand.
TATGTTTAAGGTTTTGGTGGAATAATTTTAATTACTGAAGAAAGAGAATGTTTAATTTGTTTCAGTCTAGACTCTCGTAACGAAGAAAGACCAGTTAAGAGCTTTCCCTCTCCCTCCCTCTCTCCATGCTTTAACTTTGAAAAGGTAATGGTTTTGTCCATCTTTCAGAAAAAAAGAGAGAATTAATCTGTGATAAAGGAGCTGAATAGTTGATTAGAGATTTCATGAGCATCTACATTTTGCACAGTTTGGCTAATACGGGATAGTTATTGTGAAGTAATGATAATGGTAAAAATAAAATGTGTAAGCTATGTTTGCAGATAATTATCGTTAAGTCTAGTGAATTTAACCCTTGACATAGTACGGTGGCTTTTATTTATGTTTTCAGGATATCGGCAATCAGAAAAGTCGAAACCCAGAAGTTGAGTTGTTTGCATGCCCAGTTTGTTATGAACCGCTGATAAGAAAAGGTCCTCCAGGCCTTAACTTGTAAGTTGGAACCTAATGAAATATATATTTCTTTTATGTTGTCTTTCTTTCGATAATAGGTGACCTGTCAGGAATTTGACTGAACTGAAAACTTGCAGGCCAGCAATCTACCGGTCTGGCTTCAAATGTAAGACATGTAACAAGTCATACTCCAGCAAAGATCGTTATCTGGATCTCACTGTTACTTCTGGCCTCAAGGAGTATACTGAAGTTAAGCCAACTGGTACAGAGCTATTCCGGTGAGATTCATTGCTGCTTGTCACCACATAATTACACTGTTTGCCGCAGTTTATATATGATGAGTACTTCATATCGTTGTTTTGGAAACGGCTCATCATTTTACCCCTTGAGCTTTAATCTTTTGCAGGAGCCCACTTGTTTCATTCTTGTATGAAAGAGGATGGCGTCAAAACTTCAATCGTAGTGGCTTTCCTGGTCCTGATGAAGAGGTATGCCCTTAGCTCATAGAATGAAGCATTGTCAAGAGTGCTTCTAAAGACCTTTCTCCTATGTCGATCTCTAGATTTCCCAAGGTCTAAAACTTGGGATTGAGGAGAACTTGGCGAGACAGAATATATGGAGTTTTGATAAACTCGGGGAGAAATCGGCAAAACTCGTTATGTATTAATTAAATATTAGTTATACATATATTCATATATAATTCACATGAAAGACAAAAATTACAATATTTTTATATAATAAGATACTTCCAAAAAGCTTTATTAGTTAAAACAAATTATAGAACAGTTTCAAAGCATAGTTGATGTATAAAAATAAATTTTCACTTTTATGAAACTCTTCTGCTGAATGCCAAGTCAAAGTTTAGTGATGTTTGATGTGCATTACAGTTCAAAATGGCTCAGGAGTATTTCAAACCTGCAGAAGGTGGACTTCTAGTAGATGTCAGCTGTGGGAGTGGTTTGTTTTCTAGGAAGTTTGCCAAGTCAGAGACCTATTCTGAAGTCATTGCTCTTGATTTCTCTGAAAATATGCTTCGACAATGTTATGATTTCATAAAAAAGGATGATACTATATCTACCACGTAAGTTTCTTTTCCCCTATTATGCTTTCATGGATAAAGCAATAATAGCACAGATATATATTATGGTTTATATTCTTATTTTACGAGTCATTATTTGGTAGAGAAATAGCTTTTCTAATTCATGTTCGATTGGGGGTTTGCAGCAATCTTGCTCTTGTTAGGGCAGATGTTTCTCGGCTTCCCTTCAGTTCTGGGTCAGTTGATGCTGTTCATGCTGGTGCAGCTTTACATTGTTGGCCATCTCCGTCCAATGCTGTAAGTTCAACCACTTATGCTGGGTCAATAAGATGAAATCTGATTTATTTATAAGCTGGAAAATATAGATTGTGGAAGATGGATGTTAACGAAGTTCAAGAGATAACTTAGTCATTGATTTCTGTTTCTCTTATTTTCCTTCTTCACTGGTCATTGGGTCTCAAATGGATAATGCCGTCGATTGGGTCCATTGCTTTTTTCAAACTAACTGGAACTTTAGGGATTATCAATTAAATGGATCTCAAATCTTTGATATAGTTACCAAACTGTTAACAATGACTGAAAACTTTAATTTATATTTTGACATGAAGCTTTTATATGTTGGATGGAAATGTGTTCTCTAATAGAGTGATCATTGAAAGTTCAATGTTTCTGTGCCTACCCTTTCAGTAAGTTTTAATTGTTGGTAGCTTGTTCAACTACTGACATTATCCTTCTTATATATGTATGTATATTAGATTGCTGAAATCAGTCGTGTATTGCGGAGTGGTGGAATCTTTGTAGGAACTACTTTTCTTCGATATACTTCATCTACTCCCTTGATAGTGCGGCCTCTTAGACAGGTAATGCTCCTTATCACACTATGATTCATACTTTTTAGTTGTATCTCCTCTTGACATATTTGTTACATTATTTTAGTGCTCACCGTTTTCAATGGGAATGTGCTCATTACTATGATCTTATTGATGTTTTGGTTCAGTGCTTACAGCCTAGTTGACACTCCTTACGAATCAATAAGCAGCTTACATGTTCAATAGAGGAGTAAATCATTATACATTCATTTCTCTTAGGACCGTGCAAGAACATTGAACATTTGAATACTTATATAATTGAAAGTTTCTAATAAAAGAGACCTTTCTTCCTCAATTTTTATAGCTGACACTTATTTGTCGGTTGATTTGTACCGTTTATATTCGACTCAGAAATCAACTAATTGACCGAATCTAATGTGTATTTTGTATTTTCAAAACTCAAAGCATCATCGCATATGAAGAATAAATTTGGGTCTGATAAGTGTTCATATATATCCCAACCTAATAGTCACAACTGCTCACCTTTCCATTTTTGGAAAATTTGCAAATTGCATATTAAACAACAGTATTCTCTTGCATTATAGTTCATGTACTCAAGTTCAGCATCCTCTTCTCGTACTATCTAAACTCTCAAAGCTTTAGTTAGCAATTTGTGACCATGGCCAAACAAATTGATGTTTGATAGAGTAGCTGCATCGGAATCCCTATTAAAACCGGTCAGTTGCTTGAGGGGTTCAATGAACCCTGCTATATTTTGTAAAGTTTAAACTTGACTCTGTCAATTTGTTTGGCAGAGAATTCTGCAGAGCTATAACTATTTGACAGAGGAAGAGATAGAAGATGTGTGCACATCATGTGGTCTTACAAACTACTCGAGCAAAGTCCAACAATCCTTCATCATGTTTACTGCTCAGAAGCCTTGAAACTGGGTTGGATTCATTTACAATATAATTTTCTCCATACTTGTCTGTATCATATTCCTTGTCTATTTGTCATACAATGCCTTATATTTTTACATAATCATGTAAACAATATGTGGAAGGAGGAGATAATCCAGGCCAGATGCACAGAATTGCTAATGGACAATGTAATATTTTAATTGTCTGATTAAGAATAAAACAACATTGAAGAACACCATTGAAAGCTTCATTTGCAGTCACTAATGACACAATAACAGACACACTAACTGTAGATCACATTCATAACAGTGTATATCTAGTGGTAATCTGCACAATGCTTTCTTCCAAACCTGTATTACAACTTGTTTTTAGCCAGATTTTGATTAGTAACTCTGACATAGAAGCCCAAAATGACCCATACTGATCTAGTTTCTTGAAGTTCCATTTCAATATATATTATATTCTTCAACCTCTGCAAAGTCTGTAGAATATATGAATTTGTCATCAACTGTAGTATTCGATTTCCAACAAGTACTGTACACATTGCTTACTTTTACTGGGTCCTCATTGATAGGATGCAGCTGTGGATTGGTGAGTGTAATTAAAGTATTGTTTGATTTTGTTAATGATCACAATGATGATTATAATCATGAATGTTCTTCCAAAATATTTTGAGGCAGGAAGCAAACTACAAGATATGAGCCCTGGGGATGGTCCTGACTGGTTGTTTAGGCAAGTTGCTTGAGTTCATCTGATTCCTACACTTCTTTTTTCTTTCAAGGTCTTGGAAACTGTCTCTGCACGTGACCGACCTTGTCCTTGAAGATTAGGGTTTTCTAATATAATAGCACATGTGCAGAAGGCTGAGCCGATAAAGAAACATACCAAAAGTGGGTTTCAGTCACAGTTTGCCATGGGATCCCCTCGTGCGGCTGAACGCTGACTCATCTCTGTTTCTTCCTCTCTTTTATATTTTTCACAGGATTTTTTAATGTCCATTTCTGTGCAGCTACTTGGGATCTTTGACCATTGACTCACTGCCAACAACAAGAAATGTGCAGGACATGAATGAATGATATTAAAGAGGAATATTTTGTGAGTCCAAGACACCCTTATTATAGCTTTGGACACTGGTTAATTTTTTATGATTCAGGACATTGGATCCCTTGCACGTGAGGTTCTTACTGCATCAGCATTATATTTCCCATGGCATGTGGGATGGCCATCTCTCTGTTTGATTATTTACCAGGTACATTTCTCTGTCTTTAATTTTGTTTGCTAAACTGTGCACGTGCATCTTGCTGCTTTCAATGGTCGGTTCTGTTGATCCAGTGACTGCAATCAACCAAATTAAGTTTGTTTTATACATTTTTATGACTAGAACATGACACTAACGACTACACCTGAATTCATTTTGAAGGCATATTTTGGTTATTATATAAGCAAGCTTTAACTTGCATGCTTGGACACAAAAAGATGTCAGATCAAAGTTATCATAGTAGTTTGTGTTGCAATGTTAGCTTGCATCAAACTGAATAAATTAGAAATATGATGCTTCTAAAACTGCAATGTATCATATTAGCCTGAAAATGAGTAGAAACGTTATAGAAAATATTTCTTCTAAACATTATTGTTCATTTCTATCATACAAAACTGAATTATAGTCTTCTCTGTCTCAATCTGTTTGTTGTAATTGAGTGGAGGGAAATGTCTTGAATCAAGGAAACAAGATATTGGGAACTAAATTTAGCTATTAGTCAATCTAAAAGTTAAAAAGTAGGTGAACTTAAGCGATTCCTGAGTTAATGCTTTTCTTTTATGCGTGAGACTTTATATAATGTCTGGAAAAAACATTCAAATGTGTCATCAAAACTAGAAAAAATGGTTGGTAGTGGATCTTGAAGATCATGATAAATAATTCTAGTTATGATGTATCTTCATCTTCGCTTCCACTGCTAGGAAATGATATTGAGTTTGGCTTTAAAAGTTCAAAGAAAATACAGTAATCTTAATTCAAAGATGACAAGCCTGAATCAGTTACTAGATTCTGCTATTTCAAATGCCTGTGTACGCACGAGCTTCCAACTCATGTCTTAACCTGGAAACTGTAACACAAAATGATTATTTACTTGTGATCAATATTCAAAGTAATTGAAAACCATGTTGTAGCTTGTGAGGTTTCAACTGGTCGCTGGTAGAGTACCACAGAGAAAATATGTGGATCCTGTCACCACTTGATAAGCATATTGAGGCCTCCATCTATTAGCTCGAGCTTTTATGATGGTATCAGAGCTTCGTTTTGGTCTGTGACTTGTTTGTGTTTCCTCCCGTTCATATATTCTTGGTCCACGTGGGAGTGTTGAAGTGTCCCACATCGAAAGGTGGATCGGGCTTTAATGATGCTAAGTCCAACTGGCTCTGCAGAAAGAATTCAACAACAGTCCTGTTGATAGCCAACTTTAGGCTTACTTTTTCTTGCACCCTATCTCTGAGCTAGGCATAGCCATTACTGTCTTCCTACAAAAAGTTAAGTCAATACATGCAAGAAAACAGTGAAACATTCTAAAACTCTCACTGCGGCTGTTATGCTTGAAGAAAAGTCACAGCTTAAATAACAAGATTTAACTCCTCAAAACAGACAAAGAAAGGAGACAATAGTACTAACTATCTCAAGACACCTCAAGTCAATCAATTAAATTTTAGAAAAATACATTGCTGATGATTAATTATGTGTATCTCATAACCTTTTAGGAAACTTAAGTCTACATACATCACACAAACTTGAACTGTTTCTATGGCATGCTATGAATGATGGCCGACCATATCAACACTGGAGGAGCAGAAAAAAAGAAGGTTGAATTGAAATTGTGGAATTACTACACTAATCCAAAGCTATAAAGGGGATTAATGATACAAATAAACATCATTTTAAAGTTCAGAGCCCAAGATTAGCTTTTGGTTAAAGCTTAGAGGCACAAGCAAGCAGCAAGGTTCCCTCAAAATTTGTGCTGAATCCTCAAATTTTAATTATAAGCTTACATTAATTTCCTTAATTTGTCTGTCAAAGGTTTGATGTTTGTTACAAAACCACATTATTGTTAATATTTTATTTAAAAAAATGTTGGGCACAGCCTCTGCCTTGGATTAGTCATTGGTGGAGTAGTTGGCTTGAATGTTGCCATGTTTGATTCCCTGAAACCTGGGTTTTCTCCTACATGCTTTTTTTAGCTTTATTATTTTCTGACTCGATGCTGCAGCTAGCTAACGATGTCGTCTCAGTTTATGCAATGTGAATCCAGCAAGAGTAAACACTTCAACAAGAAGAAAGGTAAAGACAAGCCATTTTTACTATTGTGCCCCATCAAATTTTCTGGTATATCCCAACAGAGTTAAGCTTTAATGATAATCAAATGGTCAAACTTGTAGCAACCTGAGCTGTGAATCCACAATAGCAAGTTGATTTCATATATAATCTTGAGTTCCATCATCATGCTGCGGCCTGTAGCGTGAGTCATGTACACTTGGAAAAGGCCCTTGCTCCTGCTTGACTTGCTCTACTGTTGAAGTAAAGCATATGTGCTATATCTTTATTTACTTAGCTTCAAAGATATCATGTCAAAAGATATGCAGTAAAAATTTTAGAGTGGCAACACTAAACTTGTCTTAGATCATTGAATTTGAATTCTACCCAATGGACATAGATATCTAGCAATTAATTACAGCGTTTCTCGGTTTGAAAGTCCACAGTCCACACACACACTCACACAAGAGGCCAGAGGCTAGGCTAACTCGAACCCATCTTCCCGAGTGAGAAAGACAAGTTAAGAAAGTATGTGGACCAGCTGGTCCAAGAAGAGGTAAGTTAAACTTAGTAATAGTTATTAGAGAGAGCTCTTAAGTCAAGGAGATGAGAAAATATAGTTAAAAGTGGTATTAGAGAGTCAGAGAAAGAGAGAGAGAGAGAGAGAATGTGAGACATGGAAACAGCTCCCACGTTCTCCTCATCTCATACTTGTTTTCTTTAATTGACAAACCATGGTGTATCTCTCTCCCAGAAGGAGAAAATTTTAATATATACCCTCCTTCTCTTGTGACTCTTCAATAAATACTCTCATTTCCATGCCCTGCACCTTCTCTTTCTCTCCTCTCCTGTTTCACACACTCCACTTTCTTGATAACAGTTCGTTCTGTTTCATTTTATCAGTGTTCTGCTTCTGTCCACATATGATCATGGTAATATAAATATATATAATTGATTCTCTTGTCACACTGATGTATTCTTGTTTTGGCCATCAAAACTGAAAATCATGGCGGGTTTTGTTTTATAGGGAATTCAGAAGCCTGCATGGTTGGAAGCACTTTACAGCGAGAAATTCTTCGTTGGCTGCTCCTTCCACGAGACAGCCAAGAAGAACGAAAAGAACATATGCTGTTTGGATTGCTGTACCAGTATCTGCCCTCACTGCCTCCCCGATCACCGCTTCCATCGCCTTCTTCAGGTGAGGCGCTATGTATATCACGATGTTGTCAGATTGGAAGACCTCCAGAAGCTTATCGACTGCTCCAATGTTCAGGTAGTCAATTGCAGTGGATTAATATAATTGAATTACACTAGCTTAGTTTCTTTAATCAGATACCAAAATTCAGTACATAGTTTTGCTAAACCTGATTTTTTTCATTAGGCATATACCATCAATAGTGCCAAAGTGGTGTTCATCAAGAAGAGACCCCAAAATCGACAATTCAAAGGGTCTGGAAATTACTGCACTTCTTGCGACAGAAGCCTTCAAGAACCTTATATCCATTGCTCTCTTGGCTGCAAGGTAATGATTAATAACAACTCATTTACCTTTGTGATTTATTTCATAAATACAATTCTATTTTCATCAATATGACCAATCATATCCTTACTCTCCATTTAAACACTAGACCTCATACTAGGCAGTCCGCGTTAGTGGGTTACATAACAAACTTCAGTTAGTCCTTACTCGATCGTAAATTCATCCAAACTGTGATTTATGATCTCTAACTGCTTTAATTCAACGTATCACTGAATTGAATTGCATTGTATAGCCAAGCATGTACTCTATAATTGATTTTTTAAGTGGACTTTGTGCTGAAACATTGCATTTAATTGAAACCATGTTGCTAAATTATGTGCTGCGTGATTGATTGGTTATTATTAGGTGGAGTTTGTGCTAAAGCATTACAAAGACCTCACACCATACCTCCGGAAGTGCAATTCTCTGCAACTGAGTCCTGACTTCTTGATCCCACAAGACATGGGAGACGATCAGTCGATGATAGTGGACGTAGACCAGATGAGCTCATGCTCCGGGTCATCGGGGTCGGAGCAGATGAGCATGGCAATGGCATGCTGCACCACAGAGGTTGTGAGGAAGAAGAGGAGCACAGGACTGTATGTGTGTGGAAGATCGGCTAATAAGGTTTCTCCAGACCATGAAGACATAGCGACCAGCATGAGCAGAAGAAAACGCATCCCTCATAGATCTCCTCTATGTTAGCAACAAAATTATAAGTTAAAACACCCACTTGATAAATTTTATTACATTACATGTTTTTTTTAAAAATATTTTAATTGATTTTGAGTTTTTGAATCTTTTCACTGATTTTCTCTTTCTGGGTTCTTAGTTGATTAATCACTTGGTCGGGGTATTTTGTCTTAATGGCATCACGTGGCTCCTAATTCCGAGTAAAACTGATTTTAATTTGAACATTTCCCTATGTCTGTGATTATATTATATTAATTTAGTATATCAGCTCAATGCAGGCCATGAATTGAACATTTGAACGGCTTCATTTGATTGTCTCCTTATATTATTTGACCAACTGCATCATGGAAGTGGCATGATTGAATTTGAAGTCGAATGATTAAAACAGCAAATTAAATCTTCCAGTATCCATGCTACTGCTCAACTATACATTACATTAGGTGGTGGACTTTCTTAAACTATGGATTGGAGGCCACTTACCTAAGTGACCTTAGCTGGGGAGGATTTTGTGGGCTTTCTCAACAGCATTCTATCATTGCCCCTAGGTACAATCATTATGCTTACTAGTGTAGAGCACCGCGCGTTGCTCTACACTGTAAATTTCAAATTTAAATTTAAAATGTAAATTTAAAAAAATTTCAAATTTAAATTAAATTATACAATGTAAATTTATAACTTTGATAAACAAATATCACTTATGAGTACTTTTAGATATGTAATTCTAACCGAAATACGGAAGTGTAAGTAATTTAAAATCTAATTGATATAAACTATTTAGGTTCGTAGGCCATAAGAATTTATTAATAGAAACTATTATTTACAAAAATTAATTTCGATGTTACATAGTTGAAACCTCACGACAACTTTAAAAACAATTCTTTATTATAGAATCAAAATTTTATTAAAATGTTAGTTGTTAATGTTAGGCGCTTCAAACATATTTAACATTTGAACTTAAAGTTAAATAAGATATTTAATTTGGATCCTGACTTTTTAGACAACATCTATAGGCAATACAAAATTCAAATTTACTCTAACGCCTCATGTCCCGACTCCTCCCAGAGATCTGGTCCCGCCTGAAAATCTCGTGCTTCTCCTCCGTCCTCAACGTCAAACACGACCACCGTCTCATCTTCAAGACTACCAGGTAACACTACTTAATCTCTCTCGAGTCATGTCCACTGCCATGTCCATCTATGAACCTCGTACATATCGCGAGGCATTCACTAATCCTTTGTGGTATCAAGAAATGACTGAAGAACTTCGGGCGCTTGAGAAACTCGTACATGAGAACTCGTTCCATTACCCAAGCAATAAATCTGCATTCAGTTGCAAGTGGGTATACAAGGTGAAAACTAAGGCTAATGGGGCTATTGAGCGCTACAAAGCTGTGATCTATTATGAGGAGACATTTACACCAGTTCCCTGTCTCACATCAGTTCACAGTCTAATTGCAGTTGCAGCCAGGCGAAAGTGGAACCTTTTTCAAATGAATGTCAAAAATGATTTTCTCAACGGTGATCTTATTGAAGAATTTTATATGCAGCCTCCTCCTGGGTATGAGCATCCGCCAAACACAGTCTGTTTCTTGAAGAAGGCTCTATATGGACTTAAGCAAGCTCCGAGGGCATGGTTCTCAAAATTTAGTGGGAAGATGTCTGATCTTGGCTTCACCTCCAGTCTGTATGACACAGCTTTGCTTGTCAAGAAGACTTCCAGCGGTCACATCCTGCTTCTGCTATATGTGGACGACATGATTATTACCGAATATGATGAATCTGGTATCTCTGACCTGAAGATCTAGTTCAACAAAAACTTTGAGATGAAAGACCTCGGCAAGCTCGCGTATTTCCTTGGTCTGGAAGTCTCGACATTCTCTTCAAGATGTTACTTATCTCAAACTAAGTATGCAGCTGACTTCATTTGTCGAGCATGTTTATCAGACATCAAGATTGCTTCCACTCCCATCGAGGCAAACGAGAAGCTTACACCTTTTGATGGAAATAATCTCCAGGATGCTACATTGTATCGACAACTCGTAGGCAACCTTTTCTATTTCCCCGTCACACGTCCAGACATTGCCTACGCAATCTACATTGTCAGCCAGTTCATGAGTGCACCGCGAACCACGCACTATGAGGTCGTCCTTCGAGTACTCCGCTATGTACGAGGCAGTCTATATAACGGTCTTTATTTCTCGTGTAATACACCTATGGCGTTGCAGGCATTTTCAGACGCAGATTGGCCGGGTGATCCTACTGATCGACGTTCCACAACGGGATATTGCTTCTTTCTTGGCAACTCTCTCATCTCTTGAAGGAGTAAGAAGCAGACGACGGTTTCTTGTTCTAGCACAAAGGCCGAATATCATGCTCTTGCTGACACTACCTCTGAGCTCCTTTGGCTTAGGTGGCTACTTCGTGACATGAGCATTGCTCACATATCGAGAATGATTGTCACTTTGTAAGACATCACCTCACACAGGGTACTATCACTTTACATGCCGTCTCCTCAGACAACCAAATTACTGACATCTTCACGAAGCCTCTACTTCCAGGACGGTTTAGTGCATTAGTTTCCAAACTCAATTTGAACCATCCACCTTGAGTTTGAGGGGGCGTGTTAATATATGAGCCAAGTCCCGTTGTGTTATCTATTTCCTATTATTTGTAACTCTAGTACTATAAATATACAATCTTGTACATTGAATTAGATATCGAATACAATATCAATTGTCTCTCTTCTAATAATACCATTATCTTATCTTTTACAAAATTGATCATCTTTTTGAATGTACAAGAATATGTGGAGCTCAGCATGTCCGGAAACCTTTACATGGAGACCCGGGAAAGAAATAACTATGCTATTGACCGAGCCTTGAGTACTGACTTCGAATCAATAAGCCTCTCTTTATTTCTCATTTTCTTTGACGCGGGCCAAATAGAGAATAAAATGTAAAAAGAGGGGAAGGGTTCCAAACCAACCGCACAATGGTCTAAAAAGCCCCTACCTAACCGGAGGCCGTGGGTTTAAGTTGATTTGCTTAACCAGAAACTTCAAATAATCATTCAATGAATGATAATGATCAATGGTCACGTTTATTATCGATTTTAATAGTAAATTAAATATATAATTTACCCTCCACACGTCCACACCGCAACCCGTTGAGCTCCTCTTCTCCGTCTTCGAGATGCGCCCATAGAGCCATCAATTTCACCTCCGTTTTCGACAACTCCTAAGGTAACTTCTTTTTCTCGCTTGATCTCTAAAACCAATTTATGTTAATGTTCCAAAAAAATTTTAAAAATCGAATCAAACCCAGATTGTGTATAGAGAGAGAATCACGAGGAAGACGACGAAACATAGAGATTGAATATATATATCAGCACCTTCTTCGACTGCCTACTCCCACGGGTTCACCGGATCGGTGACGACGATGCCATTCAAAATAGGGTTGATTTTTGTTACAAAATGCAATTGTAATTATATGGAGTTGATTTTTTTTCTAGATCGATGAGTAGGAACTTGATGAAACCGTCTCAATGACATCATCTTTAAGTTTGTGTTCATGTCCCTGTTGGTGTCCTAACTTCCAACAATCAAAGTTTTGTGAAGAGAGTGATGAGCAAGTCAGAATCGAAGGTTCATCCTTCGGCTGTATATATCGACAAACTAGAGTTATTCCTCATTTTTCTTGTGTTCATTTAATTAATTTAATCATCCAATTCTACATTAAGCTTAGATTAATATGATTGTCGGGTCATGTGTTGTTGTTTGTGAAGGAGAAAACTGAAAGACAATATAATGGATTGTGTTGAAGGTGCATAAACAGTGATACTCTGTCTCTTGTCTTGTGGCGGTGTACTAAGAGTGACAGTCAAACGTCATACGTAAATAATTACTATAAAACTAATTACTAAAATCATGAGACTTTACTGCTTGAGTGTGGTCTAAGTGGTTAGCACTGCTCGCTCCCTGTCTTCAGACTAGAGTTCGAGGCTCAACACAGTATTTGGGTAGGGTGGGTTTAATGTTACGGCCCACACAAATGGGCTCATTTGGCCCACACAAATTGGCCCAAATTTAGCTCAACCCTCATGATCCATGGAGAGTTCTCTAGATCCTTCCCAAACTCCATGGCATTTTCTAGAGTTGTAGATATTTTTAGGGAAATCTCTAGAGGGATAATCCTAACCCTCCAAAGTATAGTGTAAAAATAAATCTCCACCGTCCATTTCTGTGGAGTTTTACTATAAATAGGGGTGGTGCCCAATTGGCCAAACCACTCAAGCATTGTAAACACATCCACATGTAATACAAAAAGCTCTTACACATCTTTCTCTCATGTTCTCAAGTTTCATTCCCTCTCTTTCGGGTTTTCTTGCTTTCCTCTTGTTCTTACATTGTTTCGTGTAGGATTAAGGCTGACTTAGGTCGTGCACAAGTAGTGCTGATCATCTAAGTGTCGGACGTACCGCGAAAAGCTAAGGGGAAGCTCTCGGGTCGTCACATTAAGGTTAGTTAGAAAAGCGATGTAATATTCAAAAAAAATCATGATACTGTGAAAATTAATTAATAAAATCATGAAACCATGAAATTTGATTAATGAAACTATAGAATTAAATTAATGAAATCATGAGACTTGATGAACTAAACCATTAAACTATGGAATCTGACTAATGAAACCATGAAATCTGACGAATTAAATTAAGAAACTATATATGAAATCATTGAAACTTTTCACTTTAAAAAATTGAAACCATGATTTGTGTTAAAATAAATAATGCTATAAAATACCAATTTACCCTCGTAATGATATTAAATGACAAAAATAAATAGATAATTGATTACTATTTACGCAAAATGTTATTGGATGAGTCAACATAAATCTTATCATTTCAATTTTACATCTAATGCCAAGATTGGTTCCTAGATTTGCACCCGAACCTATGATTTTCACTTCAATACAACCCGTGATTTTAAACCATATCTTGACAAGGGAAGCACTTTATTAAACAAAAGTAGTATGGTACAAACTTAAAAAAACGTCTACCATCTCTAGTATACAACAAATCAAGATTGATACTAAATAGGTGCTTTTCAGCAAAAGGTAAATGAAGAATATCATAAAAGGTAAACCAATACAAAAAAGAAATTAATTAGCTTATGCTGTTACCATTTTCAGCTGTGTCTCAATGCAAAATACTGAAGCAGTTGATCATGTTTGGAGAATCGAAACCCTACTCGATCACTCATAAATCTATGTAGAAGATGGTGCCCTCACTCTCATAGGCACAGATAGCGAACCCGATATATATCTATAACAAGAAAGTCTTCTGATGCAGCGTACGTGGCTAGGAATAATTCCTTATCAAAATTCGTTGAGTCGCAAGAATACCGAATATGATAAGTTTGAGGAAAAACTCGATTGTTTTTATTAAACTTCAAAAACTAAATAACATAAACGAGTGCTTAAATAGCCAAGACCTAATTGCAGAAAAGGAAATCCTAAACTCATTGGAAAATGAAACAAATTATTAAAATTGCGAAAAAGAGCCTGAAACTTCTAAAAGTGTGATTTTGACCCCAAATATGACCTCGGAAGGCCGAAATCCATCGTACAACATGGCAAAACAATGAGTTTTGCTCAGAACGCCATTTCTACCTGAAAAACACTAGTCTTTTGTCGAAATCTGACATTTCTTCGTTTTGCACTATATTTGATAATTCATGCGATTTGCATGAAAATTTGTACGTCATTGTTGAGGTTGAGATTGTTCAATTCGGATGCATGAAATACGATGAGCAACCAAATCCTGATTACTATCGATGACATTGAAAATTTGTAACCTAAAATACGTATGTGTATAGTTCATTTGAAATCAATAGAACAATTCACCTATTTCTTACAATCTCAAAGATTTGTATTGTATTCGAGGATGAAACTAATCACAAGAGTCCACTAATTATAGTGCAGTAGGTTACATTAGGGTTCGGCACTAAATGGGTTTTATATACTTGGGTGTATATATACAGGATTAACACTCCCCTAAAATTGATGGGGTTGATCAATCAAGATTATTTTTTTCCAAAAAACGTATGCTAGTGACAATAGAGAGCTTTGGTGAAGATGTCTGCTACCTGGAGATTCGATGCTGAGAAATTGACAATGCTTGAGAATCATATGCGTCACAAATAAAGTGAAAGTCTACTTCAATATGTTTGCTACGTTAATGATAGACACGATTCGTTGTGATATGAATGTCACAGTATCGTCAACATGGAGATGAGTAGCTTCAAGAGACATCAATCTCAAATATGATAGTAACCCGCGCAACCAAGTGATCCTCGAACATGCCTGCGCCATAACATGATATCGGTCCAATCTGTATCGATATATGCCAAAAGATGGAGTAAGGTGTCTGAGGGAAAATAAATTCTCTTGGTAATGATATCTGAAAGGTAACGCGCATATGGCGTGCAACGACCATATGCAGATGTTGTGGAGATTGGAGAATTTGGCTCACATGTTGAACCACAAAGGACAAATATGATTGACTAATTGTGAGATAGACGAAGTTAGGTAATGTGTCACGCGTTGGTGTAACCTCGCAAGGTCAATGTCAATATGACCGGTTTGTGTATGTGTGCATGTGTGTGTGCAACGAGGGGCCCCAAATGTAACAATTGAGACCATATTCAAAACTATAACCTAGGAGAAAGTGAACCATGTTGGGAAAATGGTGTAACGAGGGGTCCCCTACTGTAATGATGGGGACCAGAATTAAAACTATAACTCTGGTGTGAACTAGGTAAAATCATGGTGTACATATAATAGAAACATAGAATGAGCGTGCAAAAATATAGAATTGTCCCTCACTTATGTGGAGACGTGCGCTAGGTGACGTGTCGCACTGCGCGTGTAATCTCGCAAGATTGATGGTCAGATGATCAGTTCGGGTGTGTGTGTAACGATGGATTATGAATGTTACAATGGAGACCATACTCAAAACTATAACGCAGGTGAAAGTGAACCATATTGGAGGAATTGTGTAACAACTCATGTTGGGCCAAGTGGTAAGGAGCTCACACTAACATATGTGAGATCTTGAGTTCAAATCTTGATACATCTGTTATTATACCTCGAAAAGTAGAAAGAATTATAATCCTCGTCCAGACCGGTTCGAGTGGTTCTATCCTTCTAGGGAAAATGTCAGCTGACTACCCCTAAAATTGACACATTTGCACCTGACCACCCCTAAAATTAATTTTAACATCGTGGGTACCCTAAAATTTCAAAATTATCACCGTTAGTACCCAAAGCCATTTCCGTCCATTTTTTTCAAAAATCTGTTAACTTTTGAGGTGAAAAGACCAAAATACCCCTGCAAGTGTTTTAAATTTTCAAATCATACCCTTCTACTCTCAATCCTTCTTCTTCCTCCATACCACTCTTTCTCTTTCATCCATCTCTCTTCTTCATACAAAATAACCAATAAACACCCCACCCATTACTAATTTGGTAGATTTATGTGATGGGTTTGGGTTAATTTGCAGAGGAGATGGTCGGAGGAGGGAGAGTATGGCAGAGGAGGAGGTGGTCGGATCTGGGCGGAGGTGGGTGGAGCTGGTCGGAGGTGGGTGGAGGTGGTTGGAGGTGGTCGGAGGTTGTCGGAGGAGGGGAGGGTCGAGGTGGTCGGATCTGGGCGGAGGTGGTCGGAGCTGGGTGGAACTGGTCGGAGGTGGGCGGAGGTGCGCGGAGGTGGTTGGAGGTTGTCGGAGGAGCTGGGCGGAGGAGGAGGTGGTCGGATCTGGGCGGAGGTGGTCGGAGCTGGGTGGAGCTGGTCGGAGGTGGGCGGAGGTGGTTGGAGGTGGTCGGAGGAGGTGAGGGTCGAGGTGGTCGGAGGTTCCGCCCAGCTCCTCCGACCACCTCGACCCTCCCCTCCTCCGACAACCTCCGACCACCTATGACCACCTTCGCCCACCTCCGACAAGCTCCACCCACCTCCACCCACCTCCGACCACCTCTGCCCACATCCGACCACCTCCTCCTCTGCCATACTCTCCCTCCTCCGACCACCTCCTCTGCAAATTAACCCAAACTCATCACATAAATCTACCAAATTAGTAATGGGTGGGGTGTTTATTGGTTATTTTGTATGAAGAAGAGAGATGGATGAAGGAGAAAGAGTGGTATGGAGGAAGAAGAAGGATTGAGAGTAGAAGGGTATGATTTGAAAATTTAAAACACTTGCAGGGGCATTTTGGTCTTTTCACCTCAAAAGTTAACAGATTTTTGAAAAAAATGGACGGAAATGGCTTTGGGTATTAACGGTGATAATTTTGAAATTTTAGGGTACCCACAATGTTAAAAATAATTTTAGGGGTAGTCAGGTGCAAATGTGTCAATTTTAGGGGTAGTCAGCTGACATTTTCCCTTCCTTCTATAGCTTCATAAATATAATAGAGGGTATCATCTATAAAATATTAATCATGTAAAAGGCTACTATATATAAGCTAACTAAATATCCATTTGTGTTTCTTCTTCTTTTTCTTTAAACCCAACGATTTTGTGTTCCCTCATGAGTCAAAATAGTCGGGGCATGACATCATCGGTCCAATTTTCATTATCACTATCATTTTAAACCATTTCTAGCTAATTAAAGGGAAAGAAGAAGATGATGATTCACAAAGCTACTCATTGGTTATGCTTCCAAAGGCCTTATAGCTAGCCCAGGTATAACAATGGCTTCCTATTTTAATCAACAAAAAGGAGTGGTGTATTAGAAAGCTAGTAAAATAGTTTAGAGGGAAAAAGGGCTATAAAGATACAGAGAAAATGATTACATAGAAAAATTAAAGTATAAGCAAACAAAAAAAGAAATAGCATTGCTTGATCAACAATGGCCTTTTATTATTTGTTGATATGTGAAGTTACATGTTTCTGTATTCACTAAGAATCATTTTTAGTTAATTTGTACTATAAGGGATGTATTCAATTAGAATTTTAATGGATTTGAAAAGTCTTTTCAAGTCTTGTATTATTCAATCATGATTTTAAAAATATTTTTATTTTGAAACTCTTGTGGTATTCAATCATGACTTTAAAAATATTTTTAAATTTGATGATATTGAAAAAGTCAATGAATTTGAGAGATTTTAATAAATGGATAACTTTAGATGATTTTGAGAGACGTTGTACGCATACCAAACTCTTTTAGAAGTATCATCTCCAACAATAAAATTTGAAATCATTCCATTAAAATCATCAAGTTATAAACTTGAAAGAGTCCATCAACTTTTAAAGGAATCTATGAACTTTTAAAAGTAATTCAAAATCTTAATTGAAAATACACACTATAAAACTCAATATTGTCATAAGGGGAAATTTCATATCACTGCCATATACTATGCAACTTTTGCATGTCACTATCATCTACTTTTTTCGGTTGTACGTCACCAATGTATGGTTTCAGTTAGTTGCACCGTCCATCACATACTTAAATTTGATGCAAAATGTCCATAATACCCCTTTATTAAAAAATATATCTTTTGAACTATTTTTTTAAAAACAATTATTACATAAATAATAAAACACTGATTTCAAAATTATATTTTTTCAAAAAAATGGGGTTTAAAAAAATATTAAAAATAAAAAACAACTTTTAACAACGTTTTTTTTATTTAAAATATTTTTTAAAAAATATTAAAATCAATGTTTTATTTATTTTATAAATTTTGTTTTAAAAAATAAATGAATAAAATAATTTTTTATTTCATTTTTTAAATATAAAGGTATTTTTGTCATTTAATAAAATCTGAAAATGAAATATTTAATAACTTTTTTAAATACAATAGTATTTTAGGCATTTAAATATTTCACTTTCAAATAAAGGTTAGGGTTAGAATTTTGTATTTTTAATAAAAAATCTAACATAATAGACGTAATTTATTAAATGAAAAAACTAAATAGTTAAGACATTGCGCGAGGTAAAACGATAGTTAAATACACTAAAGTTAAAACTGTAAATAATTAAAAGTGTCATTTCATTTTAAAAGAAAAAATATATATATTCCTTTAGTTTGACTTAAGAGTTAAGAGAACATAGAATTAGATTTGAGGTATCAACTAGAAGCATGCAAGTAATGGTAACCACTCAAATCACTCATAAAAACACGTCTACATTGGGTCCCACTACCATAAATAGTGATAACCAATACCATAAACATACAAAGATTAAAATGTAAGACAGTCCATTATTTACCCAAAATACCTTTTCTGTTACTCTACAAATAAATATTTTTATAAGAGTAATAATGTAATGGACTATATAAATTAAGGTCATTGTTGTAAATTTGAGGAGAGGAAAAGGAACAAAGGTACACGAATTTCCGGTAGCTTTCCAATGCATAAAACCGTACAGAGCACGAAAATATTCTTACACAGAGAGAAACGGAAGAGGGTGAAGAGAAACTCCTGAATCAGAAAGAGACGAAGAACAATGCGAAGCCCACAATTCTCTCTTCTCACCTTTCCGTTTCTCTTCATCCTTTTGTTCTTCTTTTCCAATGCAGCCACCACCCCGCTCCATCACCTCACAGCTCTGCGTGTTGCTGGTAAAAATCGATTCTTTTTCTTCTTATTGGAGCCGTGTTTTTGTTTTCTTCCTCTTAAATGGTGGTTTATGGGGTTTTGGCTTTGTGGGTTGTGAAGATGTTCGTGGTGGGAGGGATTTTGGTGGGTTGGTGAGATGGGAGACGAGGAGGTTTCTAGCAGACGATTCAGCTGCTTCCGGAGACCACAGCTCTCTGATATTGGCTGACCAGATGACTTACAGACAAGACCCAACTGATGGCTTCAAGAAATACACTGGTGGCTGGAATATCAGCAATGACCATTACTGGGCTGTCAGTGATTTCTCTCTATTTTATCCTATTTTGATCTGGGTATCTTTTGTTTTGATTGCACTACTGTTCCACATTTGGGGTTTTTCAAGTTCTAGGACTCTGTTCGGGTTTTGGATTGTTATTTAAGATGAGATTGAACTTTTGTGCATTATGTTTCTGAGGTTCTTTAACATTGGGGATGAGTTGTTGGTTAACATTGGGCATTTGTACACCAATTATGTTTTTTAAATTTGTTTTCTTACCATGTATGAAAGTTGGGTTATTTCTGTCAATGATATTGAAGAAGGTTAACTATTATCGGAATCTGGTTTTGGTTTTTGACATGAAAGCTGGCAAGTTTCTCTGATTGTACAGAAATTGTTCTTTTCACTTAAGCTTTGGCTATGTATATAAACTATGGCTGTTAACATTTTGGTGAATTGTTTACGGAATCTTATGTTTGTGTGTGTGTGTGTCATCATACAAGTTTAATTGTCTAACAATCTACTATGGCTTTCTTCCTTCACTTTGGTTCCACCTTCTGATGATATGGTTCTTAATTTTCAATGCAGTCTGTGGGTTATACTGCTGCACCATTTTTTGTCATTGGGGTAGTATGGTTCCTGGTCTTTGGCGTAACCTTGTCCTTCGTATGTCTTTGCTATTGCTGTTTTCCAAGAGAGCCGTACGGCTATTCTCGAGTAGCCTACGCCATATCTCTTATTTTGCTCGTTCTGTTCACTATAGCTGCAATGTAACTCTCTCTCTCTCTCTCTCACATACACACACATTCACGCAGTCACGGTTATTTTATATATGCACTGTTGAGAAATAAGTTTCTAACCTTGAATTGGTTACAGCATTGGATGTATTTTCCTGTACACTGGCCAGGGGAAATTCAACAACAGCACATCGAGCACTCTCAACTATGTGGTCAAAACGGCTATTAATACCAGCGAACAGCTCAACAAAGTGTCCGGTTATCTTGATGCAGCTAAGCAGATTGGAGTCGATTCATTTACTCTGCCGAAAGAGATTACGAGCCAAATTGACATTATTAAAACTAAGATTAGTTCTTCTGCAACCACTCTTTCCACTCGAACCAACCTAAATTCAAAAGTAATACAAGCTGGCTTGGATGGCATGTAAGTAGAACTCGTCTTCTCGTGCTATGCCATGTTCTAACTTTAGATCGGTCCTCTTATTTGTTGATATGTGGCGCAGGAGATTTTCTCTTGTTGTCATTGCTGCTGTAATGCTCTTTTTGGCGTTTCTTGGATTTTGTAAGTGTTCGTTTTCTCACCCTTGAGTTCTGAGATTGTATATATTTGATCCTTTATTGTTCCTACTGAAGATTCTTGTTATTTCTTGTGAAATGTTGCAGTATGTTCAGTTCTCGGATGTCAGTGTGTTGTATACTCGTAAGTGAAACACTCATTCGTGATATTTTATAACATGCTTCATATATCAGTTTAATTTTTATAATATGCTGAGTAAATGTTAATCATTGACTGCAGCCTGGTGATCGTTGGATGGATTCTTGTAACGGGAACATTTATTCTATGTGGCGTGTTTCTCCTCCTTCACAAGTATAATTCGTTACAGTTACTTTCCAACAAATTTCATACTAAATTCTGTAGCTCTTGCACGAAAATATCACTTGAACAACCAACATTAACTATCGTATTTTTTTCATCGAGTATTCAGCAATATGTTAACTTCGATTGTGCAAGCCTTGACAATTGTTTCACTTTTGTCATATGTCTGATTCTTCTTTAGTTCACATTTTATATAAAATACAAAATCAAAATTTATTTTTAGCTTGGAGCCGACACAAATGAGGTGTTTTACTCGGTTATCTTCCTCAATTCTCTCCGGCATAGCATCACTTTTTAAAATGATTCAATGCAAATAATATTTATTGTTCTACTTTGAGTTTGCCAGTGATTTTACTTGCATATACACAATCACGTAACCTTGTACACATGTATAATTGTTTTTGTTCAGCCTATGCCTGTCTAACTTTATTGTGGATGATATAGCGTGGTGGGGGATACCTGTGTTGCCATGGACGAATGGGTCAAAAATCCGACTGCTCACACAGCTTTAGACGATATCCTCCCTTGTATAGACAATGCAACAGCCCAGGAAACCTTGCTGAGAAGCAAGGATGTCACATACCAGCTCGTCACCCTGGTTAACACTGTCATCACCAACGTCACAAACCAGAACGTTCCGCCCCAAGCTGGAATGATTTATTTCAACCAGTCTGGTCCATTGATGCCCACGCTCTGCAACCCCTTCAATTCAGATCCTGCACGCTCGAGTCGCCAGTGTGCAGCTGGTGAAACAACCTTGGACAATGCCACTGAGGTAAAGACCAATACCAGCCCAATACTGGTTAACTTGTAAGAGGTCAGAGGTTCGAATGTCAGTGAGGTTACGGGGGCAGAAGTACATTTTTCTTTAATAATATTATCATTTTTTAAGAAAATATACTTATTAATTCCCGGCATACAGGTATGGAAGAGCTATGTGTGCGAGAATTCATCATCTGGCGTCTGTCGCACAACTGGGAGGTTGACTCCTAGCATTTACAGCCAGATGGATGCTGCGGTGAATGTGAGTTATGGGTTGTATCATTACGGGCCGTTCTTGGTTGATCTTGTGGACTGCACATTCGCGCGACAAACATTTACGGACATCAGCAACAAGCATTGCCCTGGCCTGCGGCAAAATACTGCGTTGATCTACATTGGTTTAGTGATGGTATCGGCTGCTGTTATGTTGTCGCTCATCTTCTGGGTTGTGTATGCGAGAGAGAGGCGTCATCGTGTGTATACCAAAAGGTTGATGGCTCGATCTGGAGAAAACAAGGCATATTACTATTAGAGTGAGTGAGGAACTGAATTCATAATATACTTGTCGTGTATTGTGTTGTTAAGAATGATTAACAGTCTACAGGATTGAATTCTTTTTTGTGTACATTATGATTTCTTTTTTGCGTACATTATGAATATATGCAGTAAAGAGGAGCATGCTTGATGGGGGTGATGCGGCGAAGCTATTCCAGCTAGTCAAGTTCAAGTTTAAAACTTAATAAGAGTGAAATTCAGCTTAGTTTAATATTTGATTATGTACTTGGGAAAACTCTGCACACCTGCCCCAACTTCAACTTTCCAAGTTTTTCACTTGAACTCCCCTTAGATTTAAAGTTGTTTTTAAAGCCTTGAACTTACCAAGAGTTTTAGTTTGTCAGAATGTGTTAATTTTTTCAGTCAATGTAGAGGATAAATCAAGTGAGAACCAAACTCCTATGTGAGAACTGACCGTGTCTATTGAAAATAAATGAATGTCTATCGAAATTCAAAATTAGGTGAATGTCCAATGAAAATGAATGTCAAATAGAAGTATGTGAATGTCCAACGAAATGACTTCAATTTAAGTTTTTCACTTAAATTCCCCGGAAATTCAAAGTTGTTTTTAAAGCCTTGAACTTACCAAAAGTCTCAGTATACCTCAATGAGTTAACTTTTTCGAAAATGATGAAAATACCATTGTATTTAAAAAAATAAAAATATTTTTAAAACACATGTTTTTTTAAAAAATAAATGATAAAAACGGCGTTAAAATACTTTTTCATTTAAGTATATTTTTTTGAAAACAAATTCTAAAAAAATATTAAAATAAGTTTTTATTATTTATTTTTAAAAAGTTAAAAATATATTTTTGAAATATTTTTATTTTTAAAATAGATTGGTATTTTTTCCATTTATGATAAAATTAATAGAATTTTCGAAAAAAAAATTAAAGGATTGGGGTAAACTGTGAGTTTTGGTATGATTAGGGGCTATAAAAACGACTTTGATTTTTTGAGAATTTAAGTGAAAAAATTGAAAAGTTCGGAGAGGTACGTGGACTTTTCCCTGTATATTTTTATCATACTTTGAATATATATATAGGAGATATCAGTTACAAATCAATAAAAAATGTCAAAACGTTCGAACTGCATAACACGCAG
Source organism: Geranium rotundifolium (assembly GCA_963920655.1). NCBI lineage: Eukaryota > Viridiplantae > Streptophyta > Magnoliopsida > Geraniales > Geraniaceae > Geranium > Geranium rotundifolium. The sequence goes on from OY987320.1 coordinate 10,785,052, forward strand.
TGCAAAGTTGTATAACCATGTAGAACATGTAGTTCAATGTTGTATAACATGTTGGACATGTGCAATATTGAAGTCATGTATAACACATAGTGCAATGTTGTATAATATGTTGGACCCTACCACGTGTCGCACTCTATGTTAACGCGCGTCACAGATCCGACAGTTTTACTATATATATATATATATATATATATATAATCAAATACAAACCGGGATAGAAATACTAACCATCCAAACTGGTAGAACTGGAGCGTGTACTGGTATAAGTAGATGGACACGATAGAAAGTGAGTGTGAACTGGTAGAACGTGTTGGACCTGATAGAACCACAAAAAATCTGAATCTGATCGATAACCGATGCACCCGCCCTAAGCGGAACAGGTGAAAACCAAAAAAATTCGGGTGCATGTACGAGATTTTGACCAAGTTTTTTGGTCGAGTATGGGACGGGTCGGCCTATACCCGATTCAATCCCGACCCGCACCAGTACCATTTAACTTTTTTTAATTTTATATATATTTATATAGAGGATTATTCTTGTGAGAACAACCAATTAGTGTTAGAATGTTTGAACAGATATGAACCGTTCGATCTGTGGTGTCATCAAGATGGCACACGTGTGGTGTGGGCCCACTAATTCATCAAAACAAATGATTCGCGAGGGTAGTATGGGAAATTTGGAGGAAGGATAATCTCTCACCGATTCTGTGTCATTATCTTTCCAAAATTATTTGTTTTCTTTTTTTATAAATCAGATCCGTATTAAATATTTCGAAAAATGATTGCGTTATTTAATTTCTATCTTTTCAAAATTAATTATTTCTTTTTTTTTAAATCAGATCGTTATTTAATACCTCGAACAATGATTTTGTTTTGTTTTAATTGTTGTTGCCATATGAATGAGTTAACCAGATTTTTGGTGTTGTTTTTGCAATTTTGAATGAGTTTTCAGTGATCAATTATGTTAGCCACACATATTTTCTCTATGGTCACACTTACTTCAGCCAATCTAGTTCAAATAGTAGACATACGTGTGATTGCATCCACATGGAGAATTTTATAGCCATTCTCCATCTCGGTGCAGGCATACCCACTACAATGGTAGTCATACGCACTCCCTAACAGCCATACTTATTGTCATTATAGCCACACTAATTCCCATCAGCCATAATCATCTTCTTGGTAGCCACACCCACTCCCTAACAACCAAACTGTTGAAAACACAGTCATAGGCTCTAAATTGAAGCTATTCTTCTTAATTCACAGCTACTCACCATTTTGACGGACTAACACTTATAGTATATCACTTTATACCATTTATTTGTCGATAATCATGTCATAAATTCATTTCAAGATAACCATCTCTGAATCTTTTTAAAGTATGCAATAGTTATCCACACCAATGGTCATGCTATAATGACGGTAAGAAAGGCTGAAATGCTCTTTCTTCAGGATAGCCATACCCACTATAATTTTAGCCGCACTAACTACCTAACAGCCACACTCATGTTCATTATATGCACATTGATTCCCTTGGAACCATACTCACCTCCACTGTAGCCACACTCTCTCCCTCACAGCTACACGTGTTCATCCACATACACAAACTATTTTGAAGTCCCCACGCTTATATTCTTCAGTCAATTGCTGAATATCCCCAATTGATTTTTCCAAATCTTTTTATTTAATACCGATGTTTTTGTCATGATTACTCATTAAATCAACTCAGTAATACTTTCCACATTTGCGCCTAATTAAATATAGGAGGATCGTGTTTAATTGCAATTAAGATTTTCCGATTTTGTAATTAAATCCCTTTCGTTTTTCATAATCAGTTTCCTTAAATTGAATTTTCAGTTATCGAAATTGCCCCTCTGCCCACTCTGATGTGTGCACACGTTTGGAATTCAGATTAATTTGGTGCGTTAGATTTAATTTGATCCGAATGCCATACTATGTTATAACGTTCTAACACTAATGATCGTTCTCAATGGAATGCATCCCTATATATATAAGGGCACACTCGGCTACAAACCTATATAAAATGTCCAAACCATGTAGAACCGTCGGATTTGAGACGCGCGTTATCTTAGATTGCGACACGTGGCAGGGTTCAACATGTTATACAACATTGCACTACATATTATACATTACTTCAATTTTGCATAGATCCAACATGTTATACAACATTACACTACATGTTCTACGTGGTTATCCAACATTGCACTGCATGTTATACAGTTTGGACGTTTTGACATTTTTAATTGATATATATATATATATATATATATATATATATATATATATTTTTTTTTTTTTTTCATGTCGGGTTTCGGAAAATACCCTACCAAGAGGGTTTCGAATTGGTCGGACACCCGTTCAATGTGAGCAGGTTTCGAATGTGTTGGCCGCCCTTATAATGTTATCGGTGCGGGTTGGGCGAAATCCGATCTGTTGCCATTCCTACATATATGAAGTTGTTCAGTTAAAACTCATGCGTCAAATGCAAAACGAGAAACTATTTTTGGACCACACGATAGGGCATCTACGATGGAGATTTAAGTTGTGGCAGCGTGCTGTAAATTTTTTGAACTTTGATTTTATTTCGGTTGTTTGACTTGTGCGCGGGGGTATTGTCGTATTTGCACACAATTCTTTCTTCTTCTGAAACTTGTTTTAGTTATCTGAACTTTTGAAATTTGTTTTATTATTTCTACATCTCATTTTATTATTAATCAGCCAATTTCATTTGGTCAAATTGTCGATCATTTCAAAAATTAACTAATTTAGATAACATGAAATGAACATATATGAGATTGTCATAATTCGGGTTCACTCTTCTAGTATCCTTGTTACAGTAGTTGAAACTGAGTCGACGAGGGTCCGGTGTGATTATGACAGCCGCTAGTTGAACCCCTAAAGGTCACTCTTCCCTCCTAGGTTTTAGAATCAATTCAAGACCCTCGTTACAGTTCATCAACCATTGTTCTAGCTACCGTTCAACGAGTACTGTTCACGGGATTACTGATCATATACTATTGTTGTCTGTCGTTGTTCACCAGATATTTTTGTGAGAGTTTGGTGGTTTTCCTGAAAATCACTTGTTCCGTCAAATGGTTTTTTTTGTTTGGCTTGAATATGTTGTTTGGCATCATCGTTTGAGGACGTAGTTGTGTAGACTTTTGGTGATTTATCTTAAAATCACCTTGAACTGGGGTTACGCAACGAGTTTGTCGGATCATCATTTATGTGACATACTTGTTAGAAACGTTTTGGTGATTTTTCTTAAAAATCACTTGTTTTCGTGTTTGTAAAATAGACATGATTAAAGATGTTTTGTACCATTGTTGTTTGACATAATTACGCGTTTAAGTTAGCTTTCTATTCAACTTTTTTGGGTGCAGAGGCGTCTCGCTCAATGCCGCTCTTTAAATCAGCTTTCAGTCCCCTACGAGGTGGTTTCGGGTTTCGGCGGCGTTTGTCTCTGGTGTCGTTTCGGGTTCTAGTGACGTCTTGCCTGGTCCAACCATGAATTGTTGGCGGCGGCTCGGATCCATTTCATCGACACCGATCTAGCTTTTGTGGTCCGATTGTCGCTTCCCGAGGCTGAGTTGTCTTTCGATGCGCACACTCTGCCTGTCACGTGGGTTGTGGGAGTCTCTCCTTCATGGGCCTGATACTCAGGCCTTGTTATGGATATGGATTGGGCTGCTTTATCAAGGTCTTTAGGATTAGTTTCTATTTTAAAACTTTTCTTTTCAATTCTATCACTTCAATGTAATTTGGTAACTTGTTACCTGATGTAATTCTAGCTTTTATTCCTTACTTTGGGACATTTGCTAGTTATTCTCAATAAACTTTCAAACCGCTGAGCAAAAAAAAAGTTAACTGAATGTATTTATATGAGAAATTGTTTTTTTAGCATATTGATGCACGTACGGGGTAGGAAGAACTATTTATCAAAATTCGTCGATTCCCAAGAATATCGAAGATGATAGATCTTGAGGAAAACTAGATTTTTTTATTAAATTTCAAAACTAATTAACAAAAACGTATAAGAATGCTTAAATACCCAAAACCTAATTGCAGAAAAGAAAATCCTAAACTTATTTGAAAAGTAAACAAATTATTAAAATTGAAAAAAGTGTCGAAACTTTAACACGTGTGATTTTGACCACCAATATGAACTCGGATGGCCGAAATCCACCGTACGTCATGGCAAAGCGATGTGTTTTGCTCAGAACACCGTTTCTACCCAGAAAACACTAGTCTTTTATCAAAATTTGACATATCCTCGATTTGCACTGCATCATTGTCTATCTCCCCGAATAAAATTATAGTCAACTGTAACTATACGAGAAATGTGGCAAGTCAAATTATCCCTTAATACTACTTTTAAACCATGAATCAAAATTCGTAATCTATATTACATAAGTCCAATCTATACACAATTAGATTGAATTGTAATTCAAACTCTGTCATTAAGTGTAAGTTGACAATATGTAAAATGAAGATAAGATAAGACCTTTGACTTTTATGGATTCGTTGTGTCGCCTCCATTAGTCAAGCCTTCCAATTATTCAGTTCCTTCGATTGACGTACTCTAAAGCCCAAAAACAAGAGATAATGTATATATTTATTTGAAAATGTGTTAAATATAGTAGTATACGTAAACATGATAATACTATAATATACATCTTGGATAGTGAGTGGCCAATAAAAATAATTAGTGCTATCTTAGCATTGTCAATATCAATCAATTTGAAATATTTTGGTTAATATACAATTCTTATCACATAATTCTCAGGATAAGATGATTTAATAGGCGACTATTTTCAAAAAGAATGTTTTAAATTTTTCTCAAACTCTTTGTAATTTTTAATGCATACGAATTGCGTTCCATATACATTTTATATAAAATTATATTATAATTTTAATTTATATAGATATAGATAGATGAGATATTTAATACTTAGTATATAAATAGAGGTGAAATAGTAAGACTCGATAGAGCCTTAACAAACCATGTCTGGATAATTGCGTTTGGAAACACAAGGTTGACTAATCTTGGATACTCTACATCTGATCATAGCCTAATTCTATTAACCGCTGACACTCAAACTTACAGACAGTCCAGGCCCTAGTTCCGGTTCAACAATGAATGACTGTTAAATCCAGATTGTGCGGCAGTGACCTTGGAAGCTTGGGAGGCGGGATCGGGAAGACACGTTATGGATCGACTTGCGCAAACAAGGGACAAAATCCATCACTGCGGTCAAGAGGAAAACAAGAAAGCACTGGAAGAACTAAGATTGCTACAAAGATCAGTTCACGACTTGAAAAGCAGAAGAGACGACCGAGGTGTAGAGGAATATGGTACGAAATCTGGAAGATTAAATGATCTCCTACTCGCCAAAGAGATCAAATGGCGACAAAGGTCTAAACAGCTGTGGCTGGAAAAAGGGGATCACAATACCTCTTATTTTCATAAATGTGCAACAGAAAGGAGGAGGAGGAGGAATTATATTGATTCCCTAAAAACATCATCGGGGAGTCAGTAAGATGGGGGACGGGGATTAAAACAGAAATCGTGGAATTTTATGGTCAGTTATTCACAGGGGGAGAGGTGGAGTGCGGGGAAGTGGTGGGGTGGTCAGATCAACCATATCCGCTGAGCAAAATAGTTCCTTGATAAGACAAGTGGAGGAGGAAGAGGTAAGAAGGGCACTATTCGGCATGGACTCGTGCAAAGCACCGGGACCAGACGGACTAAACCCGGGCTTCTACAAGGCAAACTGGTAAACAATGAAAGCCGCTCTGGTTGAAACCATTCAGGATTTCATATCCACAGGCAGTCTTCCTGAGGGAGCCAACGCGACAAATATAGTGCTCATCCCAAAGAAGCAGAGTGCAGAATCTTTGGGAGACTACATACCAATAGCATTGTGTGATTTACAAAATCTTCTCTAAGGTAATGGTCAACAGGTTTAAGGACTCGTTGGATGAGATTGTCTCAACATCCTAGAGCGCTTTTGTCCCAGGAAGGCTTATAACTGACAACTTAATTGTTGCGGCGGAGATTCTTCACCATGTGAGAAGGAAGACATTAGGGAAGAGAGGACAAATGGAACTCAAGCTTGACATGAGCAAAGCTTACGACAGAGTAGAATGGGATTTTCTGTCTCAAATGTTGCAAGCTATGGGCTATAATCAGCGTTGGATCAACCTTATCCACACATGTGTTTCTACTGTCACATATTCAGTCACCACATCAGGCCACGTAATTCCAATTCATAATCCATCAAGAGGACTGCGCCAGGGGGATCTGCTCTCTCCCTACCTATTCCTAGTATGTGCGGAAGGGCTCTCTCTGCTGCTGCAAGAGTACACAAGGGCAGGGCAAATTCAAGGTGTCATAATAGGTAGGGGAGCGCCAGTAATCTATCATCTTCTGTTTGCAGACGACAGTTATTTGTTTAGTACTGCTTCTCGGTGGTGCGGAACATATAATCAAATGTATGCTCGTATATGAAAGGGCCTCAGGCCAGCTAATTAACCGGGACAAATCGTCGGCTTTCTTCTCCCCAAACACACCCCAAGAGTTACGAGACGAGATCATATCTAGTCTACGCTTTAGGGAAGAACGAGATTCGGTCACCTACTTAGGACTCCCCAACATAGTAGGAAGGAACAAATCACGTGCTCTTGCTTATGTAAAGGAGCGTATAAAGAAAAGAATGAAATCATGGAGCACCAGGTTTCTATCCTCGGCAGGGAGGGAGGTAATGATTAAATCTATTCTACAGGCACTTCCGGCGTATTCTATGCAGGTATTCCTGTTTCCTCGCAGGTTGATTGAGGATATAGGAAAGATGTTCAACAATTTTGGTGGAAGGGGAACTTGGGAAGAGGGGGAGTACTGTGGCGTAAATGGGCTGACCTGTGTAGGCACAAAGAACTGGGAGGGGGGGGGGATGGGTTTTCTCAATCTAAAAGAGTTCAATCTAGCTCTCCTAGGAAAACAGGCCTGGAGGATTCTGACAAACCCGGAGTCACTACCCAGCAGACTGCTCAAGGCTAAGTACTTTCCACACACCTCATTTCTGGAAGCACAACCAGGGAACAACCCGAGCTATGTGTGGAGGAGTATATGCGAGGGAAGAGTAATAGTTAGAGAAAATGCGCGCACGAGTATTGGCCTAGGAAATTGCCCGATCGTAGGGACACCATGGGTAGGAGAAGGGACCATCAATGCAGGACCAAATATCCCAAACGATATGACTATTGCTGAGTTGTTCAGACCAGAGTGCAGAGCGTGGGATGAAGGGAAGGTGAGAGCACTTTTCAATCAGGAAACAAGTAATAGAATTTTCTCCATCATTCCGAGCTGGTATGAAACAAGGGATCACTGGTATTGGGGAGAGGAGGCAATAGGAGAATACACGGTTAGAAGCACATACCGAGCCCTATGTCGTCAAGGAGATATCTGGACTCCACCCGCGCAAGCAACAAGTTGGAGAGAGGTGTGGAAGCTGCAAGCTCCACCAAAAGTCAAAATATTTATTTGGAGGGCTATCTCAAACTTCCTACCCACCAGGGCAAGACTCGCAAAGAAGGGATTACCTGTAATCACCCAGTGCCCATTTTGTGGAGAGCCGGAAGAGACGATTGATCACCTATTCTTCAAATGTAGAGCTGTGGCACCCATCTGGGAGGACAGAATCTTACGAAAAATAAAAGGAAAGATGGGGTCAGATCCAAGAATTAGCGACTGGACCACCTGGGTAGAAGGGGAAGACGAAGCAAGCTTGTGGGCTATTACTATGTGGGCGATATGGGGAGCAAGAAATCAATATGTATGGAATCAGATGGATTTCCATCCAGCAAGAGTGGCTGCAATTGCGAAGGGACTCCGGAGAACCTGGACTGCATCAAAACCCTTGGGAGGGGCTTCAGGAGCAGAGCAACTTGTGGCAGATTCGCAGAGAGCTTGGATACCTCCAGACCCAGGAGAGCTAAAAGTCAATATTGACGGGGGGTTGGATAAAGAAAGAGGGTTTTGGAGCATAGGGCTTGTATGTAGAGATTCAGGCAGCAGAGTAGTGGGAGCGCTGTGCAGACGCTTTTCGGGTCATCTCCATGCCGAAGAGGTGTAGGCCGTAAGTGTTAGAGAAGCGTTATCGTGGGAAAAAGGAATGAAGTGGACCAAGGTTAGATTTGAGTCGGATTGCTTGAGAGTGGTGGATCAGATCCGGCAAACATATAAAGGGAGGAATATGATTGGAGGCATCATTATTGACTGCAGGCGCATCCTCTCGAGTACAGGGTCCAATTTCTTCTTACAATTTGCTCGTCGCTCATGTAACAAAGTGGCTCATGAATTGGCCAAATTTGCTTTAACTAGCAGTAACTGTGATCATGGTGAGGGGTCTGTCCCACCATCTGTATCTTCATCTGTCCGGCTAGATGTCGGGCTAGTTATGTATTAATAAAACAAATTCATCTTGCATTAAAAAAAATACAAATTAGGGTATAAATACAAATTGTCCAAACCGGTGGAATGTTAGTGATAAATAATAAAATATTACGATCAAGTAAAACCTTGAAAAGGACTGCGGTAGAACACAAATTCATTGAGGTCATCATCTTTTATATGAAGTGCACACATAAACTAAATAGGAAATTAGTAATAATAGGAAATCATAAGTGATAGGCAATAAGACTAAACTAAAATAAGAATAAATTATAATAGAATATAGACTAATATTTTAACAGTCTTTCTCAAATTCAAATCGATTGTAAACCGACAAATTGAGTTTGAAAATACCGAGTTAGTAGATAAGGTTAACTCGGTTATTAATCGTCGAATTAATTTTGATTATTAGTAATGATCAAACTCGAATGAATTAGTTGCAAATTGTCAACTAGAGGTTGAGTATCTGTTAGAAGGATAAGTAGTGGTCAAACTCGGATTGGCGTAAAAAGGCCATTGGAGCTTGAGTAAAAGATGGTTGGTATATTTACCCCACTTTCTGGTGTTCAAATGATGAGATATATTTTTATGAATTATGAGGATTTACAATGGACCATCAGTGTCGGATTTAAAATCATCACATAGGGGGAGTAAAACTGAAACAATGCAAAAACATTGTGTCGACATGACTATCACTGAGTTCACTATTAGGCATACTCCAAGCCTAATTCCATATAATCAATAGTAATACTATGAATATATAAGGGGCTTCTGTACCACAATCAATATGATTAATAATAATATTTCTATGATTAATAATAATATTTCTCCCTTATTTTTATCATTACAAGTCTTGGCCAGAGGCCTCAATGGAAGTGTATTCCAACTCCTCTATTTGTGACTGATTTTTTTGTCAAAATACTTCATGATGACTGTTTGATTGCTAGTTTGAGTCAACGTTTTACATCGCATAAACTTGTATGCAAAGGAAATGTCTTTGTTTTTATGTATAACGTCATTTTGATGTTGCTTGTCATATTTTGTGATACTTCAAACGTTGTCTGGGGCAGGAAATTTTCTTATCCTCCAATATCTCTCTCATATTGTGATGCATGTTAGGAAAAGTATCTGTACATCTCCGAATATGCTAATGATAAATTTTACTTTTTAGCTCATCTGGCATTTCGAGTCAGTCTAAGAAACAAAATGTTTTATCTCGCTCGTCATCTGAAGCCGATTATCATGTTGTGGATGTTATTAGTTACGAGAATTTCTTCACAATTTTCCAGACGAAATTCATCCCTCGTGATGATAGCTAGGATTGCCCTCCTTATTGCTTACCGCCCTGTCTTCCACATTAGTGCACCAATTATATTGAAATCGACCGTCCCTTTATTTTCCAACAATTACAAAACCTTTCTATCAATAACATTTTTATGATTTGTTAAGCAAGTTGAGCATTTCTTTTATACCTGCTTGAACTCGAAAGAGAGTGATAGAATATTGACATGATTTTAGTGTGGGCTAAACCAAAATAAATCATTTATCAAAAACTTAATATACACATTGCATCTCCTGTGTAGATATTGTATACAACTTATCAATGAAATGATTAAGGTAGATAATACATTTTGTCAAAATTTATGTGATAAAATTAAAACTTAACCATTGTGATATAAAATAAAGGGTAGTATCATAAACATGTACTAAACTAAACTAGAGACTTATATCACATTAGTGTATTAAAGTAGAATCTGAACTTCTTCGTAACTAAACTTTATTTTTATCTCAAGTTACTACATGAGTTAAACTTCGCTGTAAAAGACAAAATTGTGTTATCCTCACCATTAAATTAATAAATATCACTCATCACTTTAATTACCTTTATTTTTGTTGTTAAATTTATAAATATCCGTCACTCATCACTTTCTTACTTATATAACATCCATTTTTTCTCGCATCCCTTCAATATTACACATCAATTTACTCTACTTTTTATAACTATAACTTGTTTACGTTAAAATAATTTTAATTACTCAACTTAGAAGAGGATGTTAGTATGTTACCCTAACCTGCCATCAGCTTGCCTCTTAAGAGAACCCAACTACTATACTTGTTCCTCGATAGCAAAGAAAATAAAACGTAGTGATCATGTCAACCTCGGACACTCCGAAGGGCCCCTCTCAGCCACCGGCATGCACGTGCATGTGCTCGCCGACCGACCCACATTGGCTCGTTCCACTACGTACTACTTCCACGTGAACATGAGTGTATTTGCTTCTTCTCCCTTCCGCGGAAGAGCCAAAACGAGGCTGGTTTCGTGCTTCCTTCAGTAAATGGAGCTCGGTGAAGGCGTATTTGCTCCATGTCATCAATATTCCGTCCGCTATATGTAAGTTCATTATAAGCAAATCATGAACTTAATATTGCATACCTAAATAATGGCTAGGATCTTATAATTACATGATTATCACACATAAATAATAGATCAATAGGACTTACCTAGATGCATGACACTAACTACGATAGCACTTGATCGACGAGAATTGATTTCTCCCTCTTAACGTTTGCACTTGATTAGTTTTTTGTGACAGTTGAGAGAATTAACATCAGATGGGTAGAGAGAAGTAGTTGGTCATTCATATGTAAGACCTATTGAGATGGAAAGTTTGTAAATCTTTATTAATGGTTCATCTTTATATATGCAAGTTTACCTAACATAAGTGGGAGATAAACAAGTGATAAAATCTTAAAATATCTCAACCATTAAGGTGGAGAAATACAAGAAAGACTCAAACAAACATTAACAATTATTTTTATCATTCCCCCACAAATTGACACTATACCATTTGGGGAAGATGGCAGCTCGTATATGTAGAATATGCTGCCATTAACAGACCTAAGGCAACATACATTACATGTGCTGCTATAAAAGACATTAGAGCAGCACACATGTGAAGTGTACTGCCCTAATCGCAGCTTTTGACAGCACACAAGCTAAGTGTGTTGTCCTTAAGTCTCATATCAACAGTGCTTTACCCTCCTATATATAACTTCATGAAGATTAGAAACATGTGTTGGTGACGAAAATTAGGAGAATCAAATTAGAGTGATTAATATTTATTGTGGGAGGCTATAAAAGTGAAGAGTCGATTATTCAAACTCCTTGACATTCTCGTATTTCAATTAAAGTATGTTTTTATAATTGTAAATTATTTGTTCATAATCTAAATATTAAAATATTTATTTATTCATTTGTATATGATAGTTAATAGTTTTATTAAATATGTGTTTCGATTCTGTCTTAGTGCATCATGATTATATATATATATATATATCATTCTTGTGTAAATCATATAGTTATACAAATAAAATAATGGAATGAATTTTTTTTTGTTATTCTTGTATAAGTGAAAACGAAATCATGAAATATTAATTTTTTTGTGTAATTGAAATAATCTTACAAATCAAATGATGAACAGAAAATGAAATATTTTTTTTGTAAGTCTTAGCATATTTGTTAATTGAACGGTTATTAAAGCTTATTACATAATGATCAAATCCGTAAGGTTAGATTAAAAGTTAATTTTTTAGAATGTTATAATCTGATCGAAGTATCATATTAGAATTAACGTAACTCATTCTTAAAACTCAAACAATCCATCCTTTTGATCGCCCAAGAAAATTATAAGTTTTTTATATAATCATAACCGTTCAATTTAATGTATTTGGTGTGGATATATAGTTCTAAAAGGTTAAGGAAAATCGGTCCACATATTGACACTCGATCGCATGTGATGCAATATTCAAGTTGGGTTGACCAAGTTTCTAGCACTAGGGCAGCACTTTTAATACGTGTGTTGCCATAAGACTATGGCAGCACACTTTGTGCATTTGCTGCCTTAAAACCTCCACATATAAACCTTCAACGCTAAAATTATTTTCCCGTTTGTCTTATCTCTTCCCCGATTCCAAATCTCGCGGCGCCCTCCAAATTCTTCCGCCTCAACCCGCTCCTCCCGCCATAACCTGCTCCTCCCGCCGCCGCCCTCTCCGGCTCTTCCTGCTACCCTCTCTAGCTCTTCTGTTGTCGTCCACTTCGCCACCGGCGACTCTTCGCCCCACTTCAAGGTATGTATTATCTATCCCTAATTAACCGATCTGAACCCTAGCTAAACCTAAACTAATTTGAACCTTAAACCCAAACCGGTATGAACCCTAGATATTTTTGAACCTTTGTTTTTATTACTTGTTCAGGGCTCATGATTTCCTTACCTTCAATAATATATGAGGCTTCTTTCATCTCTCTCTGTTGCAAACACTTTTAGAATGTACTGTTTTTGTTCAGACTGTTAGTAACTTTGTATTCAATTTATTGTTAACTGATGCAGTGCGGTCGAGGAAGCCAGTATACAGAAGCTGCTGCTGCTGCCGTTGTCGTTGTTGTTGTTGAATGGATTCGGATATGCAAAAACAAAATTACATGCTTTTTCGGATTTGGAACCAAAATTACAAGTTTTGGGAACCCCATTTTATGCACTGTTTTTTTTAAAAAAAATTACAGGTCTACCTCAAGCTATAGCTATACATGTTATGGCACGGGTGCTAGCTCTATCTCCCGATCACTACTATAAGATGAAAGTGATATCAATGGTATGTGTTTCTTTCTTGGTCTTTAATCGATTTTGAACCCATCGATTTGTCAATACAATGACTAATTGTATTGGTGGTACAAGTGGTAACTTTATCTTTGCTTGTAACTCCTTATTTGTTATTGTAATTTTTTTTGATGTGTTTTATATCTGATTGTGTTCCTCTTTATCATTTCTTTTTCGGTTCATTGACTATTCATGCAGGTGCCTTTTTTATTCTGAACAAGTTTTTTATTTGTTCATAATGTGTTTAAACTTGTTCTGTTTCGGTAGTTTTAATTTTTAACTTCTTGTTTCTTACATTGCAAAAGGTTTATATTTACCAATTTAAAGCCCTTCTAGTTATCTATTTTAGTCAATATTTCTCATAATTTGAACTGATTGTTGATAGTACTATTCTGTACACCTCCCAAGATTTATGATATTGATATATACACGGGAAGGAAATGGCTGAGGGCGGAGAGCAAGCTTGCGATCAAGAAATACAGTTAAGATGGCAAGGACGTGGGTCGTGAAGAAGAGCAGCGAGAGGATGTAGGTTCGATTATAAAAAATTGTTAATGAGTTTCTGTAGCTAATTGTATTACTAGTGATTTGTATTAATATCCAATCAATTCGTTATGTTCATATATGGTAATATATTGATTTTTTTGTGCGTTTGAGAAATTACAGATTTTGGAATTAATTCCAAAATTTGTATTTTTTGAATTTATATACGAACCTTAAAGGGTTCCAATCAATTATTTGAGGGTTTATTTGTGTGTTGCCATTATTGAAGGAATTATTTGAGGGTTCCAATCAATTAATTTCATGCCCATACATGAAATTAACCTCAAAGTTTCATGTTTAATAAGGATCTTACATGATCATGAGATTTAGGCTAGAATAAAATTATACATTTACCTTGATTTCAAATCTCTTTGTCACTAAACAGAATTCAGTGACCTCTAAAGAACGTCCACACAGGAAGAGCAATCTGGGGATACTCACAATGATCCATACTAGAAGATCGAAGCAAGCAAAACGGGTAGAGAGAGGGAGTGGCCGAATTCGGCCAAGAGAAAGAGAGAGAGAAAAAGGAGGCTAGGGTTTTTGGAAAAATTTTCCTTAATTTTCAGATCTGAAATTTTCACTTTTATAGCTCCTTTTAGGCAATAATTAATTAAAGGCCTTAATAAGCTTAAAGCCCAAAGCTTTTAATTAATTAATGTAGAGACGCCCATTCTAGCTTAGCCCAATCTGGCTAGGCCCTGTTTAGCTAAATTAATTAAATCTATTTATTTAGATTATAATTAATTGGTCCAGCTAAACCATTCTTGATTTCTGGTTTAATCCTAAACGGAAATCGGTCTAATCTGGTTTAATCCAAAACCGGATTTAGTCTCTCTCGTGATTTCTCTATATGATTCCATCCGTTTTACTCAACCTTTAGTGTGTGCCCCTCTATGCTCACGACATGTTGACGGACTGGTAAAATTAACATTTTACCCTTTCCTTCATGAGTGGCCTCTAGCAAGACATCATGATTACCCAACGCTTGTGATTATCGAGATTTCGACTTAACCTTGTCGTACATGAATCTATCTTTTTATCCTCTTGATATCTTTGAAAACCACGAGGCATAGACAAGTCATCCTCGTTCAATTATCTTGTTTCTTGATCTGAGTTAACTAAATTGTAACTGATACTCTGTATCGACTGCATGGTCATGCTATTGTATTTCAGTTGTACTCATCAAGTGGCCTAAACTGATATCTGCTCATACGTCCGTATGAGGGATAAATTCTTCAACGATCTATTGAGTCAACTCATGTAACTCGTGATCGAGCCAATCACAATCGTTATTGTAACCCTTTTACAGGAGACGTTAGACTGAGTCAAACTCGTCACTCATTATATAGTGACCTCAATGATCCTTCCGTCTGAGGATGTGATTTCATGTGATGACATATGAGTATGTTCATGACTGTGTCTATGTAACATACTCATGATCGGGTCGTCCTATATCACCCCTGTCTGCTGATACTATGACCTAACTCCGGCCCCCTTCTGGCCATGATCAGTAGAGCGTGATCATTTAGAGTTAGCCTCATACCGATCGCTTCTTATGAAGCTATTCTGATCGGGGACTGCTTAAGTAAGATTTTAGCTGATTTGTAGATCTACTATTATGTGCTGACACATTAATGATACACATCAAATCATACTTAAGATATTACTACAACACTTAATAATATGAATGTCGATTTTATTTCAACTAATAATCTTATTGCATGAGTAGATTGAAAATACATTGTGTTGGGGCACAAAATCTCAACAATTATAATATGGGAGCACATGTAATAAGTGTGCTGCCATAATAATAGCAGCACATGTATCAGGAACGCTGCCTTCAGTAATGGCAGCACATATGTGCGCTGCTTTAATGTTAGTTCCGCGCGTTAACAGCCGCACCGTTAGGGCAGCACAGGGTGTGCTGTTTTAGCTCATAGCAACGCACTTAGGTCCTTTTAGCAGCACACTAAGTGCGCTGCCTTTATCGCAAAAATTGGTAGTGATTGTACGTTGGGAAAGATCAAGCTTGAAGATTAGAGTGTCATAGCCAGGTCGAAACAAGGATTTTTTCAAGACTTCCAAAACCTAGTCATCGGTGGAAACAAATGAAACACGCAATGTGTTTGTTGTACTTGTTCATGGACAAAGCGATATGCAGAAGCGACGTGCTGCATCCGGGAAGATGAGATCCATCTAGGAATTTGAACAGATCAAAGCCTTCGAACGTAGCCTTAATTTGAAGCTTTCATGTTATGTATTTTGTAGGCTGTTTTGTGATATGTGAAAGGAAAATAATTGCAAAAGGTTTTATAAGATTTTGTGATATGTGAAAGGTAAACAATTGCAAAAAATTTTGTAATTTCATAATGTGAAGGTTTTGTGGTTTCGTAAAAATTTACGGGTATGTGAAAGGGAAACAACTACAAAAAGTTTCTTCTGGTTTTGTAAGGTTATGTAGTAGTGATGATGAATCAGTAGCCATTAATGAGAATAAAGCTATGAATTCATAATGGAAGTTGTGGTTTTGTGAGAAAAAAAAAGAAAAAAGAGAGAGGTCTGAATCGACCTGCTCTAATACCATATTGAGATTGAAAGTTTTGTAAATTGTTATTAATGATTCATCGTTGTATATACAAGTTTACCTTAACATAAGTGGGAGATAAAAAAGTGATCATATTTTAAAATATCTCTACCATTAAGACTCAAACAAACATTAACTATTATTTTTATCATTCCACCGCAAATTGATCGTCTGTTGGGAAAGATAAAGCTTGAAGATTAGAGTGTCATAGCCAGGTCGAAACAAGGATTTCTTCAAGACTTCGACAACCTGGTCATCAGTGGAGACAAATGAAACACGGAATGTGCCTGATGTACTTGTTCACGGACAAAGTGGTATACGAAAGCGACGTGCTGGATCTGGGAGGATGAGATCCATCTAGGAATCTGAACAAATTAAACCCTCCGATCATAGCCTTGATTTGAATCTTCCATGTCATGTACTTTGTGGGGTTTTTTTGTGATATTAAAAAAAATAATTGCAAAAGGTTTTGTAAGATTTTGGGATATGTGAAAGGTAAACAATTGCAAAAGGTTTTGTAATTTCGTAATGTGAAGGTTTTGTGGTTACATAAAATTTTGTGATATTTGAAAGGGAAACAACTACAAAAGGTTTCCTGGTTTCGTAAGGTTCTATAGTAGTGAAGATGAATCAATAGCCATTAACGAGAATAAGTTATGAATTCATAATCGAAGTTGTGGGTTTGTGAAAAAGAAAAAGAAAAAAAGAGAGAGGTCTGAATCGACCTGCTCTGATACCATATTGAAATGGAATGTTTTGTAAATCTCTATTAATGATTCATCCCAATATATACAAGTTTACATAACATAAATGAGAGATGAACAAGTGATAATATCCTAAACTGTCTCAACCATTAAGGTGAAGAAATAGTAGGAAGACTCAAACAAATGAAGACTCAAACAAACATTAACTATTATTCTTATCATACGAATAAGTGTGGTAAAATTTAAAACTCCTCTCTTTTCTAACTCTGAAACCCTATTTTTTCATCTCGTATTGTCGCCGAAAAAGGAGGGCCACCTCTGGCTTTGCTTTTCCCGCGACAATCCTTTTTACCCTCTTTCTAGTTTTACCTTCTCGTCGGCGTTTCGTTTCCAAGGTCAATTGACGTCGTGGTGGTGCTTGGTGGACTGCTCCGTATAACTGGCTCAACCTCGGCTACCAAGATCACCAACAATTGAGGTTGAGATGAAGCCCGACTATCTCAGATCTAGCTCGTGCCAGATCTTGTTTTGGGGACTGTGATGGAGCTGCTCGCGGTCTGCAGGTGGCGGTGGTGGTGGTCGGAGGGTTGCACCGGTGGTGTGGATCTTGTGTCCTTGTCTCCGTTCTATTTGGCGGTGGTTCGGGCGATGGGATTCGTGCATCAGGGGTGGTGGTGGTTCGAACTCCGAGATGGTTTGGAACGATGAAGACACGCCAAGAACAGCAGGCCCAACGCTGACCTTTTCCTCAGTTAGTCGGCGGTCTCACCCTTTTCCTTGGTTTTCCGGCGTCGGTTATTTTTTTGATGTGGAGGACAGTTTTAACGTCGGTTTTTGTAGTTCATTATGTTCCGAAGCGTTTGTATGTTCGCCCTCTCGGGTTTGTTTGTGTTGTTTCTCGTTTAGTGCTGGTAGTGGTTAGTTACTTTCCCGTGTTGGGAGTGTGTTTGTTTCCTATGTTGGGAGTGTGTGTTTGTTTCTTGTGTTGGGAGTGTGTGGTATGTGCATCACTCGATCCAAAATCATGTGAGTCTGGGTATAATTGTGTATAGAGCCGTGAAAACTTCGGGTAAGTTGGACCGAGAAGCGAGCCCTCGTGGTGTTTGTATTGGTGCTTGTAAGTGCTCCGTGGGAGTATATTGGAATACAACATTGGTTTGCTTTTAAAAAAAACATAATAAGCAGAGAAATGACCAATTCTTAGGGTTTCCTCACAGGGAAAAGTTCTCAACTAACATGCTTCTTCAGCATAATCAAGATTGATCTTATTCACTTTATTTATTTATTTATTATTTTGGATGAATGTAATTTTTAATTCTTCCCACGACTCTTCCACTACGACCAACAAGTTCTTCGTCCTCGTCTCCAACTCTTCCTGTCGACTCATCTTCGGTGGACAAATCTCTCCGTTTTTTTACTTTGATTTGAAGAAGTAACAAATTTTTAATAAAAGCAAAAGAAAATAAAAGTAAAAATATTAAAATAATAATATAACATACATGCAGTCTGCTCCAATAAGTGTGTAAACGAAACTCGCTATAATAGGTCTACATAATAAAAATGAGGATGAAGATATAAAGATTGGGTTGGAATTGGAGAGTCTTCAAATACTATAAATTTATGCAAATATGAGGTGATGCAGCGTATGTGGATAGAAAGAACTATTTATCAAGATTCGTTAATTCGTAAGAATACCGAATATGATTTATTGGAGGGAAATCTCGATTCTTTTTATTAAACTTCAAAAACTAAATAACAGAAAAGTATAAATGTGCTTAAATAGCCAAAACCTAATTGCCGAAAAGAAAATCTTAAAACTTATTGGAAAATGAAACAAATTATTAAAATTGCAAAAAGTGCCCGAAACTTCTAAAAGTGTGATTTTTATCCCTAAGATGACCTTGGATGGTCGAAATCCATCGTACGTCATGGTAAAGTAATGAGTTTTGCTCAGAACGCTGTTTCTACCCGAAAAATATTAGTCATTTATCGCAATTCGATATTTTTCAATTTGCACTGTATCATTAAGCTGGTTGTAGTTGCTCTTAAACCTTAGAAGTCAAGAAACATGCTAATAGAGAAGGATACGATAAATTCAAACACCACACTCTAACCAAAAGTCACATTCAAGAATTTTAACAAAAACAGTATTTTATACAAGTTCACAGTTTAATTTGTAGCTTAGGAAACTAGTGGAGCACACACAAGTTGATGAACCTATTTCAATGAAACTTCAAATCATCGAAGAAACTAAGCACAAGAGTATGCTGATAAATACAAAATACCAGCTACCCATTTTCACCAATTGGGTCACTAATTAATGTTCATAATATATAGTATTGTAATTTTTATCGTATACTCCTATGTGTTGTTACAAATTAAGAAAAATTTCTTATGTCTTCAAGATATTAGTGATATTTATTATATCTAAATAACTTGCCAATAATAAATAAAAACTAGTGTAAAGAAAAATAAGACAACATTAAAACTAACACGTGGGAGGATGGTTGGATCAGCCGGCCTACCATTAAAAATTCAATGAGCACTTATTATGAAAATAGAGACATAACGGTCCAATTCATGTTACTATGCTGGGACGTGTTTTGACAAAGACAAAGGTTGGTTTGGTTACTTAACACATGAACTTGATAATTAATTAATGAAGCACACATTATTTTGGGTTTATATTCCGTATCCAGCTATCTTCACGTTATAATCCGATTTGATTCGTATAACCAAAGATTAGAGAATTAATTATCTTCACATAAATGTAGAACATAGGATATTTTGTGTTTGACCTTTTTAGAACCATAATGAATCCGCATGTTAACTAATGATTGTGAGTGATAATTAAGTTGTACGTAATGATTATAAAAAAAAATTAGAGACTAATATCACCAACTTACGTCAAGTCATAAAGTAGTTTTTTATGTCATCTCAAATTCAAATTTTAATACATATACATAATTGTAAATAATAAGGTAGCCTAAATGATGTTGTAGGCAAGTACAGCTGGGAATTGTTGACCCCTTCCTTAAATTAATTGTTATAGCTTTTCTGTTGGAATTATTCATTGCATGGCTCTCCAAAATGGGACCAAATTAGCAACTTCTTCGAATCTATCATAAGAAGCTGAACATAAATAATAGGGATAATCTCATCTAATTACAGCGATTACTGTGAATTTTTTTCTCACTCCAATACAATCCGTTAGTTTTCAATTAGTTTTTTAATGTGAAATAACCAAAATACACCTTGTTATATTTCAAATCAGTGGCATCATTTAAAATATAATTGAAAGTATTTTTGTCATTTTACATTCAAAACTAATGGATTGTAATGGAGTGAAAAAAATTCTCAACACACTTGTCAAACTAAAATTATAGTCAAGATTATTTAGGTGGGAAATACGAGCAAGTCAGTTGTAGTTAGGTGTGATTATTCAAAAATAATATTTATAATTGCAATGGAAGGATAGGGTTGGGGAAGAGCAAGGGTGATATTTACCTGAAATAATGAGATGACGGATACTTTTGGGTGCTTTACAATAACAATTGTCCTAAGATTTAGACATAAAGATGGCCATGAACGTTATCTCGTTCTAGCTATCTAGTAGGTGGTGGCTCATCAATTCATCTTCACCTTTAACTTATTTTCTTTCATTTTCTTTTCTTCAATCATCCACTTAATGTGTACTAATAACTATCCTCGTATATATATGGCTTCTTGTGCACAAAGTAAAGTAACTTTCGATTCATACAATTTCTTATTATAAGAGATTGTGCATTGTATCATTGTTTGATTAGAATCTTGAGTTTCTTTTATAAATTTGGTAATCATATATGTATGTATAGTTTACAAACTAATAGTATGTATAGGGAAAAATGCAAATGATACGTAAGTATTAGTCACAACTAGGTACACATCCATTGTTTGAATTGTAGTACATTATTACTCAAATAAATGTTGCTGCGTTACAATATGTAGAGTTAACCTCTTTCATTTCCATCTTCTCTCTTGATCTTTCTCATATTAAAAAAAGTTACCACGTTCAAAATCATTTTAAACTCAAGCTAATAGAAAAATTATACTTTCGTTATCCAACGAAAAAAATCTTTTAAAACATGAGAATTAGACAATCAAAAACCTAACAAGAGATGCACACTTCGTGTAAAGTAAAAGGAATGAAAACTACAAGACAATTTTTTTATTAGATTTGTAATAAGGTCCCCTAAAATATTCTTGAATCAAAATCAAAATCCTACAATCACATGATTGAGCATAAGAGAATACTTATAGAAAATAGATCTTTTAAAACTATCAAACAAAAAGATGTACCGTAGAATTGAGAATTGGGAATAGCTGAACAAGAGTTTAAGTATAAGCATTGACAACCCAAAACTTGTGCAAACTTGTATATATATAATCAACAACCCAGAAGTCTCTCGCGCAAAAATTGACATGAAGTCGCCGAATCCTATTGAGTGGACACTGGAGATGAGCTTGACTCCACATCTTATACAAGAATGTCAAAACTTCCAGATATGTACCGTCATGCAACTAGTTGTTCGAGGATTCCAATGGCCAAAAAGACGGTTTCCTCATGTTCCCCTTGCGCGAATTCTCGACCGTTTTTCTTTCTCCTTATCTCTCCAACTAATGTATGGTGAGAATGAATATTATTCGGCCATTTCGGACCAAAACCATTTTACACCTTCAGAGTACTTCGAGGTCATGGGTGTGGCATGCATCTAAGGTCAATAGGGACGGACCCGAGAACTATGATCCCAGTGGCCCCAAGGTGCATGATGTGTCAATGTGACTAGGGCGAGACCCGTTTATGACCAACCCGATGTGTGCCAAGTCATTATGCGGGTTGTTAAACTCCCACCTGTAATAAAAATGCCAAGGCAATCACAAGCTCAAAATTCAGAAAGCACGGCCTAACACTAAAGTCCAGAGAATATCCTATTGATCGATGCACTTCAACAGAATAAATAGATATATAAACTATGGAAACTTATGATAAGTTGCCAACGTGGGACTATAAAGCGAGCATGTAAGGGATTAAACACATGGGTGGAAGGTGAGGCTCTATTGATGCATACTCTTCCTTTTTATTGAAGACCCGCATTGGAAAGAAGTCAAGCACTGACTATCACGTGATTGGGGTTAATGGTTACCCCTTGAATATGGATCGCTGTGTTGCCCACCGACCCTCTCGAACTCGGAATCACAACTCAACTTAAATCACATATATCTCTTAACATACATATTTAACAATAAAGCACCATAAACATACAAATCATGCAAATCGATTAATTCATAATATTAATAATCTAAGTAGTCCATAGTAACGACCTAGCACCCATGATCATAGGGATTTAGCCCATGATCATGGTGCTGGCAAATAAAATACTCAAGTACAATTCATGACACATAGATATGAGATGGAAATCCAAAACCTCAAACCCCTCCGAGTCGAAGATCATGAAATCACTCTTGTTGCTCGGGTTTTGATTGATGCTTGATTTTGTGATTGATCATTGCACTTACTTAGCCTTTAACGGTGATGAAGCTCCTCTTGAAGTCTTCACAATCGCCTCTGGTAAGCTGGAGTCGACTTTCTCTCTGTCTTTGGCGGGTGATTGGGTTTTTGGTTTTAGAAAAAAACCCTTCTTATATTTTGTTGTCGCGACTCCTCTGACGGGTTGGGTGACAGGCTGTTGTGGTGCCCGTCACATGAACCTGTAGTCAACCTCCTCGGGCTCGACTATCTCCAGGGGTGACGGGGTGTTAGACGAGTCGTTGCAAGGCCCGTCAAGGCTAGCAGTGACTAGCTTTTCGAGCTTCCTCCAAGCTCGCCGATGACGACTATGGCAACCGGCCGTTAGGGTGCCCGTTGCCTGGTTCAGATTACTCATATTGGCCCTTTTGAACGTTCCCTACACATGTAAGCTAAAGAACCGGTGAAGGCATACAAGTGTGTAAATGATCAAAAATCCTACAATCCCGAGGGTAAAAACGTCAAGTAATGCAAAAAATATTATCTAAAATGTAAACGTGACACGACCGCATCACTCGCTTCTTGTCTCTCTTAGTTTCTTTAGCACTCCAACCGAGGTAAAAATCGTGGATCGACCCAAGCAACCCAAAAATGTATTCCCCACCAAGAGTCCAAATCCCTCTAGAAGGTCTTCGTCCACCTACAAAAAAGGAAAAGATGATCGATATCCTCTGTTCTTCTTGGGCATAAAGGGCACTTCCATTCATCAATCGGCAGTGGTACCAAACGGCCAACTAAGAATAATTTAATTGGAACGGCCTTGCGAAGAACCAACCAACCAAATGTCTTGTGATTAGGTAGGACATTGTAGGCCAAATTCGACGCGTCTAATCAACCTCGATTCGGTCAAGTATACAACGGGGTTTAAATAGGTCTGCCTTTCCTTGAGTCATCATTGGAAGAGATGGTCGAGGAGGGGGATGAAGAAGTAGCGGGGCGGGAATAGTCGGGGTTGGGGGTGAGTGGGAGGAGTGAGAACAGAAGAAGCTTCACGTGAGAGGAAATCATAGAAAGAATGGAGGGAGGAATGTCATCTTCGGTGGGATAGAGTAGTCATATTATGATAGAGGATCTTGTCCATCAAAGGAGGAAT
>OY987320.1:10808874-11121543 GCA_963920655.1 Geranium rotundifolium
AATAGAAAAAATAATATTGTTCGTGGTTCTAATCATGCGTTCAGCTTTACCATTTGGTTGAGAATTGTGAGGACAAAAAAAACGAAAAAAAATCCTGTGAAAGGTAAAGAAAAAACAAAACTTAGAACACAGGAACTAAAAAACATGGCCATCGGGATGACAAAGACTACGATCCCATAATGAAGTAGATGTGTCAATTGAAAGGAGGCGAGAGGTAGATGGCAGAACGGGAGTGGAGACGGAAGAGATGGGATAGAGGTCCTCGGTGTTATCACATCGAAGAAAAAGAGTCCTGGTCTTGAAAAAAATTACCGAAAAACCATAAGGGTCAAATTCAATTGAATAAAAGTTATCATGTGTAATTTGCGCACATAGACAAAGTTTTTAATAAGGAGAGGATTGACTAAAACATTACGAAGTGAAAGAGAGTGATTAAGGGTACGGATAGTGGAATGAACGGTAGAAACGACGGGTGAAAAAGCACAGTTTTCAACAATAATTGATCTAGAATTTAAACACGGTGATAGAAATGAAAGCGTATATGGGTCGTAAGTCGTGTGGGCAGTGTGTTCATATACCAGTCATCGGATGGTTACTGAAGGATCATACTAGAATAAGGGTTGCCAAGTCGGTAGGAGTGGTAGAGCCGTTTGGGCCATCAAAGAGACGAAGAGATCACGGGTTGAGGGCAGTGGGCAGATGTGGACGCAGAAGCTGGTGGGTCGGACTAGGGTGTTGCGGTGCTTTTGGATGTGTTATTAACAAGAGGGAGGTGCATTAGAGATGACGTGAATTAAGAAATTAAAACTTAAAACAACATAAATTAATTATTTTATCTTAAATCTAACCGAGTAATGATGATACAACAAAAGCACGAATGTGATACAATTTAAACACTAAGGACACATGCTTGTCACTAGAACTATCACGAGCAATTTGTCCTTTAATATCTACACATGTAAAAAGATTATTCATGTACGAATCTCCAGTAGTATATTAAAGATGAGTCTAGCTTTAACCATTGTAATCGTCTTCAAAATATCACCATCCAATCCAAGTTGCTTTTCTTAATAAACTTTTCTTTCCTTTACTTTCGAATTACTATTTTGGATATCAACAAAATGGAAATTTTGACAAGATATTTTCAATTAAAGTTTGGCCATGGTCATGGCCCACCATTTGGTACACAACACATATGACTATGATTATCTATGCAACATTTGATTATGAAACCAATAATACTGATTAAAAACAATTGGTTTGGTTACTGTCACCATGTACGTTGGAAAACCCCCAAATTAATTGGTTCTTTAAAAGATCTTGCTCCCCCTAAATCACTAGAATTATGGATTGCTCCATGTGTAGCTAAATTCAGGCTCGTGGGACTTTGAGATCATGTATGCAATATTTCATTGAAGTGATCAATTATCTCTTAGAATATCATATGTTCAAATACATATGGTTACTTGTTAAAAAAACATATACGGTTTTTATCATCACTATAAAATTAGAACTCATGACTCCTAACACTGACAAAGAATGAGCTGTCAAAAACTATAAATATTATGTTCCTAACTTAGGAAACAAGAGTAATAATGACAGTTTTATATATTTTAAATACACGGGAATAATTAATTAATTAAAGTGCAAATATAAGTAGCAGAACCTAAGGATTAAGTAATTATGTATTCCATTAGACGACAATAGATCGACTTGTTTTCTACTTCATCACCCCATAACTCAACCATCATCTATCACAGAGACTTCTGTCAATTATTGGGTACAACCAATTAACTTAAATAGATATTTAATACAAAATATATATATATCCTCTAATCATCTAGTGAAGAATGACAAAGCATTGATATGTTTTTATTATTAATTAGGGTTAGGTTTTAACATTGAGTTGTGTATAATTGCTTGAGTACTTAATTGATTAAGAAGAATTAGAAGCAAAATAATGGAGGCCACAAACCATGCATGTGCAAGGAAAGAAATGTTAGGCTAATTTGGTAGTGCATAATGGATGAACCAACACTTCCCCAACACGATCTTTTATGAATTATAACTTAATTGTGAGCCATATGATTTTCTAGAAAATTTGAGGGATTATTTTTAATGAGAGTCTACGTGTTATTGTTCTAATGATATGAATTAGATATAATCACACATCATTTTTTTTTGTAGCGGCAACGCACATGGAAAGTGCGCGTTGCACAATCTAGTGTTCTGATTTTGGACCCAAGTCTAAACACGTACAAAAATAAAGTGTCGAGAAGACTTTCAATTATTGAAATCTAAGAAAAGGATACATACTCATGCATCATGACATTAAGTTCAGCAGGACACAGTGTCCTAGTACACCTGATATGCTGAGCAAATGAATAAGATCACATGTGCTTTGGTTGTAGGATCTATCAAGTATGCCATGATATGCACGAGACTGGAAGTCTCGTTTGCACTTAGTTGTACCAGCAGATTCCAATCTAACCCCGGCTAACAACACTGGATTGCTGTCAAAGGTCATTCTCAAATATTTGAAAAAGACCTAGAATGCATTCCTAGTGTATGGGGGTGTAGATAGAGAACTAGCAAACAAAAGACAGGTTGATGCTAGTTTTCAGACAGATCCTGATGACTTGAAAACTCAGTCAGGATATGTTTTGTGTTGAATGGTGGCGCTTTCAGCTGGAACAGCTTTAAGCAAGTCACAAACTGCCAACTATACAACGGAAGCTGAGTATATAGCTGCAACAAAAGCAACTAAAGAGGTCGTATGGATTAGAAGCTTTCTGATCGGATTAGATGCAACGCCGCGAGCGTCTGATCCGATATTTCTCAAGAGCCCAAATTCCACAACAGATCCAAACATATACTAACCAGATATCACCTCATCAAAATTATCACAGATATAGGTCATGTGGAGATTAAGCACGATTCGACTGATGATAAAATGGTCAATCCATTGACGAAGGCTCCACCGCAGCTTAGGCATGAGGAACATGCAAGGTTCATGGGAGTAGATCAGAACTTAAATTGGAACTAGGGGCAAGTGGGAGATTGTTAGAGTTGTGCATCAGTCCAATATAAAAGTGATCTACATATGTGATATTTTATCATCTTTCCGAATAAATAAATCGGCATTAAATTACTAATGTGTTGTAATAATTTATTAGATGTAATTTGATCAGTATCATTACGTGTGTCATCACTACTAGTAGAACTACATATCGGAAATAGTTACATTTAATGTCCCTAATCAGTTAAGCTTCATTAAGAAACGATCAGTATGAGGCTAACTCTTTATGATCGCGCTGTACTGATCATTGCAAGGTAGTGTCGGAGTTAGATCATGGATATCATTAGGGAGATGGTATTGGACGACCCGATGGTGAGTATGCAGCATAGATACCGTCATGAGCATACTCACATATCGTAGCTTGTCATTATATCCTTAGACCAAGGAGTCTTTGTGATCACTATGTGATGAATCTCTAAATTTGATCTAGTCTAAAGTTACCTGTAAAAGGGTAGCCATAAGGGCTCTAATTGACTTAATTATGAATTACATGAGTGAACTCGAAAGACGGCTGAAGGATTTATCACCCATACTCCGGTATGGAAATGATATCTGTTTAGGCCACTTGATGAGTATGACTGAAGAAATAGCATGGACATGCAAGAGATACATAGTATCAGTTTTCAGTCGTCTTAGATATCAAGAAATAGTGATTGATAAATTAGGATAACGGTTCTATATCTTTTGATCAATCTAGATATCGGTATGATAAAAGGATAGTGACAACTTTCTTTAGTCGTCATTCATGTAGTGACACATGTTCCAGTATCTTCATGACGTCTTATGTAGCATGGTTGTAACATGTTTTGACACATGTTCCGGCATTTTCATGACGTCTTCTGCATTAAGGCACATAACACGTGGTAACATGTAATGACAGATGTTCCATCATGTTGAGCAACAAGTCACCAAAATTTTGATGTCTTGAAACTGCCTTACCCTTACCTTATAATATATCTCCCCCTGATTGTCCCAAAAATGGCAAAGGGAAATATCAAAGAAGGATTGACACACAATACATAAAACAAAATACAGCTCTAAACACGAGCAAAACCCCTAAACACGGGGCAACAAATCATAGCTCCACCAAGGAGCAAAAAGTATTCAAAATGTAATTAACCAAGACACACCCCGGGGATTCAAATATTCAAACATGATTTAAGATAAGTTTTTCAGAGAAACGAGAGTATTGAGATGTTTCTTTATGAGGAGGTGGAGTTTGCAACGTCTTCTTTGACAGCATGATCCTCTTTTGAAGCAGCTAGCAGATCGTGGAGAAGGCTTTCGCAGGTAGCCTTTCTACTGGTCAGAGTTGTAATGGTTGTTTCTAGATCTGTGATTGCCTCCATGAGTTCATGTTGTTGGGTTTTTGTACCCTAACACGATGTATTTTCAATCTAATCATGTAATAAAGATTATTAGTTGAAATAAAATCGGCATTCATATTATTAAGTGTTGTAGTAATTTCTTAAGTATGATTTGATTTGTATCATTTATGTGTCAACACATAATAGTAGATCTACAGATCAGATAAAATCTTACTTAAGCAGTCCCCGATCAGAATAGCTTCATAAGAAACGATCGGTATGAGGCTAACTCTAAATGATCACGCTCTACTGATCATGGCCAGAAGGGGGCCAGAGTTAGGTCATAGTATCACCAGTCAGGGGTGATATAGGACGACCCGGTCGTGAGTATGTTACATAGACACAGTCATGAACATACTCATATGTCGGTGCATGAAATCACATCCTCAGACAGAATGACCATTGAGGTCAATATGTAATGAGTGACGAGTTTGACTCAGTCTAACGTCTCATGTAAAAGGTTTACAATAACGACTGTGATTGGATCGATCACAAGTTACATAAGTTGACTCAATGGATCGCTGAAGAATTTATCCCTCATACGGACGTGTGAGCAGATATCTGTTTAGGCCACTTGATGAGTATGACTGAAATACAATAGCATGACCATGCAGTCGATACGTAGTATCAGTTATAATTCAGTTAACTCAGAATCAAGAAACAGGACAATAGAACGAGGATGACTTGTCTATGCCTCGTGGTTGTCAAAGATATCAAGAGAATAAAAGGATAGATTCATGTACAACAAGGTTAAGTCGAAATCTCGATAATCACAAGCGTTGGGTAATCATGATGTCTTGCTAGAGGTCACTCATGATGGAAAGGGTAAAATGGTAATTTTATAAGTCCGCCGACGTGTCGTGAGCCTAGAGGGTCACACACTAAAGGTTGAGTAAAACGGATGGAATCATATGGAGGAATCTTGAGAAAGACAAAATCCGGTTTTGGATTAAATCGGATTAGACCGATTTCAGTTTAGGATTAAACCGGAAATCAAGAACGGTTTAGGAGGACTAATTAATTATAATCTAATTAAATAGATTTAATTATATTAGCTAAACTGGGCCTAGCCAGAATGGGTTAAGCCAGAATGGGCTTCTCTACATAATTAGTTAAAAGGTTTGGGCTTTAAGCCCATTAAGGCCTTTAATTAATTAAAGTCCAAATAAGGGTTATAAAAGGGTAATTTTCAGATCTGAAAATTAAGGGAATTATTTTCCAAAACCCTAGCTCTCTCTCTCTCTCTCTCTCTCTCTCCCCTAGCCGATTTCGGCCAGCCCCTCCTCCCCTCGCTCTGTCCGTTTTGCTTGCTTCGATCTTCTAGCAAGGGTCGTCGTGAGTATCCCCGGATTGCTCTTCCTGTGTGGACGTTCTTTAGAGGTTACTAAATATTATTTAGTAACAGAGAGATTTTGAATCAAGGTAAACTTAAGGTTTTATTCTAGTCTAAGATCTCGTGATCAATTCATGATCATGCAAGATCCAAATTAATTCGGATATTTGAGGTTAATTTCTTGTATGGGCATGAAATTATATGATTGGAACCCTCAAATAATTCCTTCACATGCATCATCATGTCGTTGAGTGATCCCTTTGGTTGTGAGCTGCTTCCTAGTTCGGAGGGCTTGGCAAAGGGTGGTACCATATCCCGAGCATGATTTCCTTTAAAAAGTTTGTGGTTGATACCAAGCTCAAGAGGCCGTTGTCCAACGACATCAATGTCACGAAGGATAGTAGGACACTGTGCTAGTAGCAAACCAGTGATCAGGGAAGGAAACTCAATAGGGAGTTTGATAGCATATGATCTTGCATGTTTTACCAGATAATCAATAACAAATGAACCAAACTCAAGAGAGGAATTCATACCTATCTGGTAAATGATCCTGGCAGGCTCTGGTTGGACACTTGACGCATAAGATGAAAGTGCCCAATTTGCTATTATGATACGGTGGAGAATAGAATATATGGCAGTTAGTTCTGTTGAAGCCATGTTTTCTTTGGTGGGCCAGACCAAATTTCTTCTACCCGTAATCTCATGGGCGATCTGATCCATGGAAGGACCTTCTTGAGTGATATCAGACGTACTTCTTTCTAGGAACGTATTGATTACCTTAGGGGTAATTTTGAAACAGTGACCTCTCACATAAACAATTCTATACTCTAGGTGTTCTAGATCATCAAATTATGTGGATAGGTTCATATAAAACTTCTTTATTAGAGAGGGATAATAGATACATATGTTTGTGACTGTCTATATGAGGCCAGGCCCTTGTAGAAATTCCATGATCAGCTTCATTTTCTTGACCTCAACAGATAGTTCTCTCTCAGGATGGATGGCTCGATGATACACAAACTTCCACTTCATGACACTCTTAACTAAGTAGAAAGATACATTTTAGGGAGTTTCTAACTCTCTACTCTCTTTCTAGAGCTGTGGTCATGGCAATCTGCTAGGTCGTTTTCTTCTTCTTCTGAAACATCCACAATGGGTATTGTGGTCTTCTTTTTCTTGTTCTGTCTGTATGTTGAGACAGATGCCTCTCCTTTTCTTTTAACCCCAGCCTCTTCCATCTTATTTTTCCTTTCCGTTTAGCCATCAAATTTCCTAGAGTGTTATCATACTCGCTCTAAGGGCCTGTTTCTTCATATATCTCCTCATCAATGAGCTCTCTTGTTTTATTGGGAGAGATTGGACTTGTTTGAGGACTATGTTCTTCTGTATGTTCTTCTCCTCCTTCCATTTCTGATAATGGCTCTTCAGAAAGTGGAGTTTGTTCACTATGCCTAGATGAAACAGGTGTTTTAGGGTTACCTGATCTCCTTTTGAGGGGAGGGATATCTTCGTCACTCTCTTCCTCAGAGATATACGATGGAGCAGAGAATGGCTTGGCTTGATGTTGTTCGAATTTTTCTTCATAGGGTGTTGATCCTCGCACTTTTGCTTCATGTCTATTTTGAGTTGTCCTCGGGGTGACCTTCTTCCTCGCGGCGTGCTTGATTTCCACCATTGTCAGACTTTATTCTTGGTGGGAGGATTAGAGAGTGTAGGTGAGAGATACTTGATCGACTTGTTTTTGATGTAGAAATGAGCAGATCGTGATCAACAAAACCCTAACCTTCTGGTGAGTGATGAGTGAGGCCGAGAACCAAGGGAAAGAGGTAGCGTCTCCTGGTGTGTAGCTGAAGAGTATGGTTGGGATTGGTTGCACATCTTGTCACTAGATGACAAAGAAAAGATTTTGTTTCCTTTTGTTTATTCTTTTATTTTTGAAACCTGGACGGGCTTTAGATAAATAGGTCCAGATTTGATTTTGTGGACCCTTGCAGTCCTTGTAGAGAGAGAGAAACAAATTAGCAAAAAGCTCTCTCTTTTTCCTTGAAGATTATTATTCAAAGTGACAAAGTCCAAGAGAGTACCTCAGACTTTCAAACCGATTTGTATCTAATGCATTGGTGAAAATATCTGTAAGCTGTTTTTCTGTTGGAATATACTCTAATTTGATCTTTTTGTCTTCCACTAGCTCTCGAATGAAGTGATGTCAGATGTCAATGTGCTTAGTTTCGCTATGTTGCAACGGATTCTTTGAGATGTTTATGGCATTGATGTTGTCACAGAACAATGTCATGACATCTTGCTTGACATCATCTCCGCCACCATCTGCTTCATCCACAAAAGTTGAGTGCAACTACTTCCAGCATCAATGTACTCAGATTCAGCAATAGATAGAGCTATACAATTTTTCTTCTTGCTGAACCAAGGGACACGATTATTCCCAAGATAAAAACATCCTCCTGAGGTGCTTTTTTCGTTCAGGAGTACTTCCTGCCCAATCTACATCACAATATCATACTAGAGTAGAGGATGTGTCGGATGAGTTAATAAACCTAACTCAATCGTACCTGATATATATCGAATAATTCTTTTGGCTTGAGCTAGATGACTTGTCTTTAGATTCTCTAAATAGGGAGCAAAAATTCCTACTGAAAAAGCAATGTCATGTCGACTTGCTATGAGGTATAATAGGCTTCCAATGATGTTTCTATAGACACTTTGATCTACAGGTTCGCTTTGATCATCATTGGTAAGCTTTGGATAAGTAGCAATTCAAGTTCTTTTGTGGGAAGCTTTTTCCAAACCAAACTTCTTTATCATGTTCTTGGCATACTTGTTTTGAGAGATAAAGATGTCATTTTCCATTTGTTTGATTTGAAAGCTTAGAAAGTAGGTTAACTCACCAATCATACTCATCTCGAACTCGGATTGCATGTGTTGGACAAAACGTTCCACCATCTTGTCTGACATTCCTCCAAAGACAATGTCATCCACATAAATTTGAGCAATCATAATGTTGCTTCATTCCTTCTTTACGAATAGAATTTTGTCAACTCCTCCTCTAGTATAACCATTCTGTATTAGGAACTAAGTTAAACGTTCATACCAGGCTCGAGGTGCTTGTCTGAGACCGTACATGGCTTTCTTAAGCTTGTAGACATGATGTCGTGGGTTGTGGTCTTCAAATCCCTTTGGTTGAGCAACATAGACTTCTTCGTTTAGATATCTGTTCAGGAAAGCACTCTTCACGTCCATCTGATAAAGTTTGATTTGTAGATGGCAGGCAATGCTGAGAAGGAGTCTGATAGCCTCAAGTCTGGCTACATAAGCAAACGTCTCGTCGAAATCTACTCCTTCTACTTGTATGTATCCTTGTGCTACGAGTCTAGCTTTATTTCGGATGATATTTCCCTGTTCATCAGGCTTATTCTTGAAGAACCATTTTGTCCCGATGACGTTGACATTGTCAGGCTTGTTGGGTACCAATTCCCATACAACATTTCTTTCGAATTGAACCAGTTCTTCTTGCATGGCACATACCTAGTATTCATAGTTGATGGTTTCTTGCACATTCTTAGGTTCGATTTTTGGAACAAAACAGATGTTACCTATCATTTCCTTGTAGTTCACCGATGCATTTTGTCGAGTACGCACACCTTCATTGACATCACCAATTATGTTCTGGACTGGGTGATTTTTCTGGACTTTTCTGGATGGAATTCTCTATTTTGACGTGGAAGGATCTTCTTTGACAGTGATGACTTACCTTCTTCTTCAAGCTCTAGGTTATGAGTTTCGTCACTGACATGTGGTCTGACATCTGGAGTGTCTGGATTTTCTTCTTCGCCGTCGTTAGGCTGTTAAGAGCTATCATCATTAACAACCACATTTATAGACTCCATCATGGTTCTGGTTTGTTTCTTGTAGACCCGATAACCACGACTGTTTCTAGAGTATCCAACGAATATTCCTTCATCGCTTTTGGGGTCAAGCTTCTGTCGGGGTTCCTTATCAGCTAGAATATAGTATACTGACCCAAAGATATGAAAATACTTGACATTAGACTTTCTCCCCCTCCATATTTCATAAAGTGTTACCGAGGTACATGGACGAATGGTGACACGACTGTGAATATGGAAAGCCGTGTTGAGTGCCTCTGCCCAAAAGCGTGTACAGATTTCTTTGGCTAACATCATGACTCTAGCCATTTCTTAAAGAGTTTAGTTCTTCCTTTCAACAATGCCATTTTGTTGAGGGGTAATGGGAGCAGAGAATTCATGGGCAATTCCTTCAGCATCACAGAAGTTTGCAAAGCTTATGTTTTCAAATTCTCGTCCATGATCACTCCAGAGTCTCACTATTTTGCCAATGGTTTCTCCTTTCTCTCTTTGAACTCTTCAATATAGGGATTCGATGACAGAGAATGTGTCTGAATTTTCACGAATAAACTCAATCCACGTGTACTTTGAGAAGTCATCCACACGTACAAAAATATATCTTACCTCCAAGACTCTCTACTTGCATTAGTCCCATGAGATCTACATGGAGAACTTCTAGGACCTGGGAGGTGGTAAGATGTTGCACCTTCTTGTGTGGTGTCTTGACTTTTTTTCCTATCTAAAATTCTCCGCAGATTTTTCTTTCGATGATCTTCAGGTCTGGAACTCCTATGATAGTCTTTTCAGATAGAATTTTCTGCATGCTTCTCAGATTTATGTGTCCAAGCTTTTGGTGCCAGAGATTGGTTTCTTGTGCTTTGGATAGAAGGCATTTAGTAGATAGAGGAGCTGATGTTGGAGACCATAGATAGCAGTTGTCTTGTGACCTAAGTCCAGTCATGAGTTCCTCTAGTGAGTTTTCACCACTGCACACTTGTTACAATTAAATTTAACTTCTAGGTCTAGATCGCAGTCATGAGTTTGCTGACTTCCCAATGGATAGGATTTGGTCCAAGATGTCAGTAATCAGGTTCATCATCCTTATGGATTTGGTCATGAGAACTAGTCCCCCCTTCAGATGAGGTATTTCCTTTTTCAGATCAATAATGGTTTCAAGAAGTCTGGTCTTGTCTTCATTGAGCGAGAGAATGATTGTGTTCTGTTTCTCAATGACTTGAGAGTCTTCAAGCCACTTGACATGCCACTCATTGTATGCGTTGTTGAGAGTCTCATCTAATAACTCATCATCTGAGGAGAATTTCTTCATGGGTTTAGTGGATGTGGAGGCAGTGAATGCTACATAGTTACTTGTCAGTTCTGTGTCACTGTCTCCTTCTTCTTTATCTGGAAAAGATGAAATATATCTTTTCTTTAGCTTTTTCAAGAAGTTTAGACATTCCCTCTGTACATGCCCAAAGCATTCGCATTCGAAGCATTGAACTCATCTTTCTTTTTCTGTTTTTTCGTTTCGTCTGCCTTCTCTCTTCTCAGTCTTTTGAAACTTTTGTTGCGGTTTGTCTCTAACATCTCGTGAGACATTCTTTCCCGCCATCTGGTTGAATCTTTTCATGACTCCATTATAGTTCTCGCGAGCATAGTGATGGTGTCATCAATATCGCTATCATAGTCCGAGAGTACTTGCTCCTTTTGAGTGTGAGTAGAGCTTTTAAAGACTACGTTTTTGTGCTTTTTCTCCATGGTTGGAAGGGAGAGCTCGTAGGTTATGAGAGATCTCATGAGTCCATCAAATTTCAGGACCTTAAGATCATAACATTCTTCTATAGCAGTGATCTTCATCTTGAATCTAGAGCTTAGAGCTCTAAGGGTTTTTCTGACTAGATCTTCATCAGTCATATATTTTCCCAGTGAGTAAGACTCATTGGCTAGATCCCTGACTCGTACATTAAACTCGGGTATGGTTTCGTCCTCATTCATAGAGAGAGCTTTAAAGTTGTTGGTGAGATATTGTAATTTATGCTCTCGGACCTTGGAGGTTCCCTCATATGCAGTGGCAAGAACATCCCAGGCTATTTTGGCACTAGTACAAGTTTTGATGAGCCTAAAGGCATTCTTGTCAACTCCGTTAAATATACCATTGAGTGCTTTAGAGTTACCTAGGGCTGCTTCATCTTCTTCGGTGCTCCAGTCTTTCTCGGGTTGGGGACCGGTTGGATTTCCTTGAGCGTCAGCATACTGTGGTTCCTCCCAACCATTGATAATAGCCTTCGAGGTTTTGTTGTCGAGGGATTTCATGAAGGCACACATTCGTGCTTTCCAATAACCATAGTTGGTTCCATCGAGCATTGGTGGTCGATTGATCAATCCTCCTTCCTTTTAGTCCATCTTTGCCACACATAATCTTTGCAGGAAATCACCTAAGAGTTTTAAGGTGCCTCCGCTGATACCGATTGAAATTCTGTTAAGTAGCAGGGACAAGATGTCGAACACAATGTTGTAACGATTGGTTCGACAACTTGCCTAATCACAGTTTATGGACAATAAATAGTAGAGCAGTAAACATAAGACACACAATATGTTTACCCAGTTCGGTGACTCCGCACCTACGTCTGGGGGCACTCTGCCAGTAGAAAGGTTTTCACTATTCGTTAGTCAATAGTACAACTTTAAGCATCAACTAGCTATCACACAAGCTATTGTCCTAAGATACCAGAGATCTCACTGTGAACAACCTCGACCAGGGACTCCCCCTGTCTTTGAGATCTTTTCAATTCCACCATTCAAGAAAGCCTATGCTCGGTTGTGTTGTCTTCGAAAATCTTCTCGTGAGTCTTCAATCACGAATCCAAAACCCAATAGATCACAGACACTCGAATCTCCTCGAGTTGATATATATGATCGACAACGTCCTCTCTAAATTGATCAGCCTCTCAATCTGCTAACCGTACACGGTTAAAATCAATCAATCGTTTCCATAACTTTAAATCGACTAAGGTTAATCGATTAGCTCGTCTGCCGTTGAAGACACAGCCTAAAATCAAGCCCACTTTCTCCACAGTCCTCTGCCACGTCCCTACCTTCTCTGCCTTAAACCGCTCCTTGTGCGACGGGAAGGGCTCGCCAAAGGTTCCACTCTGCCGGCGGACATGAGACGGGTCGACCTGGTAGAAAACGAGGAGGAGGAGCCTCTTGCAATCGATAATCCTGGTAAGCTCCTAGAGGCACTCGTAGAAGTTGGCGTAGTTGGGGGAGAGGACCCCGACAAAGGCGGCGGAGTCCTCGATCGCCTCCAAGAGGCTCGGATTGATCTCGTCGCCACAAGCCATGCCTTCGTCGTCTCGAAAGACTCGGACGCCGAGTTTCACGAGCGAATCGTAAAAGAGCTTTAGGATGGTGTGGCGAGTGTAATTTCTAGGGTGCATTCTATGACATGTAAATTTATAGGATCTTAAATCACATAATACCCAAATTAAAGCATGTAAGTAGAGACTCAAAATTTCACAGTTACAAGCAATTATACAAAGAAAATGAAGACAAGACAAAGAATAATCATCAACTATAGCGTTAGAAGTCACAAAAGATTTTAGGGGTTGGGGTTGGGGTTCTTAATTTGGGTGGCTTGAAAGATAGAGTCAGTGAGTTTTGCAATTCTTAATTTGGGTGGTTGAGAGAGAGAGAGGATGGCAGATGTTTGAAAATTAGAAGAATAGGTGAGGGCATTTTAGTATTTTCAATAATAATAACTCATTTAACCCTTAAGGGTATTTTAGTCATTTCACATGTCAAAAATGTTAATAACTAAAGGAATTAGACGGAGAGGTGCAAAGTGAAAATTTTGCAAATCTTAGGTATAGCCATCTGGAATAAAAAAATTCTAAGAGTACCTACCTGAAAAACAGACATATTTAGGAGTAGTCACCTAGAATTATCCCTCTATAATAAGTTGTTTTGCACATAATTACAACGAAATATTTTGTGGCTTGCTGGTCAGATACCCAATTTTGGAAAAATTGTCATCGTTGCTCACTCTGTCAAGTTGCGTAAGTTTTATATTTGTTTTAATTTTTTATTTTGTGAAAAGACTAAAATACTCTTGATAATTAAATGAGTTTTTTTAATTTAGTTGAAAAGACTATAATGCACTTAACTATCATCCTAATTTTTAATACATGTTATTACCCCGTCTCTCCTCTCTCTCTCTCTCTAGGCTACGCCGAATCTAAATCCAATTGTCAAAAGAGTAGTGTGTCCATTTTTTCTGGCGAATTCGTTGGTGTACTTTCCCCAATTTTCCTTGTTTTTGTGGTGCAAAAGAGAAACGGGTTGAAATAAATTGCATTTTTGTGGAAAATTAAATAATTCTTATATGAATTTTTAAAATGAAATTGTTACGGCAAAAAGGCCTATGTTGATGGAGCTATGTTTCTCCCTTTTCATCTGTAGCTGGCAGCTGCTAGTTTTCTCCACCCAAACTTTTTTTTTTCTTTTTACGATTTGGGAAAGATGGAGGAAGATCAATGGTGGGCTTGTATAAATAATCCTAACTATTCACCAGGTAGTGTTGCGTCCCCGTATTTTTTTCATCGGCATACAATGTCGTTGATTCTAGGAGAGGGATGGAGGAAGAGAGAATTGTTTTTAAAATTAAAATAATAATTAAGGTCATTTTATTATTTTCTATCAAGTTATAAAAACTCATTTTAAATATAAAGATATTTTAGTATTTTTATAAAATAAATAGTAAAATAAATCAAAAACTAATGGAACGTATCGAAACTAGTAACTATGACAATTTTGTCAAAAGTATTCATTCACCAACAAATAACTTATTTGGGTATATGCATGTGAAATTTTTCCAGGAAATTTATATTGAATGAAATGTTCAATAAATAAGCTAGATGATTATATAATTAAGAGAATATGGGTTAAAATTGCCAACTTGCTCATAGCATGGTGTCCTGCAAGAAAATGGGACCGACCCTACTTCGGATAAGAGTGCAAATGATGTGAAGTGAACCCAAACCTAATTTAGGTTGCAAGTTGTTTGTTTGGTTTCTTCTCCCTCCATAAGAGTCAAACCTAGAATCATTCCATACGTACTAAAACTTAACCATTATTAGGTTGTTTAGCTAAATTTTGAATATTCATGTTTTCACGGTCGAGTGAATAATCAAAATGACTCCACTAATCTCAATATATTTGTATTAATGTATTGATTAATTAAGTCATAGGAAGCAAATTCTCTTAAGGTTCGCTAATACAATGTAAGAATATGGTCTTAATATACACTAAGTGTAGCACTGCGCGGTGCACGATACTACTTGTAATATCTCATAAATTAATTAAACTGATTTATACATAAATTTAATTTTAACATATCAGAGAAAACAACAAAAAATATGAGGGTCGTTCTCATTCATTTTCTGAGTAATCAAACAAAAAAAACAATAGAACAAAGAAACAATAGAATAATTAAGTGGTAGTTCAATGTCATTACCACAAGTTTGCCTTATTTTCAAATCAGTGCCCCAAGTTTGAAAATTTTTTTGTCGGTAGCTCAAGTTCAATTACGTTGCACTTAAGATACCAAAGGTTAAAATCTAACATGATTGGTATGTGAAAAGTCCAAAATGCTCTCAATAGTTATGATTTGAAATATGAATGGTCTTATCGGTTCAAATCTGGTCAAACTAGTTTAATTTGACCGGTTTCATTATTATTAATAATTATTTAAATCGCTAATAACAATAATATAAAAAATTAATTATTATTAATAATTAATATTATATTGAAACTTTCGGATGTAATAACTCTCTCACATGATCTCCGCTTCGAGCTCATAGTATATCAAATCGAAGAGAATCAGAAGATAAACAACAATAAAGAATAATACTAATAATAGTGAAATTAAAATTATATTAATACAAAAATTAATTATTAATATTATTCTTAAAAGTTTTTATATGATTACTAATAATAATTTAAATAATTATTAGTTATTCAAAGTTGTTTATCTTCCGATTTTCTTCGATTTGATATATTATGAGTCTGAAACGGAGATTGTATGAAAGAGTTATTACATTCGAAAGTTTCAATATAATAATAATTATTAATTTTTATATTAGTATTAATAATAATTTAAAAAAATATAGCCGGTTTGATTTCAAATAATTAATATTAATATTGTTTTAATCATTAATAATTAAACCGATCATATTGAATCGGTTTGACTGGATTTGAACCAGTCAGATCGGTCAGATTTCAAATCATCACCATTGAGGGCATTTTGGACTTTTCACATACCAATTATGTTAGATTAAACATATTAGTAACTTATGTACAACGTAATTAAATTTTGGGTACCAGCAAAAAAAAATTTTAACTTGGGGAACAACTGATTTGAAAATGAGGCAAAAGTTGAGGTACTGATATAGAATTACACCTAGAATAACTTGTGTCCAAGAGAATTCGAGCAAAGATTCATAAACAAAAAACTGGAACTGGAAAAGGTTACCTGAAAAGAAAACTCAGTTTTGAACATTAATCAAATATCATGACATAGAGAGTCGTGCGGATGAATCTTCTTTTTTTCTCCTATAAATTAACATAACATATTATATCGTATAATCCAATTCATCAAAATATGCATCAGAATATGATCTTATTAGGTTAATGAATCAAACCTTAAATAGTGATATGTGATTAACGTGTATTGAAATTAGCTTAAAAAATAATTGTACTCCCAACAAAATTATAATACTAACTCTCAACAATTTTAATACTAACTCTCAACAATTTATCTATTCAATCTTTATATGCAGTCACACATGACCACGACAAGATTTTTGCCCTAAGGGAAGCATTACGGGAGCGCGGACAAAGAGGTAAAATGCGCGAGCACAAGGCAACGGTTGTATATGTACGCAACCCTAGTGCAGAGTGAAAGTATCGTTGTTCTAAAACAAGTGTAGAGCACATCACATGTACGTATACCCTAATAATTAAAAATATGCATATTAATAATTAGATATGAGTTTATGTTCTTCTCTCGTTCGGCTGGCCCTCGTGCTCGCAAATGGTTAGGTGAACACTACAAACAGGAGGGATGTGAACCTCACTGTCTGTAACCTTTATTTTTTTAAGAACTGAGTGCCTATTTCTTGTAGGCCGCCCTCGTGCCATCTAGTGTAGTGAACATAAGTCTTCTCAAATCTATCTTATACCATGTGAGTAGAAATTTATGTGTAATTTATGTATAAAAATCACATGTAACTCCTCTCTCTCTCAGAGATACAACGAAGCGTCGCCTACCAACCAAGCCACCCGAGATCGGATTCTTTCCTAACTCATCCCTCCCTCTACCCTCATCCCTCTTCTTCTTGCTTCGGTTCATTCATTTCCTCCTGAATCACTTTCAACCTTCTTAGATCTAATGATTCCTAGATCTTGTGGTCTCAATCGGCCTTGGAGGTCTCTAGAGCGATAATGGGAGGGAGCTCGGTGACTATATTTGGCTCCAACGATGGTGGGACCTTCGATGTGTCTAGTGGGGGCATTTTCTGTCGTGGTTCTCGGTCGGTGTTGGCCGACACCGCCCCTCGTTCGACGCTCTGGTATGCCTGCGGTGATGACCGGAGGTGCTGGCCTCCTTTTATTCGGCGGCGTAGGTTCCTATTCAACGACGAGCTCAATGCGGTGATGACTGGAGGTGTTGGCCTCCCTTCACCTGATCGTGCCGGTTCCTCGTCAGCGTCGAGCTCATCTGCCTGCTCTCCGGCGCCACGCTGGACTCTGGCCCGCTCGCTGCCACTGGAGTTGATATCTGCCCGGCAACCTTCCAGATTGGGGTCGCGGCGCCTCGTCTTCCCGGCCTCGTGGCCTGCGATGCGTGATGTCGCTTCTTATTCCCAATTTAGGTTTTTGAGCAGTTTACCCATCAACAGATTTGGGCTTGGTTTTTGGGCCTCACACTAGCCCATAACCTTACACCCTCATCTGTTGGGCTGGGAGGATAGTGGTTGAGTTTTCTTTTTCTTTGTTATGTACGTTACCGATGGCGTGTTGGTCGGAGTTTCTCATGAACTGCTGGCGAAGTGGTAGCTTCCCACATACATTGAAAATCCCGAAGGGCGAGTTTTGATCAGAGATTTTCTTGGTCCAGCCCGCATCTGTTTTCCTTGATTTTCAATTTTCTTCAACTTCATTGTAAGCAGCGTTGTCAGCATCTCAATTTCAATTTTCAGTTACTTTATCGTAACCTCTTTTCCCTTGCCTCTGTTTCCTCTTTGGAACTCTGGCATGCTCAATAAAACTCAATCACTTTGCTGAGGAAAAAAAATCACATGTAACATATTAATAGTTAATTCAATAGTTATAATATAAATTTTTTTAATTCAATATCACACTCAATTTTTGGATTGACAAAATGGACGCTTAAAATTAGACTCAAATTTTATGAAAATTATATTTTGGTGAATTTAATTTATCATTAATAATGTATTATAATCTCCCACAAAAAAAGAAAATAAAAATAATGTATTACAGTCTTTCCTAAAAAAATAATGTACTATAATCTCAACCTCTATTATCGTCTAAGAGCCTTTTTTAATTTACACAGTAAGAGTATGATTTTTACTAAAATAGTCATTTGAATAATTAATAAATATAGAATTTGCAAAATATCATTTAGAAAGAAAAAAAAGTCTATGGTTACTTTTCAAAAGAAAATGTCTATAGTTGAAAAAAACAGAAAACTCCAAAACCACCTTATCTTGTTAGTGGTCCAATCAAACAAAACCATTCAATAAATTCGTAACTCTGCCCAACACCCAAAATCTTCCTAAAATGGCTCACCCAATATTAAATGACTTAATTTTTGTGAAAAGAAGAAAACTATATGTTATGTAGTAATGGGTCCCAGTTGGGGGCACGTGGAAGCAGAAGGGAGAGCGTCATCTGAGAAGACAGCCTACGTGGCAGATTTTGGGAATTCCAAGGAGCCTCTCCTCTGTGCAGTGCGGCACATAGGTTTCCTCACAAACCGTTAGATCTGCAACCTTAACTTTAACCGATGCTATCCACTTTCTAACCAACCCAACTAGTAACTAGTCACTACTCACCACTCTCCCTGGTTGAGTTCAATTTCTTGGCCCACTACTTTTTCTTCTTTGCATTCCATCCCCTCCCAACTTGTATAATTTTCACCACCTTCCTTAGGGATAGCAATATTTTTTGTCCCCCCGCAGGAATCTTTGAATCCAAATAAAAATGGGACATGAAATTCTCGAATTTTAATGAAAACGGGGCGGAGACAGAGTCACTCCGTCTCAATATATTCAAAATATATTTCACCACCTTTTTTAGGTATGACAATATTTCTAGTCCCCGATAAAAAATTTTGAATCCAAACACAACGGGCAGAAAATCCTCAAACCTAGATGGGGGCGGGGTGAAGTATCTCTGCACTACCCCGCCCCAATATATTCAAAATATATTTTTTATTAAATTTAAAATTATATTTTAAAATACATATTTAATGAAAAATAATACCTTTTATTAAAATAATATTTTATAATATATTTTTAATGAAAAATATATTTATAAGTATATATTTTTATCAAAATAACTTTTAATACAAATTTTATTGAAAAATAAATATGTTTTACCATTTTTTGGTTGGAAATGGAAAACGGAGAATATTTGAATCCGACGGGAAATTCTCTTCTTTGTTCGAAGTGGAGAATTTTTAATCCGTGTCCAATATGGAAGAGATGGGAATTGTCAAATCCACCCCAAACCCGTCCTGTTGACATCCTAACTTTCAAGTTTCTTTAGAAAGCAAATTGAATATGTAAACTAACTTTATAAATTGCCTACAAAAACTAAATAACCTTTATAAATTCTTAATAGATCACATATGCTTGATCACTCAAAAACACAAAATTATAAACTATTTATTTTAGGGAAAATAACACTTTTGTGCACCTGAATATACACTTTTCTCACTTTTATACCTTACTTGTTTTTCAATACCATGAATTGCTTTTTGAGACACTTTACTCCTAGAATACTAAAAATACCTAAATTACCCTTGAAATTGAACCAAAATTAAATCTGGTCTAATCTGGTCCAATTTCAATTGTGTAGAAAGATGAAATTACCCTCAACTATTCATCAAATTTTCAAGTTAATGTCACTCT
Source organism: Geranium rotundifolium (assembly GCA_963920655.1). Lineage (NCBI taxonomy): Eukaryota > Viridiplantae > Streptophyta > Magnoliopsida > Geraniales > Geraniaceae > Geranium > Geranium rotundifolium. The sequence goes on from OY987320.1 coordinate 10,828,749, forward strand.
CTCCACCTCCCTTCTCTCCTTCCCCTCCTCCACCGCTACCTCATCTTCCTCACACTCACCTCCGTCCTCTCCTTCGCCATCGCAACCAACCACTTCGATTCCATCGAGACCTAATTAGGGTTAGGGTTTGCAATGGTTGTTGGAGTCGTTGTCAACTCATCTCCCTCACCTCTCTAAACCTCTCCAACAAATCCCTCTCTGGAGCTTGAAGTCTCTGTCCATTTCCTTCAATTCGCTCCCCGACTCCTTACCGGAAGAGCTTTCCGCGCTACCCATTCTCTCCTTCTCGGCGGAACGCAACCATTTCTCCCCGTCGTTGTCCTCTTGGCTGGGAATGTGAAATCAGGTAACTTCCATTCTGCTTTCTGGCAATCATTTTAAGGGTATCATTCCTCCATCTCTCGGGAACTGCTCCATGCTTTCCCAAATCAGCTTGAGCAACGACCTCTTAACCGGTTCGATACCGGAGGAGCTCTGCCACGCGGTGGTCCTCTCAGAGATTGACCTCGTGGCAATCTCATGGAGAGGACAATTGAGAAGACGTTTATCAAGTGCTCCAACCTCACCTACTTGGGTTTCGTAGATAGTCGGTTTGTGGGCTCAATACCAGAGTACCTCTCTGACCTCCCATTGATGGTTCTTGACATCGACTCCAACAGTTTTACGGGTCCACTATTAGGTCTCAAGTGAGGGAAGAACAAGCAAGCAAAGCGGAAGCAAAATATAATTCCCGAGACTACACAAGGACCACTACCACGATTAGATTCACAAGACAAAATCATATCACGATTTATTAACGTTCGAAGAACACAATGATGATAATGATCGGCTTGAGTCTCCAAGATGCCTACGTATCCTCCACTAGGAATCAAAGCCATGTAGTTCTTGTGTTGAGGACTCAAGAACACAAAGAAGGAGGAGGGAGAGGGTTGTGGCCAAGAGCCTTTCTCTTTTCTTGTGTTGTTTTGGAATGAATGAAATGATAAGGTTGAATTATTATATTAATTACACTAACAAAATATAATAATCTTATCTTATGGATGAGGATGATGAGTTAATATTAGATCAATTGGATGAGTTGGTGGGATGTGATTGGTGTGGGCCCAATCTTAGTGAATCATCTCGTCATGCCATGATTGGATGGTCACTTGGGCAGGTGGGGCTTTGGCCGGCCATAGACCTTGTGGGCTGTGGCCCTTGGCCACGCCCGCGAGGTCCCGTGCCGCGCCCTTCGATGCCCACGCCCTCTCATCCCGGGTATGTCTAACATCATCCGACGCGATCGTTCCCAAAACCCTCGATCTTGTCCCGATCTGTTTACTTCTCATCACTCACGGGCACATGGCTCAAAACCCTGTTTTGGTCATGTCTCATGTCTTTCTCCCTTGGCCGATCTCCTCCATATTGTTCTTTGAGATTTTCCTCCAGTGTGACTCTCTTAGGCTCATGCGCGTCAGTAGATCGGCGTAAAATATCATTTTACCCGATCCTACATAAGTGGCGACTAGTGAGACTCTTGAATCGTCTGACCGTGCATAATAAATCGACTCTTGTCGATTTAACCTTTTTGTCGTTTATGTCACTATTCTTTTATCGCTAGATATCCTGATTGAGGTAAGGCACAAAGTCGTCATCCTTACTATTCTCAATCATTGTTCCTTGATATATGATATGACTGAAATGCATGGCCATGCGTTACTTTCAGTCACTCTCAATCAAGTGGCATGAACGGATATCATTCACATACCGTAGTATGAGGGATAAATCTCTTAGCCGTCTTTCGCGTCACTCATGCGGTCTGTCCCTAAGACAATCCTGGCCGTTATAGAAGCCCAGTCACGGACAATGTTAGGCTCAGGTCAAACTCAGTTGTTTATCGCATAGTAATCACAAAGACTCTTTGTTCTAAGGATACATGACAAGCTACGAAACTGAATATGCTCATGACTTCATCTATGGCACATATTCAGATCGGGTCGTCCAATATCATGTCTCACGTGATATCTATGATCAGACTCCGGAATCACATTCCAATGACTAATAGAACGTGAGTCATAAAGAGTTGTCTTTCATACTAGTCGCTTCTGAAAAGCGTAATTGACCAGGGACCCGTTAAGTGTGATTTATCCTGATCTATGTATCTACTTCGCATGGTGGACATAGATCAAAATACACTTCGACATATAACTTCAACACATAAGTAATATAAAGCAGCTTTACATTCATTGCAAACGATGATAAAGTGCAATATAGACATTTATGGATTTGTTGTAATTGAACTAGGGCACTAGGACTAACATCCACTTTTTTTTACTCTCTAAAACTCCACGGAATCGAAGTGGTTGTTGGCGGTGGAGAAGAAGAGGACGAAGTCGAGGGTGAGGAAGAGGAGGGGGTGGCGGAGGAGGTAGGTGGAGAGAGTGACATTCACTTGAAAATTTTATGAATAGTTGAGGGTAATTTTGTCTTTTTATTCAATTGAAATTGGACCAGATTAGACCATATTTAATTTTGGTTCAATTCCAATGATAGTTTAGGTATTTTTAGTATTTTAGGAGTAAAGTGTGCCAAAATGTAATTCATGGTATTGAAAAAAGAAAAAAAAAAGTAGTGTATGAAAGTAAGAAAAGAGTGTACTCAATGTAGTAGAAATATTTTATACATACAGAACTACTTTTAAAATTTTAATTATTAAATGAATGAATTCAATCACTATTATACATAAAAGAGTAGAGTTAGACAAAATTTAAATAGTGAAAAACAATAATGGTGAGTAAGTTGTCTAAATCTTGTGAAAAGAAAAACAAAAGGAAGGAATTAATGGAAAGGATAGGATAGGAAGGCGCGTTGGTTGGGACAACTTGCATTCACCACCCTCCATCTCACCTATAAATGGATTGCTCGACTCCACTAGAGCTAAGTTTGGCATTTTAGCCACCCAACACACGCCTTTCAAAAAAACCCGCTCTCCTCTCCACAAATGGCGGCTTCTTCCAGAAGGCAGCAGCTGAGCGGGCCGCTTCGCAATCAGGGCCGTTGCTCCTCCGGCGGCGGCGGCGGCTTCTTCCAGCGCACTACTCCCTCCGTCCGCTTCTCTCTGGACCGCTCCACCTCCCCCGGGCGGTCCATCTCCGCCGCCGTCCCCCGGACGGTGATGGTGAAGAAGACTTGCATGTGCTCTCCCACCAACCACCCCGGCTCCTTCCGCTGCAGCCTCCACAAGAACTGCAATTCCTCCTCCAATTCCTCCAATTCCTACTCTCCCAACAGGCTCAACGCGCGCCGCTCTGCCATGACCAACTCGCTGGTGAGGATCGGCGGAGTGGAGGGAGAGCTGGTCAAGCGGGCCCTGGCGGCGCTGATCCGCCCCTCCTCGCACCAGCAGCGCCGCCGCAACGCCTTCCACCCCAGGCCCAGCCGCCTCTCCCTTATGTACTCCATGCCTCACCATCTCTAGCCAAATTTCCAGATCGGAAGGGGACTCGTTTTTTTATACTCCGCCCACCGATATCATCTCTTCCTGTGTATATATAAATCAGTTGCACTCCAAATTAATTAATATTGATGGTAATTCGTCCATCCAAACTAATCTGTCAACTCAAAATCATAACTAATTCTAATTCAATCTCATCATCACCAACACCAAACCCATTTCCAGTCCCGTTTCTTCATCATCTCTTCTTTTCGTATTTCCGTTAAAGATGAGGTTATTATTATTATAGGAGTTGTCTCTTGGCGGTGGGCAGGGGCAGCCTATTAGTTTGCGGGACAATGAAATTTGTCGAATATATATATTGACAACAAAATCAATAAATTAATGAGATTGCAAGACAAAAAAGGAAAAAGAAGCTGGGAGTGTTTATATATAGGTGGACCTCACAATGCAAGAACCCGATAATCAAAAGGATAACAACTTGATACGTACTGAACACTAATTAACAGAGAATTCTAATAATTGTGATTATTCAATATTAATGATGAAAAGGGTTGAGAATTTAAGATTCAAGTATAATTAATTAACCGAGAAATCAAGGAAACAAGAATGAATAAATCAATTAATCGGGTACACATGGAGGGAACTGATCATACCTGAAACAGATTTAATTACGCGCATTATTTTATTTAATTATATTAATTGAAAATAAGTTAGTATAATATGGGATCCAAATAGTGGATGGAATAATTGGGTATTTATTAATTTGCAAGTTGCAAGGTAAGAGAATTGATAAATAAATAAGCTATCATAGCAGTTTTAGGAGTTAATGTTGAGATTGAGAAATTTGGGTCCCCGGTCCCGGTGAATACGCAATACCGATAGTGTGGATATCTAGATCTTGGTTGATATGTCGGGTTTTCAAGCTCTTCAAGACGAAATAACATTTATCAATGAAAATATCGGTCAAATCCAGCTAACTCTTTTAAATTTAAATTAATTTCGGTTTAATTCGATCTAAATCAATTAATTTTGGTCTACTCAAATTTACATCAGTTAATTCCAGTCTAATTTTGTTTAAACTAATTAAATATTTCTGGTCAAATCCGGTCTAAATCCATTTTATGTTACAAATTGCAATTGACATTATGAATATCTAACTCATAACTAATTTATATTGTATTGTGAATTGTGATTTAATTTGTATAAGATAAAGTAGTGATTATCGACAAGTTTGAAACTAAAAACAAATAAATAAATTTATATTGTGTTTGATTGATAATAGATATGAGTTTATATATTTATATATTTATTTATTAATTATAAAATGCACTTCGCCGTGATCTTTTCGCGATATCTACTCAAATTTGTTAAATATTTTTTTTTTTATCAATTTACTGATATGTGATCGCGATTTGAGTTTCACAATTTTGCTGGCAGTGAAATGGAATTTGAGAATGATGGTACGTAGTGAAAAGATCGACCTTTAATTACATTTTGGCAAAAGCGAATGGACCACTCTCACTTACTATATCATTGTCTTGTTGTGCTGCACCTCTCATTTCAACCAAATTCTATGACCCTTCCTGGCCCTGCTACTGTTTTGGGCCTTCCAATCTGGTCTATTCTTTATGGGCCTTAAATAAATAAAAGCAACCCGCAGAAACCTGCTTATATTTGGGCCCATGTCATACAACTCAAAGGAAGTATATTGTTTGTTGGGTTAAGTTTTGTCATTACACATCCATGTATGCTCTTATTACAATTAATAATTGTTTTAAATCATTGTGTCCTCCACTTATTTTTACAAAGATGGATTTTAATATTGTATTTTGCTCATTCACTATAATTACAGAAATCATTTTTATTAAGGCGAGTTATTCTTAATTTTTCTAATTAAACTTTTGCAGTAAACAATGTGTAGACGATAATGAGTTATTGAAATATTTAATTAGTAATATTTTCATATTTAAATCAAATGGGTTATGAAATTCAGTTGAATGTGCACTACGCTACATTATTATGTCCATGTATATATGTGTATAGTGAGTCACGTGTATCTGTGTAGAGTACAGAAACAAAAGGCCAAAACAGAATATACATGATGCAACTTCCTACACGCATTCCGACAAACGCCTGTTTTGGTGCATAACGGTGATCGCTTCCGGACAAAAACCTGCACTTTCTGATCGGGGCCATCTAACCTTTAAAAAACAAAGATTATCTAGAACTGTATAGTAGGGGTGTTCAAATACAACCGATAACCCGGAAAATCGACCAAAACCGAATACGGGTGAATTGGGCAAAACCGAAATCGGGACAAACCGAAATAAGATTGGTTACTATTTTTGAAAATTGGGACGGCTCCGGTTAGTTATCAGTTTTGAATGTCGTAAACTGAGATTAACCGATAAAATCAGGAGTGATCTAACTGAATTATCTTGGTATAATTCTAGCCGTTGATGAAGCCACATCAACGGCTCAAATCCCTTCACGCCGCCATCAGATTTAAATACTTACTCCTCCAAACCCTAATTTTTCAATCTCTCATTTTTCTCTCTCCACTCCGCCGCTCTCTCTCGTTTCCAGATAAAACTCACTACCGCTCTCACATTTCTAGATATCGAGTCTTGTCGAGTTTTTTTTGATTAATCTACACCACCAAAATCCTTCTAAGGAAGAGATCTACACACCAATACTCCGACACGGAGCATGACAGACCGAGACTCTAGCAAGCTTGTTGTGGACCTTTCGATCTAGAATCGACTGTGGGCCTCTAGTCTTCAATTCCAGTTCGTAAAAAATAGGTTCAATTAAGGAGGTTGAACGCGAAATGCAAAAACATATCGGTGGTCGGAAACGGAAGTCGATAGTCTGGGTTTGATTTTTTTCTTCCGCGTAGACTATGGGTTGTCGGTGGACTCGGTTTGATTTTTTTCTTTTGCGTTGACTCGGTGATGACTAGGTTGGACTGGACTTAAATCTGATTTCAATCGAATTTGACCGGGTTGGACTAGATTGACCGACGTTGATCAACTTTTGGTTGATTTTTGGGTTCTCATCTCGGAGTGGTCAAAACACCGAGTTCTCCCCATGTTTCGGCGAGTTCCATAACATTAAAATTGGTTTATTATTCGTATAATTATTTTCTCATTAAAATCAAGACATGTAACAATATCAATGATATTTTCTCCTATTCTCTATTTCATTTATGATAGCATAAGATGTTTGTTCATCATTAAGCTCCCGCTCAGTTTGGTTATAGCCACTCATCAGTGTATGGTTTTAACGAGTAGATGGGACAAGATTATTATATTCTCTTACATTATTAAAGTCGAATTCTAACCGTCTACTAATCAATAGGAATAAGAACCTACATTAAAAAACGTAATAGAGATTAAGTCATAGAGCGGACGATGTCGTAGAATTGAAACCAAAGAGCACGTGATACCATACAACTGAAGCCGCCATAAAGCACACGAACAAATAGAACGCTTACGAGTGTCGCTTTCAATCATTATTAAAACACAATATCAACAAGTGTGTTAGAATATTAGTATCTTTCCTATTCTAATTTATTCTTATTCTAGATTAATCTTATTACCTGATGCCTAGGGTTTCTATCATTGTTACTTGTCCTAATTAGTTTGATTCATAACTTATATATAGAGCTCTCCCTTATTCTAATTTACACATCATCATTATCAATAATATTATTCTATCATGTTTCGATTATGGTCAGAGCTTGGTTGATCCTGGTGAAACTTCCGCTGAAATTATAGTCTTGCCCACTTGTTAATAATAATTCTAACGAGTGGGCAAGGCAAAACAAGGCAATCTCATTGCTTCAACATAATAGTTTATTATTATTATTATTATTATTATTTATTATCATCATCTATTTATGATGCACTCGTCGACAAGGCATAGTGTTGAAGCTATAGTGAACAAGTGACATAGCGCCGAATCCATAGTGCACATATCTACCATATCAACAAGTTCATGATAAATTGTATCACTCAAACTCAATTCGATTTACTAACTGTTTTGAGTTTGAGGGGCTGTTAGAATATAGTGTCTTTCCTATTATAGTCTATTTATATTTTAGATTAATCTTATTATCTAATATCTAGGGTTTCCTATTATTATTACATTTTCCTTTTAGTTTGGTTCGTAGCCTATTTACAAGAGTTCTCTCCTATTGTAATTCACACAACAATATTATTATTAATATTATTCTCTACCATGTTTTAATGAAATTGTCATAACATTAAAATCATAGCGCATATGTACGATTATGTTGAAGTCATAAAACTTTACATAGCGCTGAAACCATTATGCAATAATGTCATAATGTTGACGTCATACGCCCACTTATCAATCATATTAACAAGTAACATCACTTTATTCAAACGAATTCGACGTTTTGCAAATAGTTATATATTTATTATATTTATTGCAAATAGTTCGGGAATCTTATATATATATATATATATATATATATATATATATATATATATATATATATATATTTATTTATTTATTTATTTACATAATATTTCTTATATAGTTCAAAAACATAACTTATATATCATCATGAGTTCAATTTGCACAAATTCTCACTTTAAATTAATTTATGAGATATGACATATGAGATCTTACTCACACTGAATACGGAAAACATAAATGAACTAATAGAAATAACATATATAAACTTTGGCACGTGAAGATTCAAGTTATAAATCGTCACCAAATTTTGATATCATATTAAAAATTATCAACTTAAAATCCAAAATAAGGAGTAAAATCCTAAGATACATATTAACATGTTAATGAATCCATATTCTCTAATCATCCTAGTTAGCCTCGAGTTATGGTTTTGTAGTTCTCTATTCGGATCCGCATTTGCTTTTATGATAAAATTCTCGAACTGACTGATAAAAGAGTCCACATTCCTTAAATGCAGAATTTAGTAACAGCCTTGAAAAACAAGCAGTCACATGTTGAACATATATATATATATATATATATATATATATAAGCAGATCAAACAAAGACAATTGACATTGCCAGATGGGTATCCTTATCATTATCACAAGAAAACAAAGCTTACATTCTTAATTAACTATGTTTTATTTGAAGTAATGTAGCTTCATTAACTTATGAAATGATCACATGTGGAAGGCAATACAAACAGACGAATACACAAAAAATTTTAAAAAATGCATGTTGGGATTAAAGATCAAATAAGAGAACTAATTTCAGGATCTATATAGGTTGCTTTTGTAGTTATTCTCATAATCACGGTTTGTTGGATCAATAGATCTGCATCTATCCCATTACTTAATGTTTCTTCACATGTTCTTTGTTTTGTCAGGCTTTCTCAATTCAATATAAGGATGCTCACATGACGAACATATATGAAGAATTATAATTTATAATTATATAGTTTGTGATGCAGCGTGCGTGGCTAGGAAAATTCTTTATAAAAAATTGTTGATTTTTGTGAATACCGAATATGATAGATTTGAAGGAAATCTCGATTTTTTTATTAAACTTCAAAAACTAAATAACAATAAACTTATAAGAGTGCTTAAATAGCCAAAATCTAACCAAACCCTAATTGTAGAAAACGAAATCCTAAACCTATTGGAAAAGAAAACAAATTATTAAAATTGAAGAACTGCCTGAAACTTAAGAAACTGTAATTTTGACTCTCTAGATGATCTCCAATGGCCGAAATTCGTCGTACCTCATGGAAAAGCCATGAATTTGACTTCGACCGCCGTTTCTTTCTGGAAAACACTAGTGTTTTGTCCAAATCTAACACTTTTGCGATAACTCCAGGTGTTCTACCTTCTGCATACCGAATTCTTTGACCGCACCGCATCATTCTCTCATGGATGGAGAAGATTCGACCTCGAATCTGGATCCACAACATCCTCCTCAGAAGAAGAATCACCTCGGGATCCCATATCTTTGTGGCACTTCCTACCGAATTTTTAGCTGTATCAAGTACTCCCATCTTGCTCGCAAGCTAGATCGTACATGTGTAGCACTTCATCTCGGCTTCCATGTTAAATTTCTGGACTTTCCTTATCAAAGTACACGTCCCTTGATCGATTACCCAACCTTGGAATTTGAGTCTTCTATTGTTGATACAAGATGCTGGTATCAGGTTCTCGTTGTTGATTAAGGCAACAATACACGTGTAAGGCTCACAATAATTTTCGGCTACTCTTTCAAGACTATCAACAGTCACCTTGGTTGCTACACCACTTAACAACTCAAAATTCTCAGTCATACCTTCATCGTACAAGCTTTCGATACCCTCTAAAAACTGTTCGTAACCATTTTTGTATGAATCATCTAAGAACAAGTATTTCACGCAACATAAAGTTTCATCCCTTGCTAACAGAGCATTTCTTCCTTGAATGTTCTGCTCATGTTGACTCAATTGTGCTGCTACAATTTCAGCTTCTGCATCTGGTTCAACATAATCATCATAAACCAGGGGTGATAGCCAATCTATGAACTCATCTGGTTTAAGACTACCATCGAATTGTGAAATTTCCACCTTAAACCCTGTTCCCACCAATGGTTAGGGCGTTTGGGTGAGCGATTCCGATAACCGGAGAAAGGACACAATTCATCCATTCGTCGCGTCAATAATTCAACATCCCGCCTCAAATCGTCGTTCTCACGTCAAAATTCAGCGTTTTCACGTCGTAACTCAGCTTGATCATCATCAACACCTTGGGGAGCGGCTCGTTGTTGTCTATAGGGGGTATACCTCAGGATCGACTAGAATCTGATACCAATTGATGCATTTTACGTGGATAGGAAGAACTCTTTATCAAAAATCGTTGATTCTTGCAAATACCGAAGATGATAGATTTGAGGGAAAATTTGATTTTTTTTTATTAAACTTCAAAAACTAAATAACAATAAACTTATAAGAGTGCTTAAATAGCCAAAACTTAGCCAAACCCTAATTGTAGAAAAGGAAATCCTAAACATATTGGAAAAGAAAACAAATTATTAAAATTCCAAAAACTACTTGAAACTTAAAAAAAAATTGTGATTTTGACACTCTATATGATCTCCAAATGCCAAAACTTGTCGTACCTCATGGAAAAATCTATGAATTTGACTTACACCGTCGTTTCTGTCCGGAAAACACTAGTCTTTTGTCCAAACCTGACACTTTCGCGATAACTCCAGGTGTTCTGACTTCTGCATACTGACTTTTTCGACCGCACCGCATCAGTTTGCACTTTTGTATTTTACAACCCTATTTTCCAAAGGAGAACGAAGTGAATCTAGAGTTGGTCTCAACTTAGTAACTCGTCCACTCTAAAACTCAATCTGAACTCACCTCAACTCAGCATGTCAAACTGTAGCATATCCTCACTATCATCTTATGGTTGATTCGGAGTTGAAGCTTCCATTTATTTTTAGTTGATAATTATATAGGGTTTGATTTAGGTTAATCTATTTATGCATGATGATTTAGAGATTGATTTATGTTTTAATGTTTATAAATAATTTCGGTTATTGGGCTCGATACTCATTTGGGTCAAGAAATTCAAAAACGATATTGTCGTTTAGTCGGTTGGGTTGAACCAATCTGATGACACGTTCGAGTTCAAATCCAAGTCTAACCCATCAATTAAATTCATGTGAGTCGGGAAATGGGACTTTAAAATTGGCCTATGCTCTCCAATACCATACTCTAAAAGCAACTCTAATCTAAAATCTCTAAATCACAAAAGCTATTACTCAATAATAAGGATTTTTAAAAATATGTAATTAAGGAAACGTACTATCAAAGGATGGAAGTTTTTCCCATAAATCAACCCTTACTCAAATATATTTTAGAAAATTGAATTCAAACTAAATTTGTAGATTTGAAAGCGGCCAATTTGTTCGAGCACTAATTTCTCCATAAAACTTTTTAGATATGAAATTACTAAAATATATCTTCAAATCTCAACCGGAGGTGAAATCGGATATGATAAGAATAATGATATTCATTAAATTGATTAAGTTAATCAATGAATTAAGTCTTCCCATAAACTATACGAGCTTCTTATAATCTCTACATTATAAGTTAATAGTAGAGATATCTTTGGAATATATATCTCTTATTTTGTCAAGTGATGTGATGCAGTGTCTGTGGCTAGGAAGAATTGTTTATCAAAAATCGTTGATTCTTGCGAATACCGAAGATGATAGATTTGAGAGAAATCTCGATTTTTTTATTAAATTTCAAAAAATAAATAACAAAAACGTATAAGAGTGCTTAAATAGCCAAAACCTAATTGCAGAAAAGGAAATCATAAACTTGTTGGAAAAAGGAAACAAATTATTATAATTGCAAAAATTGCCCGGAACTTAAGAAACTGCGATTTTGACCCCTAAGATCATCTTAGATGGCCGAAATCCATTGTACATCATGGAAAAGCCATAAGTTTTGCTCAGAAGGCCGTTTCTGCCCAGAAAACACTAGCTGTTTGTCGAAAGCCGACACTTTCCTGATTTGACTGCATCATTCCCCCTAGATAGAGAAGATTCGTCCTCGAATCCGGAACCACATCATCCTCGTTGGAAGAAGAGTCACCTGTGAAAGGAATAAGATGCTTCACATTGAAGACATCAGAGGTGCGAACAAGACTGAGAAGGCGCAAACGATAGGAATTTTGGTTGATCTTTTCCACAATCTCGACATGACCAATCTTCTTAGAAGCAAGCTTGTTGTATTCATGAACAGGGACGCAATCTTTAGTAAGTATGACCCAAAAAAAGTCACCAACCTCAAAATCAACAGCACGTTGCTTCTGATAAGCTTTTTCCCTGTATTTGGTAGTAGCAACAACCAAATGGTCATGAGTGGCCTGATGAACCTTAGCCAACTGTCCAACAAACTACTCGGCAGTAGCATGGGAACGTACCTTGCTGGGCAAAGCTAGCAAATCAAGAGGTCCTCACGGAGATAACCCGTAAACTACCTGAAAATGACTGAACCTAGTAGAACGATTAACAACATGGTTATGTGCAAACTCAGCCTGAGGCAGTTTGAGATCACACGCCTTGGGATGCTCCCCAAACAAACTACGCAAAATATTTCCCAACGAATGATTAGCGACCTCGATATGACCATCTGTTTGTAGGTGATAAGCAATGCTAAAATTGAGAAGCGTATTGACCAAGCGCCACAAACTCCGCCAAAAATGACACACAAAAGCGAGTGGCACGATAAAAAACTATAGATGCAAGAAGTCCATGAAGACAATACACATCCCGAAAGTAAAGTTGTGCTACAGCCACATCATCAGTAGTCTTCTTGCATGGAATAAAGTTAGTCATTTTTGAGAATCGGTCAACCACTAAAAAAATAGTCAGAACCACGATTGGTACGTGGTAAGCCAAGAACAAAATCCATACTAACATCAGACCATGGATGTGTGGGAATAGGCAGGGGTAAATATAACCCCGCATTAGTCGAAACACCCTTTGCCAACTGGCAAGTACGACAGCGGGCGACAAAACGACCAACTTCCTTACGCATAGAGGGCCAAAAATAAGAACCTGCAAGAAGTTGATAGGTACGGTCATGCCCCACATGACCCTCGTTATGGAGTTGCTGAATCATCTTCAAACGCAGACTGTAATCGGGAATGCACAGTTGCACACCGCGGAAAAGAAATATGTATTCCAACACAAAGTTTGTTGCCTCACCCTGTTGAATATGAACGAGTACCTGAGTAAAGAATGGGTCATCATAATAGAGGTCCACGAACGAGTCAAATCCGGGGACATGGACGCGCATTTCAGTTAGCAACCCGTGACGACGACTCAAAGCATCTGCAACACGATTAGAAACACATGCTTTGTGTTTAATCACAAATGTTAACTGCTGCAAATAAGAAATCTGGGACGCATGACGATCATATACTTTATCTTGACTGCCAAGATGCCTAAGCGAGTCATGATCAGTATGCTGAAAAAGGTAATGACGCCAATGCTTGATGGCCTGGACAACTGCATAAAACTCAATATCATAGGCACTGAAGCGAAGCTTAGCACCTGACAGTTTCTTGCTAAAATAAGCCACAGGACGGCCTGCTTGAATGAGGACAACTCCAATACCTGTTTTCAAAGTGTCATAATGGAGTTTAAATGGCTGTGAGAAATTAGGAAGTACCAAAATAGGGGCTGAAGTGAGTCGACGCTTAATCTCAAGAAATGCAGCCTCTGCATCATCAATACAATGAAATTTAGTCCCTTTCATGCAATCCGTGATATGAGCCATAACACCACTGAAATGAGGAATAAAACGTCGATAGAAGGATGTCAAGCCGTGAAATCTACGAACCTCAGTGATAGAGGAAGGTTGGGGCCACTGTTCGAAGACTAAGACCTTACTAGGGTCGACCTTTAGTCCCTCACGAGAAACTGGATTGAAGCAGATAAAAACGCGCACTTCGCGGTAGCAGCAAAGAACTTGTCACGTCAGAGAACCAGTAATACCTCACGCAGGTGGTCGAGATGAACCATCATGTTGGCGTTATAAATCAAGATGTCATCAAAATAAACGACAACAAACTTACCAATAAAGAGGCGAAGGGCTTGGTTCATCACACGCATCAAAGTACTAGGGGCGTTGGATAGACCGAATGGCATAACGAGCCACTCATATAAGCCCTCACGAGTCTTGAAAGCGGTCTTCAACTCATCACCCATGCGAATACGAATTTGGTGGTACCCGCTCTTAAGATCAAGTTTTCTAAACACAGATGCGACACCCAATTGATCCAATAAGTAATCCAATCGGGGAATAGGGAACCGATAGCGAACTGTAATCTTGTTGATGGCTCGACTATCAACATACATGCGCCACGAGCCATCCTTTTTCGAGGTAAGGAGTCCAAGTACAGTGCAAGGGATAAGGCTTTCGCGAATGTGTCCTTTAGCAAGCAATTCCTACATTTGGCGACGTAACTCTTCATGTTCCCTGGGACTCATACAGTAATGAGGGCGATTAGGTAGAGAAACACCTAGAACCAAGTCGATGTGATGTTGGATATCACGCAAATGAGGCAATTCGCAAAGTAAAGTCTCTGGAAAGACATCTGCAAACTCCTGTAAGAGAGGCTGCACTGGAGCAGGATCATCGGTATCTCTCTTAACCAGTGAACAAAATAAGACAAAAACCATCCCAGATTTTTTCATGGCGGCCTGAAAAGGACGACGAGACAGTAAGGTGGTAGGAAGAGGTGTGTGAATTGTGGGAACATCACCCCTTTTGGGCTTAGTCGGCATTAAAATAATTTTTTTACCACGGAAAAAGAATGAATAGGTGTTAGCACGACCTTCATGGAGAGTAGAGTTATCATATTGCCAAGGGCGACTAAGAGGTGACAAGCATCCATAAGAACCACATCACAATAAATAGCATCACGATAAGTAGGTCCAACGGAAAAATTAACAAGCACACGCTTGAAAACTGTAACATCCGTACATTGACAAACCCATGTGAGACGATAAGGCTTAGGGTGAGGTTCAATGGGAAGAGCAAGCTTATCAACTGCAACTTTAGAGACCACGTTCTCACAACTTCCAACATCAATAATGAAGGTGCAAACTTTCCCAGCTATGGTGCAAGTAGAATGAAACAAACTATTGCGTAGCCACTCATTCTCAAGAGCACGAGGTGTTAAATAGAATCGGCGGAGTACCAACAAAGGACCAACATCACCGGGAACATACTCTTTCGCGTCCGTGTCGTAATAATCGTCATAAGTTGGGGACGAATCTGTGAGAATGACAAGTTCAGATTCAGTAGCCTCGGTAAAAATACCACGATTGGCAGATTTCGAGAGCCAACAATCTGCTTGGTGATGACCAACTTCACCGTAATTAAAACAACACAAACCACCACGTCCCTGTGGAGGGGCCGCAGAACCACGCGTGGTTGGAGGGGTAGGTTGGGTAGGAACATGCTGTGATGCAGACCCTATACTACCAGTTGAGTTTGCTGGCTGTCGGAAGCTACCGGTACCACGCTTGACTAGCTGTCTTTCAGCCTGGGATGCTGTGCCTCGACGACAGTTAATGGGTCAAACATATTCAGAGCATCCTATAATTAGAGACGCATGTCACCAATATAACGAGAAACCAACTGAGGAGGGGACTCGGTGAGATCAACACGAGCCATACAAGAGTAGAAATCGGTGGAATACTCATCCACAAAACGGGAACACTGGCGAAGATTCTGGAAACGCTGGTACAATTAACGATCAAAGTTATAGGGCAAAAATGCATACTTGAGGTGTTTCCTGAATTTAGCCCAATTCGAAATCTTCTCCTTACCAGTACGAACATGCATCTGCTTCAATTGTCGCCACCAAGCTTGTGCACGACCTTCGAGGCGGGTCGTCACAAGAGAGACACGTCGTTCTTCTGGAACCTCATTGAAATCCATTATCTCTTCAACCTGTGATATCCAATCTATAAACTCCTCTGGTTTAAGATTACCATCGAATTGTGGAATTTCCACATTAAAACCCTGTTCCCAACGGTGGTTAGGGTTAGGGTGCTCGTGAACGATTTTGAAACCTGACGAAAGGATTGTCGTCAGTGAGAGTATCATGATTACGACAAAGCAATTTGTCCATTCGTTGGGTCAATAATTCAACCTGTCGCCTCAAATCGTCGTTCTCACGTCGAAAGTCAGCGTTTTCACGTTGTCGTAACTCAACTTGATCATTATCAACACATTGGGAAGCGCTGCATTGTTGTCTATGGGGCGACATACCTCAGGATCGACTAGAATCTAATACCAACTGATGCAGCGTACATGGCTAGGAAGAATTCTTTATAAAAAATCGTCGATTCTTGCGAATACCGAAGATGATAGATTTGAGGGAAATCTCGATTTTTTATTAAACTTCAACAACTAAATAACATAAATATGTAAGAGTGCTTAAATTTTTAGAAAAGGAAATTCTAAACTTATTGGAAAAAAGAAACAAATTATTAAAATTGCAAAAATTGCCCTGAACTTAAGAAACTGCGATTTTGACCCCCAAAATAACCTCGGATGGTTGAAATCCATCGTACATCATGGAAAAGCGATGAGTTTTGCTTAGAAGGCTGTTTCTGCCCAGAAAATATTAGTCGGTAATCGAAATCCAACTCTTCCTGATTTTCACTACATCATGATGATATGTATATACGCAGGAGACTACTCAATGAATAAATACATAACTTTCCATCTCTACATGGTATCAAGGGGCCGATTTGGGCCCGTGATGGTGGGTCTCGCCTCCTTGTGGCTCTGCTTCCCTGTAAGCCGAATATTGTGGTCCATGTAAGGGGGTGGGGGAAATAAGCCTGCATGCAAAAAGACACATTCTAATATGACCCACATGAGGGTGAGTGAGTTGATAAAGGCCCGCGTGTAGAATACACGTGAGGGGAAGTGTTGAGAATATAAAGTCCCACACTGAAAAAATATGAAATGAAAGGTTGTATATAAAGAAAAAGGTCGATTTGGGCCTCTCTCTTCTACTTCTTTTAGTTGTAGAGTCTGATCCGATATATACATCCCAATTTTATATGGTATCAGATGAGGTTGATTTGGGCCTCTCTCTTCTACTTCTTTTTCCACACAAAACCACAACTTTGATTATAAATTCTTAGTTTATCATCATTAATGATTACTGATTCATCTTCACTCCTACAAAATTCTTACGAAATAAAAAAACATTTTGCAATTGTTGCAATTGTTACCCTTTAAAATATCAAAACCTTACGAAAGCACAAAACCTTTTAAAATTGTTTCCCTTTTACATTTCACAAAACTCACTCCTACAAAATATTTAATATGGAAGCTTCAAATACGCTCAGAGGCTTTGATTTGTTAAAATCCTAGATGGATCTCATCTCCCCGGATGCAGCACATCCCTTTGGTATACTACTTCATCCGTGAACAAGTACAATGGAGCACATTCCGGATTTCATTTATCTCCACCAATGACCAGCTTGTCGATGCCTTGACAAAACCCTTATTTCGACCACACTATGACACCCTGGTCTACAAGATTGATCTTTTCCGAAGGCCGGTCATTTTGCGGGGGAATGATAAGGAATAATGATAATTCATTAAATTGATTAAGTCAATTAATGAATTAAGTCTTCTCATAATCTTTACTATCTTCCTATAATCTCTACAATGTAGTTTAATAGTAAAAATATATTAGGAACATATATCTCTTACTTTGTCGAGTGATGATATGTATATATATGGGAGACTACTCAATGAATAAATACAAAACTTTCCATCTCTCATAATAATGTGAATAGAATTGTCTTACTACTCAATAGGTGATGCCTTTATATACACAAGAACATAAAAAGAGATGAGAGAAATATTAATTCACCCCAAAATATAAGTAACTAGATAGACTAAATAGGTGGTGAGATATTTGAGGAAGAATAAGACTGAGTATTATTCTCAACATTCCCCCACAAATTGATCGGCCTTCGGGAAAGATCAAGCTTGTATATTAGAGTGTCAAAGTGTGGTCGATGTGGTTTTGTCAAGACATCGGTAAGCTGGTCATTGGTGGAGAAAAATGAAAACAAAAATGTGCCCCGTTGTACTTGGTCCTCGACAAGTTGGTATACCAAACCAATGTGGTTCATCTGGGAGGATGAGATCCATCTAGGAATTTGAACAAATCAAAGTCTTCGAGCGTAGTCTTGATTTGAACCTTCCATGTTAGGTATTTTGTAGGGGTGAGTTTTGTGATATGTGAAAGGAAAACAATTGCAAAATGTTTTGTGGTTTCATAGATTTTTGTGATATGTGAAAGGGAAAAAATTGCAAAAGGTTTTATGGTTTCGTAGGTTTTGTGGTATGTGAAAGGGAAACAATTGCAAATGATTTTGTGGTTTCGTAAGTATTTTGTAGGAGTGGAGATAAATCAGTAGCAATTAATGAGGTAAGCAATAAATTCATAATGAAAGTTGTGGTTTTGTAAGAAAAAAGAGAGAGACCCAAATCGACATGCTCTAATATTGTGAATATAATTGTGTTTATTACTATTCATTATGTGATGCTTCGTGATGTTTTATACACACAAGAACATCACAAGAGATGAGAGAAATACTCATTCACCCAAAATATAAGTAACTAGATAGACTAAATAGGTGACGAGATATTTGAGGAAGACTGAGATTGAGTGTTATTTTGAACATCGGTCATGGAGCGGTGGGAAGAGCAAGGGAAAGGCTCAAAAAGTCTGTGGAGGCGAAGCTTGAAACTCGATTTGAATTTGATCAGAGCTTGGGGCTCGATTTAGAGATGAAGGTTGGTTTTGACATAAATTTTAATTTAAATATGAAGGTAATTTAGTCATTTAAAAAAAAGTATATTCAAAGTATGTTAAATCTGACAGAAATGAGTAACAAGTAATAAACTGAAAATTAAATAAGTTTAGAATAATAATTTTGTAAATCGGTTAGTGTAGTTATCTATATTTATCTCTAATACGTTTACTTCAATTGAGAGAAATCTTTCATTTAAACATATCCAATATTGATACATATGCACTCCCTTTGTTACAAACATAACATGAACCATGTGAATAGTAAAAATACAGATCAATTTTAAAAAATAAATTCATTGGTAAAAGTGAATCATAACAGTCATTTTTGAATGACAGACAACATAAGTTACAGTTTAAAGTCACTAATTAAAATAGTTGTCCCCTAACTTTACCCTTCTAAAACAAACATTCCTCATTTAATAAAAAACAAAGAACATACTTCAAATTATTATTATACAAAAAAATTAAATGTAAGATTTTTTGCTCTATATGCTATTCGTCGTCTAATATATTTTACAACCAAATAACTATACTGCAATTACTCGATATAAATCAGTGTATAATAAATATATAATATGTCTTTCTCAATTACCTAAATTGTCTGTTTATTGATTCCCAAAGAGATATTATATATAGATTGATGAATCAAATTCCTTGTCTTAGATGCACACTCAATCTTAAATCAGTAGAATGTTTATTGATTCATATAAATTGATGAATCAAATTCTTTGTCTTAGATGCACACTCAATCTCAAATCAATAGAATGTTTATTAATTTTAAAAATTAATTTAAGTTGACAATGTATATAGACAAATCTAAAATATTTTCAACTTCTATGTACGTTAGATTATATCTTCTGATGAGTTTCATTAACTTACATTCTTACTTTAAGAATAAAAATGAAATATTGATTCTATACAGTTTAATTAAATGAGCTCACTAAATTAAATTAGAGAATATGATATTTCATTGAAAATATTGAATTATACTTAAATTCAAAGAATTTTATTTCTTTATACGATCGTTTGAAATGTATTTTGTATCCCTAAATGTCATTCACTCACTCTTATTATTACACATAGACTCCCCATTCTTACAAACATACCATGAAACATGTGGACAGTCAAAATACATAGGCAGTTGAAAAATGATTATATTGGTAAAAGTGAAACATTAGAGTTATTTTAAATTACAGACAGCATAAGTTACAATTGGAATTCATGAATGAGACTTCCAAATAGAGGAGAAAGCATCATCACATGTTCTCAACCTTATAGAATGATTCAAACACACCTCTCCTTTACCTTGCCATGAAAGCAAATCAAAATCATAGGAAAGCAAGCACCTGCATTGCATAGCATAGGACATAGGTGTCCAAGTGCCAGGTCATCATCACTTGTGTCCCCACACACTCCTCTCCTTTACCTTTCTCCTCCTTCACTTCACAATTCACATCTATATAATATAGATACAGTACAGAGAGCTCCTCCATCAAATTGAACAAGCAGCAGGGGCGCTCCAAAATCCTCCCATGTCGAGCCTGAGCGTGAAGGGAGGGACGAGACCGCCATGGGTTGGCCTCGGAGCTGCTGTTTGGGTCCAAATAGCCGCAGGAAATGCCTACAACTTCCCTCTCTACTCTCACTCCCTGAAATCGGTTCTGGGTTTCAATCAGCACCAGCTCACCATGCTCGGCGTTGCTAATGACATCGGAGAGAACGTTGGGCTCATTCCGGGGCTCGCCTGCAACAAGTTCCCGCCGTGGGTCGTTCTCTTGATCGGTGCCCTCGGTTGCTTCTTCGGCTACGGTGTGCTCTGGCTCGCTCTCAGCCGCACTGTTCTCAACTTGCCTTACTGGTTGGTCAGTTCTTCATCTCTCGATACTCTTCAAGTTCTCATTTTTAGTTGAAATTCTGGATACCCAGATTGTGAATTCGTTGGATTTGTGTTTTTTGATTAATGTCCCAAATTTGTGATTTTGATCGGTGAGATTGGGAAATAGGCAGGTAGGCGTTTCAGTCTGTGCTTGGATTTAGTGATTTTCTTGTGTTTTATATGGTTGTGACTCTGGAACTGATTGAATTGCTATGTAGTGCTGCTCTCTATTTCTTGATAAAAGTTAAGAGTAGGGTTAGTTGGATTAATTGCTACACATGCTCTTTTGGGATTGCATTAGATTTGGTAGCATCAATGTTTATAGTGTAATATTTTTAGTTCTTGATGAATTTCTTTTCTGTAGATCTATAGTCACATTTGTGCAATCATATGATATTATTTGGGCCAATTTGATTTTGTTTGCCACTGTGCTTTGCTGGAAGTATCTGGTAAAGTGGAATAAGCTTCTCTTCTTTTTCTTCTTCTTTTTTTCTGAAGGGTTGGAATAAGCTTATCATCTTTTTTTCTGAAGAGTTGGAAGAAGCTTGGCTTAAAATCTGAATACCTTATTGCCCGATCTACCAAATTGCCAAATCAGTGAAACTATAACATGGCTTGTCAATTTTAATTGATTTGCTTGCTTTAGGACTTCACAAGAGAAGTTCATGCCATCTTCAAGTTCATGAATGCTACTACTACGAATTATAGATCATCACTTTAATCCATGAATCCTAATTCACTCAATTGTTAAGCCAGTGAATTATAACATGGGTGATTAAATTAAATTGATTTGTTTGTCTGTGTATTTGCCAGAGAATTTGAAGCCAGTTTCAGTTTAAGAATGCGATATTGTAAACAAACTATCGATTGTCAATGCAGTTTTTCTCAATTTGTACGGAACCTAGGAACCTAGGAACCAAATTAGTTTGTTCTTCCAGTAGTTGAGTTGAGACTATGGCCCTTGGTTTCACGCTGTCAACTTGACCACTATGGTTGAAGATCCACTTAATGTAGCTGATTATTCTACTTCCATTAGTGAATGGAATATATAAATGTTGTGGCACCCAAACCTTTTGCTTTGGTCAAATATTCACTTTGTGACCTTACATTTGGTTGCGTAATGATTTCAAATCACACAAGCAACAACTGATACCTTGCTTTGTGGAATTGCAGTTATGGATTGCACTGTGCATTGCCACTAACAGCAGTGCTTGGTTTACTACTGCTGTGCTTGTAACCAACATGAGAAACTTCCCTCTTAACCGAGGCACTGTTGCAGGTATTCTCAAAGGTTATGGGGGGCTCAGTGCAGCTGTGTTTACACAAATATATAGTGTGCTGCTTCACAGTTCCTCGACTCGCCTCTTGTTGTTCCTCGCCCTCGGTATTCCTATTTTGTGTTTCGTTATGATGTTTCTAGTTAGACCTTGCACTCCTGCTTCCGTTGAAGCATCTGCGGAGCATAGCCATTTCCTTTTCATTCAAGTTACTAGTATTTTGCTCGGCGTATACGTTCTTGCAATGACGGTTCTCGATGGCGTGCTTTCTTTTAGCGATACGATTTCCTACAGTTCTATTGCCGTAGTGATTCTCCTTATCATGGCTCCGCTTGCAATCCCGATAAAGATGACATTATACCCAAAAAAAGGCGGCACATCAGGCCTACCTGAACAGCCACTCGGGTCTTCTGATAATCTGGTCAAAGAAGCCGCCAACGCTGAGAAATTAGAACCGTTGCTTGGAAGCTTGCGTGAGGCTGAAACTGACGAAGCCTCAGAAATAAACATGCTTCTTGCTGAGGGAGAGGGAGCAATAAAGAAGAAGAGGAGGCCCAAACGAGGAGAGGACTTCAAGTTTATGGAAGCTGTGGTCAAGGCTGATTTCTGGCTTCTATTTTTGGTCTTCTTCTTCGGGGTTGGCTCTGGAGTGACGGTTCTCAACAATCTTGCTCAGATAGGGATTGCTCAAGGCGTACATGATACCACGATGTTGTTATGCCTCTTCAGCTTCTTCAATTTCCTTGGTCGCCTTGGTGGGGGCGTTGTCTCTGAACATTTTGTCAGGTACATTACATAATACTTTCCATCCATCAAAATAGCTGTTTAGTACTTATGTACTATATTCCTACTGTTCCATCCGGGTACTAATGATATCTTAGGATTTGCTTCTGAGTTTTTCAGGTACATTACATAGTATCCGTCAAAATAGATAAAGAATTATGTACTGTATTCAATTATATTATGGTTGTATAGTGCGTGTATTTATAGGGCTTATGAGAGTTAGAGACTTGGGGAACAAGTAATTTTAACAGTACTATACTCCCAATATCCTGTTCGGTTATTACTGTGATCTTAGGATTTGATTTTGATTTTTTTTTCAGGACAAGAACAATTCCTCGGACAGTTTGGATGACATTCACACAACTAATCATGATAGTGACGTACCTTCTGTTTGCTTCAGACATCAAAGGTACACTCTACCTTGCAACTGGGTTACTAGGTTTCTGCTTTGGAGTCCAGTTCTCTATAATGATCCCAACAACCTCGGAGCTATTTGGGTTGAAGCATTTTGGGACGTTTTACAACATCATGGCGATGGGGAACCCTCTGGGTGCATTCCTCTTCTCCGGCCTCCTTGCAGGGTATATCTACGACAACGAGGAGGCAAAGCAGCACGGGCTCAACCTATTGAATTCGAGCGCCTCGTGCTTGGGTCCGAATTGCTTCAGGCTCACGTTTCTGATTCTTGCTGCTGTTTGTGGTGTGGGATCGTTCTTGAGCGTCATACTTAGCATAAGAATAAGGCCCGTTTATCAGATGCTCTATGCGGGAGGTTCTTTCCGGGTGCCTCAGAGTTCCGATCACTGAGACGATGTTTCGAGTATTTTGGTGTTTCAGGTTTGTAAGTTGTGAAATGTATGTTTGTGAGTTGGTTTTGTTTTGCAAACCAAAGCAATGCATGTATAGGAATGTGCATTAATCTAATGTTTGTACTGAAATGCTAATTATATTCCCACATCATAAATGTGGGTTCTCATCATTTGGCAGTATTTTCTGATCTTTCTAGTAATGACTATGTGCTTGGTATCAGAACTGATCGATTTGGGTTTAAGCTTATAAGTATTAATGGTTTATATATTATATATATGCCTATAGATAGGGATTAAATTTTATGCTAGATGTGAAAGTAAATTAAAATATAATCAACAAATGTGCACCAACATCGACAAACTCTATATTATTGCGAGCTCACTGGTCGTCAATTTTGAGCCGTAAGGTAAGAAACCATTGTATTGGGATTTTTAAATATTAATGTAAATGTATCTTTGCGGTTCCTAATATTTTATAACCATGATATAAATGATAACACTTAAATTTGTCTTATTGTAATAACATGATACAAATTTGAATTTATCGTAATGATATAATATAAGTTTGGACATTATAACAGTGTAAGTATTTTAATTTGAGTATATCCTTTATAAAAATAAGCACAAACAAGATGCCGAATCTTGAACACTTGCTCGTGTCATGTCTCTGAAATAAAATTACATAACAGTAATAATAATCTGTTGTATTTTTCACTTTTTCTTTTAATTTAATTGATGGCAGACCAAAGAGCATTGGGAATCGTCTTCACATGAGAGCGCTATTATTTATTTCCATAAAAGAAAACATTTTAAGTGGGCTTCATTTCATCAAACAAAGCGGCCCATATCAAGTGGTCATCGAAATCACCATTATAGCTCATTGGGCTCGGCCCGGACATTTTCGGGCTCGTCAGAAACAACCTCCCGTCCAACGGCCCGGACAGCTTCAAGCTCCTGGCATCATGGCCCGCCAGTCTCTCCTGAACCTTCCCGCTCAAAGGCCCAGAAAGCGCAACCCTCTTCTTGGGCTTGGGCTTTGCAGCCACCCTCTCCTCCTCCGGCGGCGCCGCCTTGAACGGCGGAGGGACCCATTTGGAGAAGGAGAAGTACCTGTTGATGCGGCGGCGCGTGCTGTTGAAGAGGCCGGAGAAGGTTGTTGGGGCGGTGGTTTTGCGGGCGAGGTGGAGGATGTGGAGGCGGTGCTTGGCGACGGAGATGCCGATGCTCTGGAGGAAGTGGTGGTTGAAGTGGGAGAGGTCTTCGGATCGGAGCTCGTTGCGGGAGAAGACAAGACCGTACTCGTACACCAGACAAGGCTCGAGTGATGTCTTGGACAGCCACGAGAACCAGTCCATGGTTAATGGTTTTGGACTTTGCAAATGTCAATGTGTAAATTTAAAGAGAATACGAGCAAAGTTGTAAAACTCAGAACTCGGGGCAAAACTCGACCCGCTGAAATATGAGAAAAACTTGAAACTCGAACAAAATTAAAAAAAAACTGAACGAACTCATTTTGTATTAAAATATAATTGAATATATATAATTTATGTATATAGACAAAAGTAATAATATTTAATGTCCAGTATAACACATTTTAATGAATAATTTGATTTTGATCCCCAACAAATCAAAAATAATATCCACTATAGATTAATTATTTACCGAAATTGTCTTAAAAATTTAAATAATTTACCGAGATAACATTGGTTTGAATAATGATTTATACCATTAATGAATTAATAATTATTTATAGCATTTACCAAAAATAAAATTAGTTTTCAGTAAATACATTTAAAAAAAATTAATAAATTAAGGCTATAACATATTCATAATAAATTATTGATTTGCAAGAATAGATCATGTTAAGCTGAGTATTGCTCAAAGTAAGAAAATCATGTATAAAATTATCATCTACATAATGCATTATAATAAAAAATAAATGTTGAAAACTAAAATGACGTGATAAATAATTTATATTTAAAATGCCATAAAATTATAATTATAACTAATAAATGTTTGACAACCCTTCCTCTCCCTCTTGCTAATAATTACCGTAAATAAATGCTAAAATAATAAATGACACTTTTGCTCTTGTCAATTAATAAATTAAAATAAAATCTAAAACCATGTAAACAGCTCTTTTCAGTTTCATCACTAATTCACAGTCACGAACACGATCTCTCCTCTCCGCCTCCTCTTTTACGGCCCCGTATGCGCCTCCGAACGAGACTCCACCTCCCCGCCTCGTCCACCCTCGCCTCCGGCTCATTGCTCAACCTCCGCGCTCCAATCTGGTTCGCGAAGCCATATACTCTCCTCCACGAACAAGTTGGTGAGGCCAGATCTGGCTTCGACGAGGCCAGATCTTGCTCTGGCGAGGCTAAGTCTGTCGGGTTTGACTGCAATTGGACATGGTTGATCAAGATTGGACCGGTTTTGACCGGCGTTGACTGAGTTCTACCCGATTTTTGATTTCTCGTCT
Source organism: Geranium rotundifolium (assembly GCA_963920655.1). NCBI lineage: Eukaryota > Viridiplantae > Streptophyta > Magnoliopsida > Geraniales > Geraniaceae > Geranium > Geranium rotundifolium. Next base: position 10,854,807 of record OY987320.1, read on the forward strand.
CGGTGAGGTCGAAAATCCCGGATTCTGGCCGAGTTCCGGAGAGTTTCATAACACTGGTATGAGTATGAGTGTGGGGAGAGATACGAGAAACAGAATATGTTGTTTCCCCTTTAGGTCACCATAATTCTAATTTAACTTTTGAGATCACCACAATAAACTTTTGTCTCACTGTTGGTCTATTTTTGTTTTGAAAAGACTAAAATACCCCTTATTTGTTTTCAAATTTTCAAAATATGGCATTTCCCTCCACTCCTCCCCGACCACCACCTACGACGTCGTTCCCTTCACCCACGTCCTCCACCTAACTGCCCTCTCTTTTTCTCGCTTCGGCGTGGTGGGCATGTCTGTCTTTGGCCGAGGCAATTTCCAGAAACTGGACCCACATCACCGGCGAGAAAGAGGAAGAAGATGGAAGGGAAACTTTCAATGGGTGGTTTTTTTCGACTCGATCCGAAGACGGAGCGGTCGTCGTCGTCGTCGGAAAAGAAATCGTCATCTAAGTTGCCGACGCGGGTGAGGTGGAGAAAGGTGCGACAGCGCCACCAGAGGGAGGCGGTGGAGAGGTGTTCGACATTAGCGAGGTCGAGGCGGGAGAGCAGGTGGCGGAGGGAGGGTCGTGGTCGATGAAGGAGGCGAGGGAGGGGTCGTGAAGAAGAAAAGGAAGAAAAGAAGGTGAGGGGCATTTTGGTCTTTTCAAAATAAAAATAGACCAACAGTGAGTCAAAAGTTCGTCGTGGTGACCTCAAAAATTAAATTCGAATTATGGTGACCTAAGTGAGACTACAAGCTTTCGTGGTGACTTCGAAAATTAAATTAAAATTATGGTGACCTAAGTAAGACTACAAAGTTTTGTGGTGACCTAAGTGAAATTACTCCTAAAAAATATGGTGGGTTAGTGATATGTTATTAAAAATATACAATATTATATTATCACAATAAGTTCAAACATGCATTAATCTACTGACTAAAAGTTCAAACTTATATTACGTCGCTAGAGTACTTATATCATTTTACTATTAGTAACCAAAGCTTGCTTGCAATTGTTTAAATATTTGAATTTGAGTCCAAACGTTCTGAGTTCGAGGCACGCTTTGGTATTTTGCATTTGTTCCTAACTTCTGTTGGACCTCTCTCCTAACTTTTGTTAGGCCTCTCTCTCCCGGTGAGAGTCAAGTGGCAATATTGGGCCCCCTTCTACATAAAGGTGTGTCTTGAGCCCGTTATTGATTCAATAATCGTGCTTCATCATAACATAGTCGAGCCCAAACATTGATACAATTTTTTGATAATTTTTTTTTTACTATTAGTAAGTCGAGCTCAAGTGAATGCTCATTTCCGGTTAATTGGAACCGTTGAAGGTCACTAAAAATCGAACCGACAACTTCAGTTTTTTTTATTATTGTTAGAAATTGGAATCAATATTGTAATAAGAAACATGTACTAGATAATTAACTTTTTTCTATGTTAAAAAAACTTTTTAAATGAAAAAGACATTTTGAGCGTTCTTCTTTTTTACACTCTATGTAAAAATTGTCATCGAAACCTTCATCCAAATTCATAAATAAACGTGAACGAGTTGGTCGACTTGCTAATCGACTTCATAGAGTAGGTCCTATCGGCTTTACCTCTTTTCATCGCTAAATTACTGTTTGTCGTATGTCAAAGAGTCTATATACTTGCTGGAGTGATCGTAATACTTCTTGAAACAAGCACGAGGGCTAAATCGTCAATCTCAATACCCAACTGCTTTCATCGTATCTTATTCCTGTCATGAACATGATCAAGACAAATTCATCAATTTTGACTTCGACATTAGTTCTTATATGGGCGAAATAAACATTCATGAATGGATTCGATTAAAATGATAAGAAATCTCCAAACGCTTGTTACCTTTTTCCTTCCTTCATGTTATTTTTATTTCTCCTTCTGGGCCAGACAAGAGAATCAAGGGAAACTACTAGCAAATCAAATAAGGGGTACCCATCTCTCTTAAGTTAAGTAAGTTCGTGACCTAATAGGAGTGAATGTAGTGACTTTCACGCTGACAGATCTTATTAGTTAACATTCATCCTGTCAATATTCAATTTGTTATGTATGCTAGTGTAAAAAGTGTACTATTGGTATCTACTTCACTTTACAGTCTTCGAGGTACGTATCAGGACTTTTTTCTTCTCCGAATCTTAAGGATAGGACTAATCCCTATTCTCGAATCCTCTGTCGAGATCTACCCTGCCCGTATTTCCTTTATGAAGAGGGTCAATCTCCACCTTATGCAAATAGTTTTTCTTCGAAGTTCTACTAAACGGATGGATCCTCTCAATTGTTTTAGAAATTTTTACTAAGGTCTCTTCGTCGAGAGCTCTCAAGCGATAGAAACCGGCGATAGAAATCGGCTATAGAAAAGAGGGGTTGGTTTCTATTGCCGGCACTCCCAATACCCAACTACTGTCGTCGTAACTTATCGTTATTTTCCTCGTATGGAAGGGGATAGTCATTATCTAAAGATCTCAAATATAAAAGTAAGCATCCAAAGAATTATTAATCTTTTTATTCCAAATTATCTTATTAGTTTGACTTCTTTTTTGTGGTATTCATTTTTCAAATAATAAAATAGGATATTCTAATAGTTCACTCTAAACTGAGCCATCCTAGAATTAGCTTCTTCTTTTTTGGAACCAACAATTATTAATATGTTTCCTCTACTTGTTATATAAAACACTAAATGGCTGCTAAAAAGCAAATCGTTCGAGTAAGATTTGTAATATGATTACTTTTGTGCTCCATATAGAGTTTTTTGATCTAAGATTTCAATTCTTGTGTTTTCGTGAGTAGCATATTGTTCTGTGGAGTAAAGGTCCATGGAAAAAATTCTTTTGTATTTTCACGTCCATTTGAAGTGTACAAATTTCTTTTTTTTTCTTAAACTTTACTGATCATCAGTCAATTTATGGTTAATTTCTTAATTATCATACTTATTTTAATGTGTGCATAATTTTGTCATTTTAAACATTTTGTAACATTGTTATGGACGATAACATTAAAATTTATTTTATTGTAGCGTATGATACAAACCGAGACTTATTAAAGATATTATGATAAATCTTATAAGGGGTAATACTATTTAGGTCACCACAAAAGTTTATAGTCTTACTTAGGTCACCATAATTTTAATTTAATTTCTGAGGTCACCACAAAAGTTTGTAGTTTCATTTAGGTCACCATAATTCTAAATTTTTGAGGTTACAACAATGAACTTTTGTCTCACTGTTGGACTATTTTATTTTGAAAAGACCAAAATGTCCCTCACCTCATTTTCTTCTTTTTCTTCTTCACGACCCCTCCCTCACCTCCTTCATCGACCAAGACCTTCCTCTGCCACCCCCTTTCCTGCCTAGACCTCGCCGGCGCCGACCACCTCTCCACTACCTTCCTCCGGTGGCGCCGCCGCCCCTTCCTTCACCTCACCCACGTCGGCACCTTAGACGACGATTTCTTCTCCGACGGTGACGACGACGACCGCTCCGTCTTCAAATCGAGTCGGAAACAACCACCCAATGGCACTTTCCACTCCATCTTCCTCCTCCTTCTCGCTGGTGGTGTGGGTCAATTTTCTAGAAGTTGCCTCGGCCAGAGACGGACATGTCCACCACACCGAAGCGAGAAAAAGATAGGGCAGCTAGGTGGAGGACGTGGGTGAAGGGAACGACGTCGTAGGTGGTGGTCTAGGTAGGAGTGGAGGGAAATGGCATTTTTGAAGAGAAATGGCATATTTTGAAAATTTGAAAACAAATGAGGGGCCTTTTGGTCTTTTCAAAATAAAAATAGACCAACAGTGAGACAAAAGTTCATTGTGGTGACTTCAGAAACTAAGTTAGAATTATGGTGACCTAAGTAAGACTACAAACTTTTGTGGTGACCTCAGAAATTAAATTAGAATTATGGTGACCTAAGCGAGACTACAAACTTTTGTGGTGACCTAAGTGGAATTACCCCATTTTAAAATTACCACAGTAGCATGATATAAGTTTAATTTACTATTATAGTATAACTATAATAGTGTATTTTTTTTTATAAGCGTGCAACTTTATTACCCAAACAAGGTTAGCTACATGCCTAGTAGAACAACGACAAGATTCAATTGGACAATACTCCCACATGAACCCCCGAAACCGGGAACCTAACAACAAACTTGGCTAACATCGCATCCAAACACGATTAAGTAGCAAATATAGTGGTAATAAAACGCTAAACCAAAAAGATCACAGATTAGAGACAAAACGACTCAGCCCATTTAGTATCATGTAGAGCCATGACGTCCACTACTACTGGATGGAAAAATCACGTGATCCCGTTGCAGAACACCTATAAATAGGGTTCCTCGATAACCCCGGGGGCAAATTGACTCGAACCAGTTAACATTATGCAGAGTCACGGCCTCTAACTCGAATGACTGAAGAAACCCCGTAACGCATTAAGCAAGCTTCCTTGATCAGTCGTGCAATTAATATCCTTACTCCAACGATGACAATCGACATCGTTAGAGAAATCACGAATCTTTAATAATCCAAGTCCTCCAAACTCTTCGTGCTTACCAGGATCAGCTTATCGGCGCTAGAGAACCCTTGAGCCCTTCCAGTACCAAGCCATCAAGTGGAGATTGAACACCGGGAAATCAAATCAATTGGTTTGGATGAAAAAACCAACCAAACATGAATCAGATTTCACTGTCCAAAATTTTGTGTAGTCGTCCATTCGCTCCATCCACCCCGCTGCCTTTACTACCACATCCCACTCAAATCAGTGGTCTCCCTTTCCACCATCAAACTTGCAACCTCTATCTCCCAAGACCTAGAAAACCCAAACCACCTGATCCCCAAAACGCATCACTCTCTGCTCACCAAAACCCAGCCCTATGTTGCAAATCCCAAAAATAGATTCACGCTGCACACTTATATGAGACGATTCCAATCGCATACTACCACCGCCAATCCTCAATTCGCAAACTCACGTTGCGTAGCTCGTCATTTGGACGAGAAACCCTAACCCGTAAGGAGAGGCATTTTCATAAGTGTATTTTTAGACGTGGTTACATGTAAATATCCCTAAATTTTTCTGAATGACTTATAAGTGGCAGTTTACAAATGGAGTCTCCGGTGTCCCTATCTTTTATTAGACTCTGGAGGGTAGTTGGTATTGAGAGTGACTTCATTAGTTGGGAACATTGTGGAAAGTACTCCAACAAGATCTTCCAATTGGGATGGTGACATGATATGGTTAAAAACTAGATATTTAAATTCAGGTTCTTGTAAGGTCATCTCTAGATTTAAATTACGAATTGAACAACAGATTTTTTTATCAAATTAATTATACTTTTTTTTTATCAAACACTTAAAATTTAGGGTTGTGAGTGTTGACATCAATGTCTCTCTACCATGTTATGTTAAAAATATATCAAATGTAATTCCTTTTTTTTTAGAACCCAAACTTTAATATGGTAAAAAAACAAAATTAAGGTAACCTGCAACCAGTACAAGGAGTTATGGGAAGAGTGTGAATAGTTAATAAATTAAATGTGACCAATGTTATGAAATTGGTTGTAAGGAGAGAGATGCAATAATGTTGGTGATATGTTATGGGGTGCTCTACTCACTGCACTTCACTTCATATATAATAATATGGCATTAAATTGGGAAATAATTTAAGAGACGTAGCTGCATTCACGTGCACATCTTTATCAACTCTGCCAATACCATCACTACCGAATTAAAGCCTGATTTTACTTTACCGATTTATTTGTACACAGTTGCTACTAATTGTACACCATTCACATCGATCATCATATATCATCGTCCCAATAATCTTCCCACCATTCTAGTTCTCGCTTACAAATAAACCAATCACATACAAACAACTAAGCAATTATATATGCTCTGCCATAAATCAATGATACTAAATTTTTTTCCATATATCGTTGTCATAAAATATCATATTTATGCCTTTTTCTTGAGTGAAGCCAACCACTGCCGCTAGGGCTGGGCACGGTTCCGGAACCGGACCGAACCAGTCAGAATCGGACCGGATCCAATTAATCGGTTCTTTATTTTGGAGACCCAAATTCGGACCTGATAAGTCGGTTTCGGTTCGGTTCTGGGCCCGGTTCTACGGTGTGGTTCTCGGTTCTACTCAATTAGACCCAATTGAATGATTAATTTTGAAATTAAGGGCCCGGTTCTCTAATATAGTTGTATAGTTTTGCTTAATTAGATCCAATTAATGTGATATTAAAACATTGTTCAATTTATGGTGAAAATTATACATATTTAAACTCTTTTTAGGCTAAAACATAAAATTGTAATACAAAAAATACTAATTAAAACCCTCAAAGTCGGTTCGGTTCCGAAATGGTTAATTAGCGGTTCTACACTCTTAGAACCGGAACCGAACTGAATTGATTCGGTTCTCAATTTTGAGATCCAAATCCGATCCAATACCCATGGTTCTCGGTTCTTCGGTTCGGTTTCGGTTTGGATCCCGGTTCGGTTTCAGTTTTGGGTAAAAAGTGCCCACCTCTAACTGCCGCCTAGACAGGAATTTTTAGAACACGACCTGATTTTACATAATCGGGGATCAAGGCAACTAGACGGGTTTAGGCAGATTTAATCTGTTTTCTCAAAATAATTTTTTTAAACAAATAATAATATAAAACGCCAAAAATTAAAATAATTTATATTACTAAATACTTTTCTTAGTACTTTTATTGTTTTTGAAGGACATGAATGTAGCAAATATCAAATTTTATATTTTAATATTTTAAATATTAATGCATATTATAAATCATATTTCAATTTTGAATATATAACACTGAAATTGAACGATTCTCTCAGATTTAGAACTAAAACCGAACTATTAACTATAATTCCATTAATTCGGGTCCAGCGGTTTTGGGCTTGAAGTGCCCACCCTACTTCAAGCCCTAAGTTTAAGTGTTTGGCTAAAGTGTAAACAAGTTGAATTGAGTCATAATTTATCAAGATTCAGCTCGAACCTAATTGAATGAGTTTATACAAATAAGATTTGTGTAGTTTTTATCATACATATTTATCAAAGTTCTAAAATTATATCCTCAGTTAAATATTAAACGAGTTAACTCAAAATATTGGATTGATTTAATTTAATTCGTCTAATTTCTGTTATACATATTCAATAAGCGAACCTTGAAATGTTTGACTTGGCCTTGATTTGTTTAGCATACAAGTCCAGCCCTAAACACACTAATTATTTAGACAAACAATATGTTGGGGTATTATACAATAATATTAACAAATTGCGGAAATTAAATAATTATAAATAATAATGAATTATGACAACAACAAAGATACATGAATATTTACAAAATATTTGATACAAACTCGGGAAATAAGTCGAGGCGTGTTAGACACTTTCCTTATAGTGTATTCGCTCTCCCTCGGATGTTGGAATCAACGAGTGTACACCTCCCAGGATACAACGACTTCGAACTAGCACCGTACACCAAAGATCTAGTTCCGGCGAACTTGAACTTGTGACTTTCTCTATCACCATACTTACGAAGAATATTTGAGACCAAAGAAAGAGATGAAGAACCAAGAACTCATGTTCTTGGTGTTGAGATTGTTCCAAAAGAGAAGAGATGTGACCATCTATTTATAGTCACCATCTCTTCAACCAAAAGACTTCTCAAATCAAAGAAAATTAAATAGATTAGATGAAAGGTTGTAACATATGTATTCAAGAGAATCAAATGCACATGCATTATCTCTCATGAATGAAAAAACTATTTCAATTTCATTCATTTAGGATTTAATATAATATAATATTATATTTTTTCAACAATCCCCCACATGAATGAAATTGAGCGAAACCAAAAACGACACAGATAGGCATGAGTAGACTCGACACGATATGGTGATAGATTCTACGGTCAATACCTGTATAGGATAGGTAGGGGGTACCTTTGACCTTCCCTTGTGAAAACATGTTGACTTTACTAGCTGATCAATAGACGCGATGTCTTTGAATTGTTCTGCTATTTGTGTAAATGATAACATGCCTCACGCAAGTTTCTTCCTGACCCAAGTTCGATTCTCATGGTTATGTTCATTTTGGTCGTGAACATCGTCCTGGTTCTGCAAGAGTTTCTAAGGGATTTAGCCCCTCAATCCTCCTTTGAAGCGACCCCACTTCTCTCTCACATAGGTGATTTCTTATTTAAGAGTAACTTGCTTTACTCTGCTCAAAACCTCAATACTTTCGACGCATAAGAATCATTAAAAGCTCAATTGCTTAACCTTTCCGTACGAGTGTCACTGTTTGCATCATAGAAATAGGACCGGGGGAACCCCCACAGTGACCTTACCAGTCTTAACAATTATGTTGTCCCATTGAACCATGATCTTGGGATCTCCAGTCAACATGGTTGGGTTTCCTTTGTCTCGACTATACAATTTCATGGGCTTAAGTCTCATTTCTTTAGATGTCTTCTCAACTTGATTTTCAATTAACTAGTTGATCACTAGTTCCGCGGTATTTTCTTTAGACCTTATGTAGTCAATGCTCATTGTACCATAGTTGAAAAGTTGGTTAACAACATTATGTCTTCAACATATATGTCTAGACTTGTTGTTATTCATTCCCCTTGAAAATATCCTTCAACGGATATTTAGACTTTTAAATCTAGTCAATATATTCAAACTCATATTTCATTGTGAGTATAATTTGTTCGAAGGATTTCCATACCATGACAACATCTATCCACCAATGGATATAAGATATTCAACATGTCTATGTGTATTCTCTTACACTTTTTGAATATCTATTATAATGTAGACCATAATCATGTTTCAATCGTAGATACATTAGTATTCTCATGATAATATTGTAATATCGAAAATTTTTGGAGCATTCATGTATCTTGTTGGTCTACATAAGATAATTGCAACATCCCTCAAGTACATGATATTGCAATAACACTCTCGCACAATCATGTTTGAGAGCTACTTATGCTTTCACAAGTGTTAGCTTAAATCAATTATAGCTAAACACTATCATATTTGTTGAACTTGCCAAACTTTATCAACATAGTGTGACCAACTTGAAACAAACCAGTTTGCTTTTCATGTAATTTTGATTCACAAAATTGCATCATCGAGTCTTTTATTTTCCTTATTTTTCACACTTGTTGATCTTAAATTTATTTGACGACACAAATAAATCAAATATTTTTCATGTCACTACTCAAGTGCATATGCTTAAGTCCATGTCAGGACTTCACCAATTTGCACCCTTTCTTTCACATGTATGAGCTATATAACATTTTTGTTAGTGTCATATAACCTTCTAACATATAAGTTAGAAATTCATCAAGTGAATTTATCGCTTGCTCTTTGGCTAATTCTTGACTCTTCTAGTCCATAACACTCTTTAGAATTTTATCACAATTCTCAAGAATTCATTTAGATGATCTAAATTCATCTTGTTTGTCTGAATATTTCAATTCTAGACTTTAATATAATATTCTTTTGTGTATCGAGATTTTTTCAAATCATACACTGGAACTTTATATGCACTACTATTGCACGTTCAATGTAGGCACATTCAATAATTTTGTTCATATACTTATTTTCCTTGGAGTCGAAGTCAAAGCTTTTACTAAGCACCCCCACACTTCCAATTAACCGTAGGAAATCTTGCTTCCTCTTATTAACTCACTCAGAGTTTTCTCAACGTCCATTTATGTTACCTTATTTTAAAGGGCAATTTGCTGAAAAATCATTGTCCCCACATGTATTGTGGTGACGCAAAACTTATAATTATCACACTTCTCTCATAGAGTGATAGTTTCTTTTCAACAACAACATTATATGCCAATACGAATACACATATGTCAACCATTTCAACATATTCATTTTAAAGTCATTTCTTCCCATGAACATGACAATGAATATTTATCCCCATTGTTGCTTTTAAACAAATATACACAATAATATTTTGTACTATCAAACTGAAAGTCACAAAATATCAGCTCAAGACTTTCATAATTTCTTCCAACAATTTGAAAGGCATTATAGTTTCTTTCATTCACACAAAATTCACATTTGTGTTTGTTTACCAATCTTGAAATATGGTAGATGATTCAAGTGAATTAATCTACATATAAATCATAGTTCACTTGACCAAGTATATCATACAATTATATGACTCAATCATATAAATGAAAGACTCTTCTTTGTTCGTATCAATCCACGTAATGACATTTATTATTCATGTCCATCATGTCATCGGTTATACAACCTTTGTCCATATACATTTCATTTTTGGGCACACTTTTCAAGGAATCAATTACACTATTGAAACCATCAATTACAAGTAATTTCCAAATGAGATTACCATCAATTGCATTCTTTGTCATGCCGCACACACAACTTATTTGATCATTGTCATGACATATTTCAAAACAATATTTTGAGGTGACATAAGCGCATATATGCACACTCCCAATCATCAATAATTTTTAGATTAGAATTTTCAATTCTATCTAAATAAGTATGACTTCAAACAAACATGTCAAGCCAACCCTTTTTGGGATTTGATAGCTCAAAATTTATTTAGAGATTACAACATAACTAGATCATCACTTATATCTATTAGAGATAATGACAATTTGTTATACCTAACTATAGCGAAATGACACTTTCATACCTTAACTATTTTTTTCTCTTTTTTGGTATCCTGACATATTTTTTGTGACAACCTACACTAAAATGACTAAAATACCCCTGGTTTAAGAAATTAGAATAGAATTGGTCCAATTTGATTTATCAAACCGAATTTGAAATGGTTCAAATTTAATTTTAGATTTGAGAGCATAATTGTAATTGCATCTTTAATATAAACAAAGTTGAACAAAAGATAAACAAAATTGAATTAATTCAATTTTTGATTTTTTAAACCAAGGGTAGTTTAGGTATTTTAGGCATTTTAGAGATAGATTGTCACAAAAAAATTGTCAGGGTACTAAAAAAGAGACCAAAATAGTTAAGGTATGAAAGTGTCATTTCATTATAGTTAGGTGTAACAAAGTGTCATTATCCCTATCTATTATGGTGATCTCATAACTTTGTTGATATGATCTCAAACTAACCATTATCAACTCAAAAATGAAAACATTATTTCATTCAACTTATTCATATTCATATGATTTATCTAGCAATGAATCAAAACAATTAATCATATTCAAGTATGATTTTTTAACATATGAATAACATCATTATCTTTAGATTCATGATTCATCAATCCATAAATGACATAACCAATTTTCATTGCGTTGATCATGCCCAACTCATATTTATGAGTTCGTGAATGAGATCGTTACATCATTCAACTTATATGATTCATCAATTCATGATGATTAATTCAAAATAAGAATCATTCAAATTAATCATATTATTATGATTTTCAACAAATGAATAAATTCAATATTCATTACTTATATTCAATTTCATTGAAATGATTCATCATTACATGAATAAACTCATTTTTTCATTCATGTAAATTTTATTCACTTGCACACTGAACATTTACAAATAACATTAAACTATTCAATACATAGTTTAAGTACAAGAGAATCGTCTCCTCTTTCACTTTTGAGGTTTTTCATGTACCATACATGGTGAATCCATTATGACCACCATATTTTGTCATCCTTTCAATGATGAATACAACAAATTATTCAAGTCATTCGACATATCATATCGAAACAAAATTCGATATATTTGTGGTAGACATTCGTGTCTTAAACCCACTTGAAATTTGACCTGAAGGTACATTCCCGGCCTCAGCCGTATTGGCATATTGTCCAATATTTATCATAAGATTAATTAGACAAGCAAATTCGTTGCTCCTATCATCAAGCTCTTGCTTTCAATAAAACAAATTTTTTACATAAAAAATTGAATCAATTACGAAGTCGCAATATTTGGCATAAATATGTTTCATCCTTTGTTTTCCATCTCTACAACAAGAAAAACAAACTCATTAGTATTTGTAAGATTATAAATTAACTTAAATGACCAAATTCATCATGTTACAATAATTAATTCAAATTTGGAGCGAGTATAAAACTTTATAGTCTGTATCCAAAAATATTCATGTTTTCCAATCTACATATCTACAAAATGAAATTAACATCATTAGTATTATACAATTGAAAACATTCAAAATTTCATAAAACAAAGTATGAATCTTCTCGAATTCGCAACCTGTTGAAACTAAAGAACGATACACTTTAAGATTGTTAGGTATTATACAATAATATTAACAAATTGCGGAAATTAAATAATTATAAATAATAATGAATTATGACAACAACAAAGATACACGAACCTTTACAAAATATTTGATACAAACTCGGGAAATAAGTCGAGGCGTGTTAGACACTTTCCTTAAAATATTTTGTCTACTAACAGGATTATTCATTCCCTCGGGTGTTGGAATCAACAAGCGTACAACTCACAGGATACAACAACTTTGAACTAGCACCGTACACCAAAAGTCTAGTTCCGGCGAACTTGAACTTGTGACTTTCTCTATCACCATACTTACGAAGAATATTTGAGACCAAAGAAAGAGATGAAGAACCAAGAACTCATGTTCTTGGTGTTGAGATTGTTCCAAAAGAGAAGAGATGTGACCATCTATTTATAGTCACCATCTCTTCATCCAAAAGACTTCTCAAATCAAAGAACATTAAAGAGATTAAATGAAAGGTTGTAACATATGTATTCAAGAGAATCAAATGCACATTACGTGCATTATCTCTCATGAATGAAAAAATCATTTCAACTTTATTCATTTAAGATTTAATATAATATAATGTTATATTTTTCCAACGTAATATCAAATAGTAGACAAGATTTAGAAAGCTTCTCCACCAACCTATTATGTACATCGTCCTTGTAGTTGTGGACTACAATCGTGTGCCTTCAATTTTGGGGTGAATGCATGAAGTAACATTCACTCCTCACTCACCACCTAATTCGTACCTGCACCTTATTGTATGATAATTTCTCCAATTGAATTGACATAGCGCTCTATAGGGTTTAGACTTTGCTTGCCCAAGTGTCACGGCCTGGTTATATTCACCAAAATCTTCCGGCCGTGACACAAGGTTTCTCAAGATGTTCTATAATAATCTCCATGGCAAAATCACAATCTGAATGAGCCTAGATCTCGTGCTAAATATAAATATAAAGATAGAGGATTAATATACACATCGATTAGTTTTTTAAGTTCCAGGTCAAATGAGTATCCTAACCTTGCAATGATAAGCAAAATGGGTTCAAAATGAGATATGTAGATTTTTTTGCCTTTGTTCTTTCAAATAAGAGGATTCAATTCTGTAATTGCACAATATTCAGGGGAAGATCAAGATTAGAGAAAGGAGGTCATGCACATAGCTTTTTAACAACCATGGGTGGATCTTTGAATAAACAATGGCAGAATTGTATATAATTACAGATTTGGTGAAGATGGTTTTGAAAAGTTTCATTCTGTGGATGCATTTACCCTCCGGAACATCAATGTTGACGTCACTTAATCTTCTTTTGAAGCAAAATCGGATGGAGACTCATTTTCCGTGACCATAACAATCTGCTGATTCAGAGCTTCGTCTTCCTTTATGATTGATTCCTTCTGGTCATTGGGAAGTATGTTACAGTCGATGGTGTGCCACACTGGTCTCTCTTCTTGGAAGAGTCTGCAAAATTGGAGCTCTGTTAGATGGCCTAATGTACCAATTATGAAGATGCATGCACACGCACACAGCAAACATGAGAGTGGACAGACTAAATGGTTCAATAAAGGGCTCGAGTGGAAAGCAAGAAACGTCTGTTTGGTGGAAACTCTCCATGTGTGTTTGACAAAGAGATGCTAGACGCTTCATCCACAGATAAACTTATCCAAATTCTGTCTAACCAAAAAGGTAGACTCCAACCATAAGAATAATGGGAAAATCTGGGTTATACTACCCTAAACTATGTACGAAAATCATGCCACCACCCTTAACTTCTAAAATGATCAAATAACCACCCTAAAATATGCACAATAAAAATCATGTCACTTCCCTTAACTTAAAACATAATAATGTCATGTGATCTCTTTCTAAAGTGATCAAACTACCCCTTACATTAATATTAGAGATCATGTGACGTGGTCATTCTGAAGTTTCAGGTAGTGACATGATCACTTTTGAAGTCAAGGGCAGTGACATGATTTTCTGCATATTTTAGGATGGTGACATGATTTTTATACATAGTTTCGGAAAGATAATATAATGAAGCATAAGCCCGGATGAATTTGTTTGTCGATTGTGTCACAGAAGTATCGGTATGCGTAATTGACTATTAACATTAAATAGAAGTATAAGCCACCAATAGCATTGAACACTTTCCCTTTAGAGAGAGAAACTTACGGGTGTTTGCAGAGCATTGGGCACTGAATCGTAAGTGCATACTTGCAAGTAGATAGCTCTGTAATAGAACTAATCATGGCTCTGGGTTCTGAGCATACAAATCTCACCTGCAAATAAGCATGATTCAAAATAATGAAGAAAGAAAAGAGACCTAAGATAAAGGAATGGCGGAAAAAAACTATGTACTCCAGCTGGTGAACACACTGGAGATAATACACATGTTTCATACCTCAGTTTCACGTGGCTCATTAGTAAGATCGCATAGGGTTCCATTTGTATACTGGTGAGCATGATACCTGCATTAACAACATAACATTGTAATTATGTTTATCTTACTCATTTGCATCGGCCCATTGTTTTAATTGTGATACCGTACCTCTGAGATGCATCTTTTGAACGGGGATCTTTGAGCGTGGAAACGTCAGACAGATTCTGGTTGTAAGCAGCTGTGGCTTCTGCGTCATATACACCCAAGATGAACTCCTGAACCACCTGCAACAAAGATAATCACTGTGAAATGCTGTATATAACATATGATTTTAGCGAAATGCAGAATGTGTCAAATATGTTCTCTAAATGCCTAGATATACATAACAAGTAAGAGGAGGTTGAAATAGGGTACCTACCTTGTCATTCTCCAAGTGGAGTTGCCTGAGCTTCTTCTCGTAACAAAATTCATATGACCACCAGCCCTCTTGCTGCATTCAAATATACACGAGATTAATAATGAAAGCAAATAAAAATCAGGTCTTTTTGGGTTGGGTGAGAAATACGGACCCTGATAAAACATCTGTCCTTGAGGGCTTCAAGCAGCTCATCTGGGGTCTTCAATTTGAAGCGTTTCTCAGTCTCCACGATCATGCTGCTCGTATTGTGCTGGGACACTGGCTTCTCACTCTCACTCTCACCCATCAACTTGTCTTCCTTGGGCAGGTAGCACAAATACTTCTGACCGTTTTTGTCGGGCATCACCACAGATTCCTGCTCATCCTCCTGCAAATCCAACCAAAACCCACTTCAATTCAATACCCAACAGACCGTAAATTTCTACTTCCATGGCAAATTAGAGAGGTGGACTTACTGGGTGGAAGGGGCTGTCTTGGGGATGAAACTCGACCTTGTATTTGGGCTGCCGAGAGCTGCGACCGAGTGTGCCACCTACATGAGCTGGGAATATCTGATCCGCACACACCAACCATAAATTAAAGCTTGAAATCACAATCAACAATGTCAATTTCATGGTTTCTGGCTTCTCTGCTTCTGATTTTGCTCTTTCTCCAACTCAATTTTCTCAACAAAAGAACTCGATTTCGGCAGTCGACGAACGCGAACGAATCGTTGGTTGACACGTCTCCGGTTATTGTTGACGTGGCTAACCAATATGGACTCAACAGTTTACGAAATCATGGGCCAGGACGGTTAAATGCAGGCCTTAACTTAACCTAAAGCCGAAATGCTCAACTCAAGCCATTATTTTCAAGGACTCATACACAAATCATGCTTTATGTACAAACTACGTAAGAATAATTTTTTCTAATTCTCTTTTTATTGATGAAAATATATTAGTATACTCCGTGCCGAAAATGAGATGGAAGGGATAATATCATAACATGCACTGAACTGTACCTCAATATTACATAAGCATATTGAAGTAAAATTTACTTTCGTGCGGTAACTGAAATTTGTTTTTGTCTCAAGTTACTACACGGTGTTAACCTTCACTATACTGATATTTACAAGGGAGTTGATGTGTACTCCCTTTGCTCTTAAGTGGTAACCCGTTATGCTTATAGAGAAATTTCATTTGTTTTTGACCTTGGTTTTGGTTTATTAGTGCTCATGTGAATTTGGATTGAGTGTTGCAATAAGAGATTTGGAATGTTTTGTATATAGGTAGATTTCGAAGACTTGGTAGAGTCTTAACTGCCGTGTACACATCATATTTGGGGTCTTTTTTAGTTTTTAGTTTGACTTAGGATCGAGTAAGGTCTTAAGTGTGGCGTGTACCCCGTATACACCACAATCGAGTTTATCGAGTCAATGGCCTAGTCCATCCCTAAGTGTGGTGTGTTGCTAAGCACACACCACAATCGAGTCTCGTATGTGATAGATTATAGAATAATGTGCAAGTCGGAGTGAATGCAATGATTTTTTGGGACAATAACTGAACAAGGAAAGGAAAGAAGAAGAAAAGAGAAAATTTGGGGTTGTCACAATTCTGACAATACATGTAAAAAAGGGATGTGACAATACATGTCACGACATGACTGCATCGTGACACCAATTAAAGCGTAGCAACGACACTATCAAATGGACGGGACAAAAACTGTAGAAACGTGTCACGATCGTGACACGAGAATATAAAGTGATTTTTGGAATTTTTCAAGCACTTTTTCACAAACCATCACTCTCTCTCTTCAACCACCAAAATACGCCATTGTTGACTAATTTCGAGCTTCTACACTCGTCTACCCCACTCCCCTCTCATCCTAAACCATTAGCCCCATTAAGTGATTGAAACAACCACCCCCCCCCCCCCCCCAAAAAAAAAAAAAAATTCAAGTCTTTCAAGCTTAAGTCCAAAAATTCCACTTGGGTTATGCAAATCCTCAATCCTCCAACCTCCAATCAACTATGCTGGTGAAAAGAGCCCACACCAATGCTCCCGGATCGTCGAGGACAGTGTCACAACTCCAAGCCCCTCCACGACCTCCACAATAAGCTCCTCAAGCGCCTCCGTCGAACATGCATCGTCTTCCAACGCACGAGGGAGCATGATAGGTATGAAACATTTTGCGATAGAGAGGTAAGAAAAAATCGTTATTTCGATAAAGACTTGTGCAAGGAGTTGAAAATTTGGGATAGTCTATGGACGAAGGTAGCGTACCTAGGATACTAGTGTGAAAACAACCAGTATTTGAGGACCTAACATGATAGTTCATAGCGATAATTAACATGCTTAAGAATGATATGATTAGTATACAATTTAGATTGTGTCGTTTGATGTTCTAGATAAGAATGCAAGACCTTAGTACGATATTTTCATTACTGGGGAGACCAGTAGAAATTGAGATAATTTTCACTCTTCCGAACTTTGGCATGAAATAATTGGGAAATGGGCTATAGAACTGTTAACAACGCAATCAGGAGGATTTCATGACATCCCGTGGTAAATCAAATTGATTCCCTACCATTTACACATTCCGCGTATAAAATATTGTATAGAGTGATTTCATACTTTCCTTACATTAGCTATATATGACTCTTGTATAAATACCGACAATTGTTTAGTCTAAATCAACAAATCAAAATATAAATAATTTTTCGACACGATCTTGTTAATTTTTTTCTTCTCTCGCACACCACTATTGTTGTGAACTTTAGATTGTTCAATTACAAAAAGATTATTTTGCACACCATCAGAGTCGAGAAAAAAATCAGCAAGCTCGACTTGAAAACCATTATTATTTTATTTTTATTTAAAAAAAATCAAAGACATTCTAATCATTTGTAGCCAAACGTACATTTTACGAAAAAAAACAGTAAGTTTGCAGTCACGTTTTGTAAAACATGAAAATTTACCATCACTTCTCACAAAATCTGAATAATTCACGTCCGTTTTTACCATTTACCCTTTTCCATACCACTTATTTATATACTCAAATTTATACAAAAGATTTTAATTTTAATGAGATCCAATGACAACAAGTACAACAGTAGATCCATAGCGCCAAACCCTAGAAAACAAGTCAAAATTGCAATTTGAATTCGAGAAAATCATATTACTATTTCCAGCCCAATTTTGTCCGCTTCCAGGTACCTTCCAGAATATACTCCAAAATATCACATGAATCCTTCGTTTCCACGGACTGGAAATAACAAAACAAAATATTGACTGGACTGGACGTACCAATTTCTTTTGCGAAAACCTAAACGCACCCAAACCCTGGGGTTGACCTAAACCAAACCTTGACCACAGCACCATCAGGTCTCTCTCTCTCTCATCGCTCCTCCTCTCCTTCACTGTCCTTTTCTGTTTGTTTCTCTGGGTCTGAATTTGTGTTCATTTTTCGTGGCAGAAGCTGAGCTTGTTTTTCTTAGGGTTTTGTGGTAGCAATGGAGGTTGGAAACTTCAGGTCTGTGGATAATGCTGTGTGGGTGTGCTCAGTCATGGAAGCTATGGTGGTGGACACCCTCTTAGCTGCTGCTGAAAAGTCTCTTGCTTTACTCCTTGTGGTGGTATATCTCACTTACCCATTTTCTTGCCAGGAGGGTTTCAATTTCATGTCTTGTTATGCTTTTTTAGATCATTATTTTTGCCACATTTCCTGTGTATGGGTAGATGCTGACTTTTTTTTGCTACTGTTTAGGGTTTTTTTCATCAGTTGCTATGCTATGACTTTCTTTTTATATACCATTGTTTGCTTTGCTGTTCTCTGTTGGCACTTTACTCACACCAAAGGCATTAAGTTGGGTTTTCCCCTGTTTTTGAAATTTAAAGTGAATCTTTGTTCAGTTGGTGGGGTGGGTAGGTTAGGGTTTTGCTTGGCCTGGAGGTCTTTTGGGTGAGTACTGGGCGACCTCAGGACTTCTTGTTCAAGAATTAGGGAGTGGGTTTTGTGGACATTTATTTTCTCGAATTGGTAGTTTTCCATATTTATACTCTTTTTGTTGTGTATATAATTTAAGTATCATGGCTTTAAGGTATTGCCTTCATTTTTTTATGAATGTGCACTTGGTTATTATTGCAGACAATTGTTGTCATGTCCACGAGGCTTACATGAACATAACTTTCCACTTGAATAGGGGTTTAGCCTTTTATGAAGATAAATAACAATGTGATGCTAATTCCTTTAAGTTAAATGGGTTCTTCTGGGATCTTGCCGTATTTGTTGAATGCTTTATTTGCTTTATTAATGCTATAAATGTTATAGATATTTTTCCCTCGTTAAGAAAAAAATCATTTGATATTTTTCTTCAAACCTAAAGGAGAAGACTGGGAGATATCCCTCTTTTTCTATATTGGAACACCATTTATTTCTATTTTTTACCTCGCCTAAACAACAGAGTGCAGTTTGAAGAGTTTGGCGGTGTTCATTATTTTAAGTTTCTTAATTGTGGGTTTTTAGGCTGAAGTTACCTTTTGAGGCTTTAAGTAAATAGAACTGTTGAACTTGATGTGGTTTGATTAATTGTGTTGGATTACAATACAAGAGAGTCCCTCCTTATATAGAAGGAGAGAATATTCTAGAGAGAACTCTCTAGATAAGGGCCTAGGAGATATGGGCTTGTCCTAAGAGTTTGGCGGTGTTCATTATTTTAAGTTTCTTAATTGTGGTTTTTTAAGCTGAAGTTACCTTTTGAGGCTTTAAGTAAATAGAACCAACTAAGTATTTTGTTAGTTGTCTGCATTTATTTACTGTATGAAACTCATGGGAAAACTCTCACTTTAGAGGTTGAGTTTGGAATGTAACTAATTATTTATGCTTTGTCATGTGTATTTTATGTATTGTATATGTATTTTTCTCTTGAGAGTTTGTAAACTGTAGATAATAAATTAGTGATATGATGGTTAACTGTGATGGTTCTTTTTTCCATATAGAAATACCCCGGGAAAGTATCATCATATATATCCAAATGATCAAAATGGGAAAAAATGCTTCCTGGCATCTATAGAGTGAGGGTATTCTATAGAAGTTATTAGCAGAATTTTATTGTTCATCATAACTGATTTTTTAAGTGATGAAACATGAATATCGTGCTACTATACTTTTCTGCACAATGCAAGGCTGGTCGCCTGTTTCTCTATTTGACACTCCAAGACGTAGTTATATCCATTCACTGGTTCTTTCTTGTTCGTCCTTCAGGCACTCTCTTATGTATTTCATTTTGTTTGTCTCATAGAATAAATATCTGTTTGGGTCAATGTTGACCAGTTTGCATTGTTCTCTTGTATAATCTCTCGTGCTACGAATTTTTTTTGTAATTTCTGATAAACTACAGATGTATTGAGTACTCAGTTTGATTTGAAATTGCAATTGCTTGTGTTTGCGCCCTCTTACTGGCATAACCCGAGTTTGTTTTCCAGGCTGGGTCCGTAGTTGTTAATAGCAATTCACCAGATTTGACTGCAATTGAGGAAAGGTATATTCAATGTTAAACTCCAATGTATCCAATCTTTCACTGTTTCTTTTGTGGGAAAATACTGAGTTGTTGAATTCAATTTTGTTCTGTAGATTTCCTTTGGACGAACTCCACAAGAAGCAAAAGCCTAGCGCTGAAAACAAAGACGGGAGCGACACAGAAGACGATGGAGAAGATGATGATGACGACGATGACGCGGAGGAGCCGGATGACGATGCAGGGGATGAAGATTTTTCAGGTGAGGAAGGAGGTGAGGAGGAGGAAGGAGATCCCGATGAAGTGCCCGGGGCCAATGGTAATGCAGGAAGTGATGACGACGCAGATGATGACGACGACGATGAGGATGGTGAGGACGGGGAAGATGACGAGGAGGATGAAGAGGATGAGGAAGACGAGGACGAGGAGGTTCCTCAGCCACCAGCAAAGAAGAGGAAGTGAGGGAGTAATGGTAGATGTAGTGGTGGAAGTGTTGTCTGCATGCGTAGGGTAGAAACTTTAGCAACTATGCTAAATCTTAATTAACCTCTATTCTGGAATTTATCATGTGATGGATTATATGATGTGTAATGTTCTCTTGATCTTCTGTGGAATCAACTGTCCATTGGATTCGTAGGTAAGGTGCAGCTTTCTGATTGTCCCATGTCTACCGGATTGTTTTTTGTTCTTTGAGTTTCTTTTGTAGGAATCAGAATTTCATTGAAGGGTCATAAGTGGGAGGGGGAAAGTAAAAGTGTGAAGTGTAAACCAGACAATCAATTAAAAAGTCGTTTGTCATTCTGGCTGGATTTCAATCAAAGGTTGGACTTGTTTAATAAATAATATAAACTACCCTTGAAATTGAATCAAAATTAAATTTGGTCTAATTTTATCCAATTTCAATTGTGTAAAAAGACGAAGTTACCTTCAATTATTCATCAAGTTTTCAAAACGTACTCCTTAACTCTCTTCTTTCCTCTCTCCACCTCCCTCCTCTCCTCCTCCTCCCCCACCCCTCCTTTTCCTCACCCTCGGCAACATCAACGACACCTACGAGGCTGACACCTCCATTCCTTCCAATTTCTCCTCCACCGCTCCGTCGCCGCCATGAGTTCAAGAATTGTTTTCAAAATGAAAAAAAAGTTATAAAGTAAAAGAGATAAAAGGAGAGGGGATAAAAAATGAGTTCAAGACTTCAAAATTTTCACTCACCAGAAAGTGAGAATTCAAAATTTTCACTCGCCAGAAAGTGTGCCGAAACATATTTTCCAGCACACTTTCTGACGATTGAAAATTTTGAATTCTCGAACTCATTTCTCATCCCCTCTATCTTATTTATTTATAATTTTGGCATGTCGAGCGGGGAGTTTTGCTCCGCCTCTGTTTTTTATGACCAAAAAACAGAGCATCACCTCACTTCCAGCAATCGTGGTCCCCAGCCACCGCGACTCGCCAGTTCCTCCCACCGTCCCGATTCACCTTCGCCCAGTAGAGCTGAGCACGACATTCTCTTTCGACACCGACGGCAATCTCCTTCGGCCAACTTAGCTCACCGCCGGCGGCGACGACCATATTCTCCGGCGAGAACCTGTCGGCACTGAAGTACCCACCTCCCATGTGTGTGTTTGTATATATATATATATATATATATATATATATATATATATATAGAGAGAGAGAGAGAGAGAGAGAGAGAGAGAGAGAGAGAGAGAGAGAGAGAGAGAGAGAGAGAGAGAGAGAGAGAGAGAGAGAGAGAGAGAGGAATCTGATAATGTCTTTGAGAGAGAGTGATGGGGGAGACTGTGAGTGTGAGTAATGGTGAGTTTTGAGGAGAGGGATGAGGGTGAGGAAGAGAGGACGCCAGAGGGCTGCCGGAAAGAGAAAAAAAATTAGAAATTGAAAGAAGGGAAAAGGACACTTTTGTGCACCTAAATATACACTTTTGACACTTACATACCCTACCTTTTTTTTTTTTCTTTTTTCCATACCTAAAATATTATTTTGGGACAGTTTTCTTCAGACATTTCAAAATACCGAAAATACCCCTGAATTGAGCCGGTCCAATTTCAAACAGATTCAACCATATTTTAATTAAAAATGAAATTACTTTTTTACCCTCCATTGAATAACGAAATTATCACACAATTTAAGGTTATATTGGTCTTTTTAAATAACAAATTAAAAATTGAAAAGTAAATTATTAAATTACATTTTTGCCCCTCTCTCCTCACTGTTCATCATCTTCTCCGGCAGCCCAACCACCCATCTCCGTCGCGTCTACAGTCCGCCTCCGCCTCCGGCCCTCCGTCGCATCGTATCGTCTCCGACGCATCCCTCTCCCTCTACGACCACCTCCACCTCAACTTCTCCTCCTCTATCCCTCGCCCCTTTCTCGAGGACCTCGCCTCTGAAACTCTAGGCTCCGCCGCCAACTGTGGATTTGCATCATAATCGGCACCACAACAAGAGTAGAGGAGCTGGCGGTTCTCGACGAGGAACATGGCGGTGGCGCGCGATGTTGGGCGGAGAGGAGGCAGATCTCGTAGAGGAGCTCGGCGCCGCCGGTGTCGAAGGAGGCGACGACGTCGAGGTCGATGGAGGATTCGCTGAGGGAGTCGCGAACCTTGGAGGCGACGACGAGGTGGTTCTCCTCGTAGAGAAGATGCCGGTGGCCTGGGGCGACGACGAGGCGGTTCTTCCTGGTGGCCGTTGATGGAGGCGGGGACGGGAAGGATTTAGGGTTGAAGGTAGAGAGGAGGGGCATTCAATTGAAAATTTGATGAACATGTGAGGGTAATTTCGTCTTTTTACCCTCTTTAAAAGTTGGACCGGTTCTCTCTATCATACCAGATTTAATTTTGGTTCAACTCAGGGGTAATTTCGGTATTTTTAAAATTTTAGGGGTAAACTGTCCCAAAATAATATTTAGGTACGGAAAAAAGAGAAAAAAAAAGGTAGGGTATGTAAGTGTCAAAACTGTATATTTAGGTGCACAAAAGTGTCCTTTTCCCTTGAAAGAATGACATTGACTTGAAAATTTGTTGAATAATTGAAGGTAATTTTGTCTTTTTACACAATTGAAATTAGACCAGATTTAATTTTCGTTCAATTTCAGAGGTGGTTTAGGTATTTTGAAATTTCAGGAGTAAATTGTCCCAAAATAAAATTTAGGGTACTGAAAAAAAAAGAGGGTATGAAAGTGAGAAGTGTATATTTAGGTGCAAAAAGTGTCATTTCCCCTAAATTGTATAATTCAATGAAAAAATATAGGAAAAACAAAATGAATCGAGTTGAGCTGAAATCAAATTTTAATATTCCTTTTCGACAAGTCTTTTAAACTCAAACCTTAACAAATTAAGCTTGATTCAGCTCGTTTATACTCATACTTGTAAGAGTTTAGTCAAGATTAGAATTTCGAGTTTCTGTGTAGATCCCTTCCATTGTTAGAAACATTTTTAGAGAGGTTTGCTTCGATTATTGCCTCTATCCTTGAGGTGAGTCATGTTCATATGTTTACTTATTGGTGAACTTTGTTCAAATCTCGGACTGAGTTTAAGCTGCTTTATCAGGTTCGAGCTTTTTCAAGAACATTTGTTTGGGATTGGTGAGCCGTTAAGGGCACCCCTCCTCTAGTTATTCCTAGGGTGACTTTTCATTGGTTTCCCACTCCTAGTAGTTGACTCAAGGTTAACGTTGATGCTCTTGATAATCAATATGATTTTTATGACTCGACTTTTTGGTTAGGAACTCAGTTGGTTGTCATGTAGTTGTCAAGAGTCTGAAGTGGGACTCCATAACCCATAAGTGGTGGAAGTGACTGGGATACATGAATCTCTTAGGTAGATGCCAGCTTCTGGTTTCTCAAGAAATCTCTTTTTTTTTTTAATGATTAGGAGTCGTCCAGCCGTCAATTGTCCTTTGCAGTGAGCTTCGTTGCTGGGCACTATCAAATTTTTATTTATCTTAAACATATATTATCTACTCTTAAATTGGTCTCAGTTTGTTTCATAATTTATTGAGTTAATTACAACTGCCCATACATAGTTGGAGGCCATTTAGAAATTATTATACCTATTTTAAAAAATTACAACTTACTATACTAAATTATATTATTTTTTACAATGTGTCATAACACCGTTAAATTTGGGATAAAAAATTTCATTAAAGCAAAAAATGTCTGAAATGCCCCTGACTGTTCATCAAAATTTCCAAGTGATACCATCCGTATCAATTTATCCCAATTTATGTTTATTTTTATATTTTCATTTTCATTTTCATTTAGTTTTGGTTTTGATTTTTTTTTCATTTATTTTTTCTCAATTGGCTTCATCATCAAAATACAGAGAGATAAATGAAGAATCATGTAACAAAGGAAATTCTTTTTAAACTAGAATTACAAATTTGAGCTTCAAAACACAAAATCAACCAATTTTCTTGGGTATTTGATGATAAGGGTTTGGGCAGGTGGGGATTGAACGATTAATGAGAGAAAGAACATGGAAAAGAGAAGGGAACGAGTCTATAGGGCCGAAACTCATACATTGGCGAGGCGACTTCAACACAGTCGGAGAAGCGGCGAGACTCTCCTGGCTCTACATCGCATCAGATCAACATCGGATTCCACGGCCCCGATCTGCTTGAATTTGGTCCCCCCAACTGGCAAAGACGATATGTGTCTGGATAAGAAAAAGTCCATGCTCCGGCCATGTCTGTTCTAAAAAATACCAGATCTGAAGCCCTGCCTTCACCGGAACGAATCCATACCTCGCCAGAAACGGTAGAGTTAGATATTTTAACATATTCACTCTGGAAGATGTGGAAAGTTGGAGCAATTCGTTTGTGAAGGCATATTGTTTTGAAATTCACTGTGTGTTCTAAAGAATTGATGTTCGTAAAGCATTAGATAACGTAATTACTTGGTTTTTTTCATTGACTCATTTTGTTGAATAATTGCTGGTTATGTGCCCAGATTTTCTTATTTCATCATGATGTTTTGTTCTTCAATTTTATATGAATCCATATCTAGCCGGAAACAAACTAGCTATCCTAGCTTGCCCTGAACGTCGGGGGGCCTCTCCGGAGAAGGCAGCTCCACCAGCGACTCCCGAACCCTAGCTTTTGGAGAGCCTAAACCCAATCTGCAAACTGGCCAGTGGAGAAGTGAAAGGCCAAAAAGTTCCCTCGCAAAAGAGGCCTTTTAATCGTCCAAGTACATTTATATTCCGGTTTTTCCGGGTCGAACATTAGAGGATCAACTTGTGGGTCGATTACTTAGTCGATTTGCGCTCTCTCTTAGGTTTGACGGGAAAGAAAAAGTAAATACACAATTTTTAGGGCTTTTTGATTAAGAAACTAATTACTAGCAAACAACTAAATTAAACAAACTACGCTAAAGGAACACTAAGTTAGATGCAAAATATTAAAGCGGGGGAATGAAAATCAAGCAACTAGCAACCACGGGTGCTAGACCGACGGTGAAATGTCAATCCAAGCTATCAACTAATCACATTTAAGCAATGCAAGCGACCTAAGTCTTAGATGCTTATCCTCTCGGACTAACTCTTTCCTAACGTTGAAATACCCTCTCGGGATTCAACGTTAGGAAGCATTAGACGCGACCAATTTCGAACCAAAGGTTGAAGTTTTGCTTCTAACACTTTGAATCTACTTAAATCCGCTTTCAACTCTTCCTCTCGGACAAGTTGAGAGCTACTACTCTAACACAACTATAAACACACACAAGCTCTCACAAGTGTATATTCAAATCATGTTCAAGCATCAAGAATCCAACATATATCATCACATGTTCTCACAAACAACAATACAAATCTTCATCAAGCATTAAAACCAAGAAAACTCATATGCATACACTCAAACATGTATAGATATCAAGCTTTAGAAAGTCATATTTTCTTACGAAGTCTAGCACCCATGGTCTTTAGTTTTTAGTCCAAAACCATGGTGCTCATTCAGAATCCCACAAGAAAAATACAAGATTCAAGAAATGGAGAGAAATTAAACAAACCCAAGAACCCAAAATGGGTTGGGAGTTCAAAAACCCTCCAATATTGTACTTTATTGATGAATCTTGGCTACTTGAAAACCTTTCAAGGTGTGGTGATGGTGAAATCCTCCTTCTCCTCCTTGCATTTTCCAAATCTTGCTCTTGGGTAGCCTATTATGGAGGAAGAATGGAGGATGGGAGCTAGAGAGGATGGAAGAAGAAGATGGGGGAGAGAGGTCTCGGTAATGTGTTGTGGTGAGAATGAGAGTGATATTGTGAGTGGGGTTGTTGTGTCCCTTTTGTCTTTTTTCCTTCCTCCTTTGTCTTTTCCCAAGTAATAATATATTTTTTATTGGCTTTTGGGTGGCCAATAATTGTGTGGAACCTGCTGATTTTGGGGGGAAAATTCTGCCCATTCCAGCCAGCGCCTGTTTTGGCGACCGGTCCCTGTTCCAGCGCCGTTTTGGTCATCTTCCGGTCCTAAATGAAAAATTTTTCTTCATAAGAGTTGTAGATCCTCTTCTTCCTCTTGATTTTAGGCTCAAGAAAGTATTCGTTTGGATGTCGGAAGTGGAAGATACGGCCCTTGCAAAACGGCTCGCTGCTGTTGGAATTTTTTGCCAATGTCACGATCGTGACGACTTTGGAATTTTCCGTTGTCACGACCGTGACGGGTCCGTGGCTGCTCATTTTTGCCTTGGTCACACCATTTTGTCACGATCGTTGCGGATATCGTGACACTCGCCCTAGACTCTGCTTTTGGTTGTCACGATCGTGACATTGCTCGTCATGATCGTGAGACTCTGTTTTGTTCGAATTCTCCAGTTGCTTGGTATCCAGCTTCTTCGACCATCTTCCCGAATTCGCTCCAAATGTGCTCCATTTCCTATAAAGGTCAAAATTCCTCCAAGGGTCGAAAACATCAAAATATAAGATTTAAAATGCCGAAATGAGGACAATTCGGTGCTAAAATGTGGGACATAAGTGTAAGTGCAAGGTCAGTTTGGTCCCACATCAAGAAAAATATTAACTTCTAGAGAGAAGGTTTTTAAAGAATTTTTAATTTTAAAAGTGGAGGGTATTTTGGGTATTCTTAAAAAAATTAACGGAAACGAGTAACATGTAGTTTTTGGGTAAGTAGGTGAGCTCAAACAAAAATTTTAAAATAAATATAGTCATTTGTAAAAGAGTTTCAACTATAGTAAATTGTAATTAATCCCTTAATTTGTTGATAGGTTAGTGGTGACTCATTAGCATATCATGGACTGACATGGCATTAGGTGAGAGCCTTATCCTCTTCGACTTTAATCGACTATGGTCTGAGAACCTTCTTTAA
The DNA here is from genome assembly GCA_963920655.1 of Geranium rotundifolium. Lineage (NCBI taxonomy): Eukaryota > Viridiplantae > Streptophyta > Magnoliopsida > Geraniales > Geraniaceae > Geranium > Geranium rotundifolium. Next base: position 10,882,773 of record OY987320.1, read on the forward strand.
CGAAGTTGTTAGTTTTAAAAAGGGAAAATGACACTTTTGTGCACCTGAATATACACTTTTGACACTTTCATATCCTAACTTTTTTTTCATCTCTTTTTTCCATACTTGACTTTCATTTTGAACAATTTACCCCTAAAATTCCAACCCAATTTGTTAAAGAGTGTGAAAAGATGAAATTACCCTCAACTATTCATCAAATTTTCAAGTGAATGCCATTGGACTCTTTCACTTCATCAAAACAGAGCATCGTGAGCACCTCGTTGATTGCCGGAGCATTGTGAGCATCGTCGATCGCCGGAGCTTACCTGCTGGGCTTCTTACCTGGTGACCGGAGTTGGTGGAGGTGACCGAAGTTGTGCCAAAATTTTCACTCGCCGCAAAGTGTGCCGGGACATATTTTCCGACACACTTTCCGGCGAGTGAAAATTTTGAATTCTTGAACTCATTTATTATTCCCTCTCTCCCTCTATCTCTTTTCCGACCATTTTGTGCCGGAGACGATCATCGGAGCACCGCATTCTACCCTTTTGGTCGCTGCCTATTGCCCATCTCGTCGATGCTCGCTGCCCGCTGCCCACCTCGTCGATGCTCGCCATTTTGTGTTGTGGAGGCTGCAGAGAAAGAATCCTGGCCAGTTCCGGCGAAGAATCACCGGAGAAGATGAGAAGGAGGGGTCGATGACGATGGGGTCGAGACGGACACCTTGGCGGAGGTGTTTTGGAGGCCTCGTCGGTCCACCGTGCTCCCCACATGTCGGAGAAACCCCGACGATGGATGTCGGAGAAACGCCGGTGAGGAGGGGGTGGCGGAGGAGGAGGAGAATAATAGTTGAAAGGGTGGCATACCTTTGAAATTTTGATGAATAATTGAGGGCAATTTCGTCTTTTCACACTCTTTAATTGAATCAGAATTAAACAAGATTTAATTTTGGTTCAATTCATGGGTATTTTGAAATTTCTGAAAAAAGTTGTCCCAAAATAAAAGTAAGGTATGGAAAAAGAAAAAAAATTAGGGTATAAAAGTGTCAAAAGTGTATATTTAGGTGCACAAAAGTGTCTTTTTCCCTTTTAAAAATAAACAAATTGATTTTATAAGGTTAAAGACCCATATCTAATGTTGTGAAACTCGGAACTCGGACAAAACTCGGCAAAACTCGGCGAACTCGTTTTATGTTGAAATATAATTTAATATATATAATTCATATACAATATTTATTAGGGATAATTCCAGATGGGTACCCCTGGTTATGTCTCATTATCACATGACATACCCTAGAATTTTTTGTATCAGGGTGAATACCCTAAAATTTCATTTGTCTCACCGTTACTAATTCCGTCAAATTCCGTTAGTTTTTAACATTTTTTACATGTGAAATGACTAAAATACCCTCAAAGGATAAACTGGTTTTTTAAAATTGAATGAAATGACACAAATACCTTTAACTATTCATTTAATTTTCAAAAAATGCCACTCCTCTCTCTTTTGTCTCTCTTTCTCTGGTTCCATCTCTCACCACAATCACATCACACAGCTTCGCCACCCTCCTACAAAACAAATTGTTCGCCGCTGAGTCGTTGCTCCCGCCGACCCACCCGCTGCCGTGGAACTGAACAATCACCGGGAGCTTCGTCCGATTCCTCGCCGCCGCCGGCGACGGCAGGTACCCTTTGTACGCGCCTCCATCGGTGGCTTCTCCGCCATGGCTGGTCCTCCTGGGCTCGTCCCTGGAGCCCCCCAGCAGGGGGCTCCCGAGGCTGCTCCGGCGAGACGAGCCTAGATCGCCGCCGTTGATGAGCTTGGTCTTGGGGCCGTGATCGGGGAGGTTGTTGATGGTGGAGTCGAGGAGGAAGATCTGAACCGTGAGCGACGTGAAGGGGTCGATGTGGAGGTCCTTGGTGGCGACGCCGTCGGAGAAGGCGGGGTTGGAGGGGGCGACGGACTCTTCGGGCCGCGAGGTCACTCCATAGGGGCTGGGCTCGTCGGAGCTGCTTTGGGTACGGCTCTGGAGGCGGTGGTTCAGGAGGAATTTGAAGAGGACGTTGTACAATTTCACAGCTACTGATGGCATTTCGAGGCCAGGAATCGAGATGGGTCAGTGTCGATTCATGCCAAATCACATCGGATTAGGGTTTCTACGAATCGGGATTGCTGAAGCAATCAAAATCTGGAAGCTTCTCTTTAATGGCGTGTGAGAGAGCTGTGTGATGTGATTGTGGTGAGAGATGGAACCAGAGAAAGAGAGACAAAAGAGAGAGGAGTGACATTTTTTGAAAATTAAATGAATAGTTAAAGGTATTTGTGTCATTTCATTCAATTTTAAAAAATTAGTTTATCCTTTGAGGGTATTTTAGTCATTTCACATGTCAAAAATGTTAAAAACTAACGGAATTGGACGAAATTAGTAACGGTGGGACAAATGAAATTCTAGGGCATTCACCCTGATACAAAAATTTCTAGGGTATGTCATGTGATAATGGGACATAACCAGGGGTACCCATCTGGAATTATCCCTATTTATTATAGACAAAAGTAATAATATTTAATGCGCACTAATATATATATATATATTATTATTATTTTGTATTATATATTTTTAATATATTTTATTTTAGGGTTTCTATTTTTAACTTGGGATTATTTGAGAGATGATGAGTTTTTATTTTATTGAGCTTGTTTTAAATGTTCATTGGGCTCAATTTAAAGTTAAGGTATTGTTACATTTGTTTGAATAATGATTCATGTCATTAATAAATTAATAATATCAATCGAACTCAACCGAAAATAACCAATTTAAAACCAAATAAAACAAAATGTTACATATTCAATTCCACTTTTAATTTTCTTGAAATTGATTTGATTAGCTCAGTTTGAGTTTAATTCCACTTTTAATTTTCTTGAAATTGATTTGATTAGCTCAGTTTGATTTTAAACCGATTGAGTTCTAAACCAAATCGAATGAAATGTCACTTATTAGTTATCGATATGATTAATAATAAATAGTTTTTTTTGAAAGGGTTATTAACAAATATTGGATCATACGTGCATTTACAATAATACAAGTAAATATCATTTAAAATTCATACTTATTTTGGGCCCAATCACCGTGGGCTTTCTATCCTCACAACCAAACAACAAATTAACATTTTAAAACCCTAAACACATTAATCTTTACCAACTCTATTGCTTTTTCGTTTTGTCTACAAAACCTTATCTTTCCCCTATCTGCACATAAAAAGAAGGAAAAATTCCACTTAGCACCTCTTAAGTTTGGCCGAGTTTCACTTAACTCCCCTTAACTTCAAAATCAACTTGTGAAGTCCCTTAAGTTTGAAAAAGTTTCACTTTACCCTTTTCTGTTAACTTTTTTTAAAATTCTGTTAACTTTTTGCAAAATGACGAAAATACCCTTTATTGAAAAATTATAATAAATTAATAAAAATGAATTTTGAACTTTTTTACATAATGTTTTCATTGTATAAAATAAAGAATAAAATTCTGTTAGTAGTAAAAATAATTTTAAAAAATTTTCCTTATAACATTTTTAAATTTTTTTTAAAATGATTTGTAAAAACATCGTTTTTTTATTTTTAAATTTTTTACGAAATTTATTTTTAAAAAAATTAATACTAAAATATTTTTTTATTCTTTGTTTTTGTAAAAAAAAATAAGAAAACAAAAAGTTCAAAATCATTTTTATTTATTATTTTTAATTTTTTTAATGAAAGGGTATTTTCGTCATTTCACAAAAAAGTTAACAGAATTTTTAAAAAAGTTAACTGAAAATGGGTAAAGTGAGATTTTTGCAAACTTAGGGGAATCCACGAGTAGATTTTGAACTTAAGAGGAGTTAAGTGAAACTCGGCCAAACTTAGGAGTGGGTAAGTGAAATTTTCCTTAAAAAGAATAGAGACCCAAATCGATTACGCCACCAAGGAGAAAATTTGCCGCTTCAGTGGAGAGCTAGGACGTCGGACAGTGCCGGAGATGCATGACAACATCGCCTCATCCCGTACTTCCAGCCTCCGCGCTCCTGTCCGACTTCCAAACCAGTTCAGACGCCGAAATCGTCAGATCTGGCGTGCGGCTAGCGAAATCCACCGGAGCCGCCCTCTCGTTACTCTGGTCGTGTCTTCTAGGTTTGAAGGAGATGACAAAATAGAGGTTTGACTACGGTTGGACCACAATTAGGTCGTTGTTGACTGGTGTTGACCGACGTTGACCGAGTTCCGAACCGATTTTTAGCTTCTCGTGTCGGTGAGGTCGAAAATCCCTGGTTCCGGCCGAGTTTCATAACACTGCCCATATCATTGTCTTTTAAGGGTAAGTTATCGCAACTTAACTTTGCCTATTAAGTTGCAAATTCAAGTACTAAACTACTTTACATAAAATAATTAGGTTGACTTGTCTTATTTCTTTTCGATTAGTTCTCAATTAACCTTTTACTAACATTTGATTAATTATTTTCACAAAAAAAACATTTGATTAATTTTTTAATGTGATTAATTTTAGACTAATCTTTATAATGCTCTCTCGTCCTATTAGGGTTTCTTAAACACCAAAAAAAACAAGCATTTTAGTATACCAAATGTCTTGATTAATAACGGGAATTCCGGCTAATTATAACCTTGCATTTGCTTGGTATATATGAATGGACAAGTTTTGCATTAAGCTTTCTTGATGTTCCTCCATTTTGCAAATTTTCCCACAAATTATAAATCTTTACCACCTTGTACTCTATTAATACTTGATTTCATTTCTTATACCTTCTAGTAATTTCAAATAAAGTATTTTAGCGGACAAAATAAAATAATCAATTTGATGTGGTTTTGTTTTGAAGTCCATGACATCAAAGTGATTTCCAAAAATTGTAACCCAAACAATCTCTAAATTGAAAATTGAAAACTTTGAAGCAAACAATAATAGCGTATTACATATAGAGCTGAGTTTTATTGCCAACTAAGAGGTAGTAGATGACTTCCAACATCTGACTTTTCTCCAGCATCAACAGCCAGCAGCGATCAAGAGAACCTGCAAAAATGATAAAATGATGTTTGGTAACTACTTCCAGTTTGAGCAGCCACAACTCCACAAACTCAGAACCCAAATTTACATCTAATACACAAGGATTTATAATTCAGCTAATTTCCAAGCATTTCATATAGCAGAACTGGGCTTTTGAAGGAGTGTTTGCTTCTCCAAAAGCAATCAAGCAATAGCTCAGAAACTACTACACTAAATTTTATATCCAATAGAAGTTAAGTATATTCAAGTGTGGGCTGTGGCCTGATAGCAACTGGTCTACAAGTTTGCGGCAGTATGTTCAGACACTAAGTATGCTCAATGGTGTGTGGGATGACAAGAAATAATCAGTACACGGAAAATGTCATTGACAAGACTATACAAGCTTCTCTTTGTGAGTATGAATGTAAGTGTGACCTCCTGCGGGCAGCTCAACAGTCTACACAATCGATCTACAGAACTGACTGTAAGAGACTGAATGTGACAACATGGAGCTTAGTTGACAGAGAAGAGTGGCATTATAATCGTGTCCTAAAACTGAAAGCCTACTCAAGGTCAACGTCAAAACACAGTAACAGCGGCATGAAATTAAAGACCGGTTACGACAAACTAAGACCATATATGTGGTTGAAACAAATATCAGAAATAATTCATGAAAATCAGACAGGTGGATCACAAAACAAAGTGCTAAAACAACCCTACCAAAAAAGTACTAGAGAAAATAAGATTGTGCATGATACAAAAAATTGTAACGTGGCATTAAATAGGATATTCAAGGAAGCATATGAAACATGAAGGAGGAAGTAGTACATAACCAACAGTCAGCATATGTTTATTTTTGGGGTAATGACAGTTTACTACACCCAACTATGTCACATTTCAAATTTAATACCCCAACTATCAGTTTTTCATTTAGGGTACCCTAAGTTTAAATAAGCGACACTTAGCCCAACATCTGTTAAATCTAACTGAATTGACATATTAAAAAGTCTAAAATGCCCTCAATGATTTTGGTCTGTTAAACCGGTCTGATTGGTTCAATTGATATGATTATCAAATTACCATTTTACCCCTAATTGAACAACTAAATTAATTAAAGGGTTAAGGGTAAATTTGACTTTTCAACCCCATATTATTATTAATTATTACTTATTATAAAAACTAAAGTTTTAATTGAAAAGACAAATATGCCCTCAATTGTCAATCTAATTTTCAAAGAGAGCCATTGGCCTCTTCGTCTTCTTCGCAGCCATTTTTGGGCGTTTTCCGGCTGAGCAACCGTGGCGGAGGCTGGGCACGGCGAAAGCTAAGCGTAGAGGAGGCTCGGTGCTCAGGTCGAGGAGGGCCGGAGCTCGAGCAGATCGGAGCTCGAGCTCCGATCTGCTCGACCCAGAGCCGCCGCGACCCAGGCGGCGGTCGGAGTCGAGAGCAGGCGGAGTCCGACCTCACCTCCCGGTCGCGAGGGAGGCGTCTGAGGGCCGTCGCCATTATTGCCCACAAAACCCTTCGCTCTCTCCTCGGGAAGCTTCCTTCTGTTACGAGCCCTAATCGAGCTACCCATATCGCTCATCTGCAGATCTGGTAATTGGGTTGCGTTCGATGGAGGTGGGAAGCGTCTGAGGGCCTCCGGCACGAGCAACCTCCGGCGAGGAGGCTCTCGGCGATGGAGGACGGACCTCGACTCGAAACCCAGAACCTCTGCAGATCTGGTGATTGGGTGGCGTTCGACGGAGGTGGGTGGCATTCGACGGAGGTGGGAGGTGTTCGACGGAGGTGGGAGGAGTCTTAGGGTTAATTATGATTAATTAGGTTTAATTAATAATAATATGATTTTATAATAATATATAATTAATAATATTATTATATATATTTAAATATTAAATAATTATTATTTGTGTAAGTGAAAAGTCAGATCTGCCCTTAATTTATTAGATAAATTTGTATTCAATTAAGGGTAAAATAGTTATTTCATAATCATATCAATTGAACCAATCAGAGTGGTTTAACAGACTAAACCTATTGAGGGCATTTTAGACTTTTTGACACACCAATTCCGTTAGATTTAACAGACGTTGGGCTAAGTGTCGCTTATTTAAACTTGAGGTACCCTAAATGAAAAACCGGAAGTTGGGGTATTAAATTTGAAACGTGACATAGTTGGGTGTAGTCAACTGTCATTACCTCTTTATTTTTTTGATGTTCACACTTTATACCGACCACCATGTTTTTGAGATACACATTAATGCATATATCCACTGTTGTAAATATCGGCCATGGCGGCCGCCACGGCTACGCCATGGCGCCGAAATCTACAACAACGCAATGGAATCACATATCGTGGTGGGCATGGCGAACGGAACGCTAAGGCAGGCGTTTGGCGGGGACATGGCAGTCACAGCGGGGTCATGGCGGGCTTGGCGGCCATGTTATTCTCATGAAAATTCATCAACTTCGAACACAAATCATGGAGTCACTTATGGTTCTAAAATTGTTGTAAATTCAAAACCAGTGAAATCATTAAAGAAGCTTAAAGCAATTGTTCTAAAATGCACCAAAATATTGTCATGTCAACAATTAAATATCAAAATCACATGAGTCTTGATGTTGTGTTTGCATCAGATAAATACAAAAATAAGGATATATAATTTATTAAGTAACTAAGACAATTATTCAGGTAATTATTATTATATTGTGGTCCAAATTGAGAATTTATTTTGGTAATTCACTATGAATAAGTATTATAAATAAATTAAACATAATACATAAATGGAAATCCGCCATGACCCCGACATGGCCCAGAGGCCCCTGTCCGCCATGATAGCGCCATGCGACATTTACAACACTGCATATATCTAAACCTAAAACACATGGTTGGGTCCGTTCATCACAATCCTACCTGTGGAGAATAATCTAATTGGATAGGAGCTGAAAAGACTAAAAAGTTCAGTGTCAGAAGAGAGCTACCTCATACGTATGCATACTTACACAAGGTCGACTATAGTTATTACTCTACAAATAGCTTCCACAAAATTATTTTCTGCAAATTACTTATCAAGTTCTTTATATTGTCTAACTATCTGCGCAACCACATCAGAGCACGACAGTAACCACAATCACAGAAAGCAAATGGCTAATGCAGAAATATAGTAATTCAACCTAAATCAGAGGCATAACATAAAGCAAAGATAGTAATCGGAGCTCAACCAATCGCTTTTGACAAACACATACAATTTAACCCGGATTCATCAACAAAACCCACAGTTGCATACAATAAGACTTCACATTACGAGAATGAAATAAAAAGCAATTGAGGAACTCACTCAATGAGGTAGCTTGCCAGATCGGAAAATGGCAAACTTTGAAGCCTGGGAGTAAGAATATGCAATGCCATTCTCCTTCAAGAACTGTTCAAGCATCTTCTTGGCAGCCTCGGGATCAGCACTCTCACACTCAATCTCATAGCAAGTCCCAAACTCATATAGTGTCTCATCTACCTCCAGCTTCAGGCCCCTCCACTCATACACAGCCCTCACATTCCTAAACCCTCCCAAACCCACAAAACCCTTATCACCTCCGACCCCAAACTCATCCCTAGCCCTCCCTATCACCCTCGAATCAACCGAAGCGAGCTTGGACGGATCCGCCGCGCAGGCGCGGCCGATTGCAGGATCCAACTCCTCCTCGTCTTCCTCGACGCGGCTGACTCCGTCGACGAGAACGGATTTGCCCTTGAGGGCGGTGAAGCAGCGGGAATCGTCGTCGTAGAAGCGGATCCGGAGGACAGCGCGGCGGGAGGAGAGCTGGGCGGCGGCGCCGTCGAAGAAGAGGTTCTCTTGGCGGTGGGTTTTGAGGTGGAAAGGGGCGAGGAGGGTGGTCACGCGGCCATGGGTGGCGGGGTCCGGGAGGCGCAGCTTGACCTCCACCTCCATGAGTGGTCTTAGGACCCTGAAAATGGTTAGGGATCAGAGACCAATCCGGGAGGATTTGGAAGAGGGACGGTCGAGGTGGTGGAGGAGCGAGGCGGCGCTGGTGGAGGGGTTTTGATTGGTGGCGGCGGCGCGTTTGCGAGCTTCTTCGAGCTCCTCTCTGTCTTCAACCTTCACTTCGATCTTGCTTGGTTTTCTTCTCAGCATCTCTTTCTCACACTCCCTAGCCCTAAGTTTTGCTTCTCATTCACATAAATAATTTATCGCAAGTCCTCACTATCTCTAAATTTGGTATATTGGAGCAAGAGAATGACAATTTATTATACATAATTATACTAAAATGACATTTTTATATTCTAATTATTTTTCTTTCTTGTTTAGTACAATTTTTTGTGGTCTGCCTCTAAAATACTTAAAATATCCAAAATACTCTTAGTTTAAGAAATCAAAATCCAATTGGTTCAATTTAGTTTAAAAATCAGAATTAAACCAGTTTAAATTTAATTGAACCGGTTCTTCTTCTTCTTCTTCTTCTTCAACGGAGTGTGTTGTGAGACTGAGCTCAAGCTCAAGCTTTTCAATGAAGGCTCTACGACACTCCGACCGACATCGGCCTCTAGTCCGGACCGCCACTCCTCCCCTCTCTACCGCCGGGAAAGCCCCCAAAACTCTGCATTGCACATGGCGGCGCCACCACTTGCTCCGCCAACAAATGGGTCGACCGCCTCCTCTCCGACTTCTAGTTCCTCCCCTCCTCCACCGACCTCAATCAGTCTCTCCTCTCCCCCTTCCACCGCCACCGCCACTCTCTCTCCTCTGCTTCCAAAGCGACGCGTCTCAGTCCGATTGACTTTTACCGGGTCGGTCCCGCTCATATCCTCTCGATTTCGTGGATTTTGGGTTTTGATCGCTGATGGTTGATTTTGATTTTAAGTCATCGTATCCGATAACCATTTTCTTGATGATGGGATCAAGAGGGCTTATGAGGCTAGGGCTTCAAAGCCGCCGCAGTATGAGTTCAGCCAGAACGCGTTGATTAGCCGGAGGAAGATTCTTCAGCGGGCTTGTGAAACCCTAACTGATGCTGGGTCGCGGAGAGACTACAATTTGGATCTTGCTGAAGCTGAGAAGAGGAGAGATTGATTGAGGTTGGTGGAGGAGGAGGGAAACTGGAAGTCAGAAAGAAGGCGGTCAACCCGTTTGTTGGCGGAGCAAGTGGCGGCGCCGCCGTGTGCAATGCAGAGCTTCGGGGGCTTTCGCAGCGACGGGGAGGAGAGGAGTGGCGGGCCGGAGTAGAGACCGATGACGAAATGTCGCAGAGCCTCTACTGAAGAGCTTGAGTTTAGTTTCACAACACACTCCGTTAAAGAAGAAGAAGAATCAGTTCAATTGAATTTGAACCGGTTTAGTTCTGGTTTTTAAACTAAGTTGAACCAATTTGATTTTGGTTTCTTAAAATAAGGTTATTTTAGACATTTTAGAGGTAGGTTCTCACAATAAAATTGTCAGGGTACTAAAAAAGAGAGAAAAATAGTTGGGGTATAAAAGTGTCATTTTGCGATAGTTAGGTGCAACAAAGTGTCATTATCCCTTAGAGTAATTGCACCTAGGTCCATCTGTTCAAACATTATTTTGGTACACCTAATGTTTTTATTTATTTTTTCAATTTTATAGGTATCGTCATTCTAACTTTGTAATAATTTATGTAAAATACCAATTTTACTCATCTTTAGTTTTTAACTTTTCAAATATGTGTCATCCTCTCTCTCCACAACCTCACCACTATATTCATCGTCTTCTTCGACCATCTTCCAAACAAAGTAACACTTTGGATCCACGTCTCTCTCTCTCTCTCTCTCTCTCTCTCTCTCTCTCTCTCTCTCTCTCTCTCTCTCTCTCTCTCTCTCTCTTCTTGATACTTTATCTGTACCTTTCTCACCTCAAATTCAAGCTAAATCTGCGTCGCATTCGAAAACCCAAATCCCAATTCACATCCTTTTCCCCGGATCTCTAGAAACCGATCTTGCTCATTACCCCAAACCTTACCGGAGCTCTAGGAACCATGTCGTTTGATGACGAAGAATCGTTTGAGCACACCCTCCTCGTTGTCTATTGGACGGACTGTAGTGGGAGCGCACATTGCGTTCGAAAGGATTTGTTTCCCCACGGTGAGACGTGGTGAAGGGTATGGTTATGGGCCCCTTGATGAGCATAACTGATGAAGTGTGTAGCTGCACCAATTACATATCAGTCATCTCAGAATTCAAGGAACTAGATCGAATACATGAGGATGACGGCTCTATGCCTCATTTCGATCTCATACGTCTTCAAGTAAACAAAGGTTTAGTGATACAGATGACATAGAGGAGATATCGAACAGATCGATACCTCGTGGACATTGGGTAATCACTTAGTCTTACTAGAGGCCACTGGTGATGGATCGGGTGAAAAGGTGTTTCACGCCGATCTGCCAATGAGTCACGTGCCTACAGGGTCACACACCAAGAGCAAGACCGAAACGACTCGATGAGACTCAAGAGGTCCAAATTAGGTGGTGTGGGAACGATTGCACTGAGGTGTCGCTCGCCACCTTTGTGGTGTCGATCGACACCTATGTCTGGCAGCGAAAAGGGTGGTGTCGATCGACACCTTCCACCACGGGAAGGGTGTCGATCGACACCTGTGTCAGATGTGGAAAACCCTAGGCTCTCACCTAAAGCCTATAAATAAAGGCCTTGGGGTGAGAGCCACTTAATGCCCTTAGCAACATTTGATACATCCACCAAAAACTTCTCTAACTCTTGCATCGGCAGTTAGGGAATCGAGTGAGGAGAGGGTTTAACGGTGGTCTAGTAGCCGTCGGGAGAATCTACACTTCGAGCGGTCGAGCTCACGTGTGTGTGTATTCGTAGAGGATGGGTCCGAGGGCACGTCTTAGATCGGACTCGAGAGCTACTCATATTGACTACGAGAGGTAGGTTTTCTTGATATTTGGTATCTTCGTATCCGATTGATTCATCTATTGTTGGCAAAAGTTCCTTATGCGAGATTTCCCGGTTAGAATTCCATTTTTTCGATGTACTTAGATCCTTGGAATCCCCAACAATTTCTTCAATGGTTATGACCAAAATATATCCTGAATTGACACGTTCCTGCGCGACAAACACTTAACAACCCGTAAATGCATAAAGGAATACAAAGATGTAAAAATAAAAAATATCAAGGGAAAAATACTCTTTAATGCAAGGAATATATCATATATGAATAGTCGGATGCCCCCCTCCCACTATTAGGGTTTCCTCTTCATTTTAGTCTAAATCCTATATAAAGGGTCCTACCTTATTGTATTTCAGAACGACAATAATAATATCAGAAAAATGCAAGTTAACATGGTATCAGAGGCAGGTTTAGTTCTTGGCTAAGGTTTCCACTGAATTCAAGTTCTATCCACTCGTCACAATCAAGAAATTGTTCGCTCTTCTTCGCCAAAGTTTCAACGTTCAAGGGTCAAGTTTTTTTTAGTCCAAGATTACAAAAGTTCAAAGATTTCAAAGATTTTTCTTAAATTCATCCAGCAATCGTCATTCAGATTCTTCATCCAACATCTGTCACCCAACATCTGTCATCCAAAAAAAAATTCAAAACCTGTTTTCTTCTATTAGTTTTGGCCTAAGCGCCCCCATTTAAGGTATTCAAACCTATATCGTAATTCAGAAACCGGCACGTGTACATCACCATAATTCATAACCCGGCACGTGAACTTCCTTTAATCCAGAAAACTATTCAAATATTATCAAAGTTTGCCTGCATCCATCAGTCTTGGGCAAAACGCCCCCACTCAAAGGTTATCAAAGTATTCAAAGTGTTCAAAACGATCAAAGGAATTAAAGCGATCAAAGTGTTTTGATGAAAAGTCATCAAAGGTTACAGTTCATCAAAGTGTTCAAGTTCAAACCCAATTAAGTTTACACCGTATTGAGTTTGAGGGAGACTATTAGATTATAAGTCCATTAGGGTTATCCCATTAAGTAGTATTATGTATTAGAGTTTCCTATTCAGTTTGGTCTAGATCCTATATAAAAGGTCCTCCCCTATTGTATTTGAGAAAATCAAGAATAATAAATCAAAGATAAACGTTAACATGGTATCAGAGACATGTTTAGTTCTTGGTTAAAGCTTCCGCTGAATTCGAGTTCTACCCACTCGAAACTAAATAGGAAACCCTATATTTATAGAATAAGGAAATGCTAATACATATGACTACTTAATGGGCTAACCCTAATGAGTCTATAATTTAATATAATGAATAAAAATAGTATTTTAAAAATTAAGTGAGTATAGATGGAGTGTAGAGCTAGCTAAAACATATTTTAAAATCATATTCACAAGTGTCCTTATTGTCGAGCCTTAACCCACTCCATATAGTTATTCTTGATCTTCCATATCATGTTTTGATCATCATTTTAGGTTTGAAGTTGTCTTTTTTATTGAAAATTTGTGGAGGACTTCATTGGGTGCAAAGAGGTGATGAACATGCTTGTTGCCCCATAACTTCACCTTTGACCTTTGTTTGTTCAAATAACCATACCTTTTTCTTCAAGAGTTCAAATCACTCCAAATAAGTTGGGCTACAAACTAGACTCATATATCATTCAAATTGTTTGTCATATGCCTGCTAAAATACTCTCAATAAAGTCAGTTTTGACAAGAAAGTTCACCCATAACATCTGCTTTTTCGGTTTTGACATATTTGATGTATGGTCACTCTTTCTTCAATAACTATCTGAAAAATGTGGTACAATAAAATCGATTTTTCATTGAAAACTAGACTCTTCAAGGTTTTCAGAACATTCAAGAAATCTCAATTTGATAAATAAATGAATTTTATACGATTTTTCAAAGTTGGCTCAAATGCTAAAAAGTTACTATCTTCCACAAATCCAAAAATTCATTTATTAACCTTGAAGTAACTTTGGAAAACTTGTATTATACAACATGAATAATTGGAATAAATTATTTGATCTTGAATAATGATAAAGATGTTAGTTATCACCAAAACATCAAGATTAGAATGTTCACAAATGTTTAACACTAAAGCATCAACTCTGCTTATTCAAAACAAAGATATGGAATATCATGACTAATCTTTAAATTTTTGGAGGAATTATTGGCAATTAGGGATTAAACCGATGCATGGCGGAGTTACCAATATGAAATTTAAGAGAGGCATGATGTGTTTAAGAAGCTATAAGGGATGATGAAGGACACCTGCCAATGCCCTTGGCTGAACTTCGAGCTATTGCGGCTGAAAATAAGTGCCAACAGGAGGTTGAAGCGATGAAGACGACGAGCCAAAATAAATGCAGTGTTGTAGTAGGAACACCTAAAAGTTACAATCGGCCTACAGAAAATGGAGAATATAGTATGTGATATCCAAAGTTTATTGGTGGATGATACTCATAACAATGGTCATGAAAACTTCCTATTGGTATAGACAAATTATTCAAAAACACAGCAAGTGACGATAAAATATCTTCATCTGTACATGTTTCCTACTTGACCAATTATAGTATTCTACAGGCATGTTATTCCTTTCATAATCTCTTATGGTGCAAGAAATGAAATTTAACTACTTAATTCCCATTGTATTGTACCTCTAGTTGAGAGGTTGAAATGGTGTGATAAGATGGGTCTTTATTAGTTTGTCTCTTCTCTCTATTTGTAGATGCTAGGGTCTCGCATTCCTCCCAATAAACTTAGTTTTCTTTTCTCAATTAATCCGTGTTATTGAGGTTTTTTTGGAAGAGAAAAGAGATCAGGGGATATTTTTATTGGATGATGGAATTGATTATGAACACAAGTTCTTCGAGTTATGTTTACAATCTATCAGTTTATATAACTATAATTCCGCTAAGCTTTACTTTGAAGTGAATCTCTAACCGGTTGTATTGGCGCTAAGATAAGAAGTGAGGTGTTTGTGTTCGTTTGGGGAAATGGAGCTATTGAAAGACATGGGTCCTTAATTTTGGGTTAGTTTAAAGAAAACTTTGAGAATTAGTAAGTAGTGGGTTAAGAATATAATAATGTGTTCCATTGGAGCAAATGCTTTTTTTCAGATCAGTTAACTTTTTTTTTCGTGGCAAGTTAGGCAAATAGTTAAGTTTTCAATTAGTCTTGAGTGTGAAAAGACAAAATGCCCCTCATTGTCTATCATATTTTCAAATGGTTGTCATTCTCTCATATTTGACCCACTGTTGCCGGAGTGGTCGACGGACAGCTCGCCGGACAGATTGCCAAAGCTGAAAATCCAGAAAAAAAAAATTGCACACGTTGTTCTGTCTTATTGAAGTTGAAATTGATATTAAATGGCAGTAAGTTCTGGATCGAGGCGGACGCGACATAGAGCCAGGCGGCGAGGATGAGGCAAGAGCGACTGTGGTCGAGGTTGCGTGCAGAGCCGATGGCGGAGGCTGAGAAGAGTCGCCGGACGGAATCGAAAGGAGACGTCGGTGATGAGTGTGTGATGGCGAGTTCACGGCGGAGTAGTGGCCGGAGATAGAGGAGGCGGCACGACAGCGTGAGAGTAAGACGCGTGGAGGTGCCAGAACTGCGTAAGGGGTCCAAATTCTCGGCCGTTTTGGCGCCATAATCGGTGGCCGGAGTAGAGCAACAAGCTATGTTTTGCTCTGTTTTTAGGAGCAAAAAGAGAGGAGGAGAGGCTCTGTTTTGCAGTTGGTGAAATCGTCTCCGGCGCGATCTTGGTCGAGACGGAGCCGAGAAGACTCGATGGCGATGCTCTGTTTTCTGGCCGGAAAAAAACAGAGGCGATTTTGGCCGGCGAAAACTCCGGCGATTACTCCGGCAAGCTCTCCGGCGACACTCACCTCCCTAACCTCGGCGCCGACTGTGGTATGTATGAAGAAAAAGCTTCAAGTTGCATGCATTTGAAAATTTGATTGATAAGGAGGGACATTTTGATCTTTTCACACTTAAAAATAACAGAAAGTTAACCATTTGTCTAACTTGCCACGAAAAAAAGTTAACTAATCTGAAAATGCGGACTTTAAGTTAACTGTATCCGGCTGCAAAATGTGTATAGCTAACTGTACCCTTGTGTAATTTACCCTATGATCTATAAATGTTTAAATCAACTAAATACAATGACTCGAAACACAAATATGAACATTCATAATTGAACTAAGTAAATACAATCATGGGATCATCTTAGTTAGCTACAGCTAATTTGACGTCATTTTCACATGAATACAGCTAGTTTATTCTTTCACTTAGGAACCTAGCTAGTTTTGGTAAATATCAATTAACTACATTTTTCGTCAGTTTTAACTTAACACCGTTAGTTTTCGTTGCAAAATGACAAAAATGCCCCTGAGAGTTATTCAAATTTTCAAATCATGTCATTGGTCTTATTTGTTCACTTTCTCTCACCTCTATCCATTTTCACTGAAACTTCGGCGAGGTTCCAGCGAAGTGATCTTCGTCGAGGCTCCGATGAAGTTCCGGCGGAGCTCTGGCGTGCCACTTCAGCACTGTTTCGGGCCCCGAAAAGGGAGGGAGGACGAGGGAGAGGCAGAGATGAACGTCTGGTGGCTGCTTCAAACGCCAGGAGCTCACCAGAGTGATCGTCGGAGGTCTAACCAGAGAAAACCAAAAAATAGAGCTTCGGAGGGCTGTTTCCCGATGCTCTGTTTTCTGGGAATTTTTGGGGAACCCTCTGGCGAGCTCCTGCTTACTGGTTTTAAAGCTCCAAGCTGCAAAGTGATGCCCAAAACCAATAAGCAGGAGCTCAACGGAGGGTTCCCCAAAAATTCCCAGAAAACAGAGCATCGGGAAACAGCCCTCCGAAATTCTGTTTTTTGGTTTTCTTTTGTCAGACCTCCGACGATCCCTCCGGTGAGCTCCTGGCGTTTGAAACAACCACCAGACATTCATCTCCGCCTCTCTGAAATTTGACCAGATTAGACCAGATTTAATTTTGGTTCAACTTAAGGACAGTTCAAGTATTTTCAGTAATTTAGGAGTAAAGTATCTCAAAATGTAATTTAGGGTACTGAAAAAAAGAATAAAAAATGTAAGGTATGAAAGTGACAAAAGTGTATATTCAAGTGCACAAAAGTGTCATTTTCCCTAGTTTTTTTTGAAATAAACTAATATTTTTTAGTTACTAACTCACTATATTTTCACGAGCCGAGCTAACACACTATCATATTAAGGCTCGATTTGGCTCAATTCAGCTCGTTTACATCCCTAGTTGAGGTGGAAGGTGCCAAGGTTGAATGCATAGGGCCACCGATCTAGATGACGATGTCAATTAAAACCAGCGGCGGTTGATGTTCAAACTCACTTGGAACGTTACCGACAAACTATGCACTTTCTATCCCTATTTTTTAATGGGGAAATTGTGGGGCTTTTGATAAAATCGCCAGGTGCTATGGCCGTGAAACAAAGCAGTTTTTCTTGAACCCACGCATGTTTCTTGATCACCTTGTTCAAGGAATCACCTCTTGTGTTCATTAGATTGCTCTTTTCGCAAAAGACCAAGGAGTTGTACTATATGCTCGGGCTCTACATAAATTACTTATGGTTTATGCAACATCAAAATAGAGTGATTAAGATTTAGGGATGAACCATCTATTGCAACGTGTAGGAATTGGAGAATGATTCTATTAACAGTGAGAAAAATGAATTTTTTGGGTATTTACTCTGACACGAAAAATTTTAGGTATGATCATTTGATAATGTGACATATTCAAGTTAGTCATATGGTTTTTTCTCTTAAATATTTTTTCCAAAAGTTCAAATGGGAGAGATTTGAAATATCACGAGTCAAGTTTATTCCACCTTTTTGGCTTTCAAACAAGTTACCGAAAGGAATCCAAAAACACTTTTGCTACTTGATGAAATATTAAAATCCTTTGGAAAGGGATTGAAGAAAGAGAGAAAAAGGGACCACTGACCAATGATACATTTTAAATATTTTGAAAAAAAGAGAGTTGTATTTCAATCATTTCAAGATAAAACTAAATGGAAATCTAACTATTGTACAGCTGGTGCTAAGAAAATAGCTGCGGTTTCATGTAAAAAAAATAGTTAACTATCGTGACTTTACGCAACTTTTTCTTCTTGAATATAAAGAAATTTGGTCATTTTAATTGGTGTGATAAGATGGGTCTCTATGAGTTTATCTCTTCTATCTATTTCTAGATTTAGGGTCCCGAATTCCTGCCAATAAACTTGATTTGCTATTCTCGATTAATATGTGTGGTAGTCGGGTAGAGAAGCATGTGTTGTAGTTTAATGATGGAATTGATTACGAGCACAAGGTCTTCGAGGTATGTTTACCCTCTATCATAACTTTGAAGCGTATATCTAGCCGACCGTATTGACGCTAAAATAACAATTGAGGTGTTTGTGTTTGTTTGGAATATATGGTTATTGCGTTAACGAGAAGGTTTTTAGTGAAAAATTTCAAAAGTCATTAGTAAGGGTTTACATATTTTTTTGGTCAATGGAGCTATTGAAAAACCTCATACAAATGGGTCCTTTAATTTCAGGTAATTTTAAAGAAAACTTTGAGAAGTTAATAAATATTGGGTTAAGAATATAATAATGTGTTCCATGGGCTCGGGGCGTTTGGGATCACTGAATATCCCTGGCTGTAGGGCTCTCCATGGTCGGTTAGCCGAAGCAAAACATCAAAATTCGAGTGGAACCAAGAATTTGGTTTTAAAGTTTTTAAAATCAAATTCAAAACCAAGTGTAATTAAATGGTCGGTTTTTAACAAATTAAAGGGAGCCTTCTGTTACTGTTGTTTGCCTTCAGGATATTTTTTTGGGTGCCTGTGGTGCATGTGTGGGGTGGAGTTCGCGAATGTTCTGGTATTTCATTGGTGGTCGGTGTGGAAGGGACACAACATTTGGGTGTGGTGAGACAAGCCGCTCGGGGTGTTGAACGTCATGGTTGTGGCTGGTTTGGCCTGCACGAAGTGGAGGGAGACACATTTGATAAATGTGCCAAGGGCGGTTCTGCTGCAGATGGCCAGGTGGTCTCCGCCTCCTTTGGGTTTCCATAAATTTAATTCTGACGGGGCGGTTAATAATAGTAATGGAACGATCAGCTTAGGGATGGTCCGACGCGATGATGTTGAGATTGTAAAGTTATGCATGAAAAGAATATAAAATAGAACATGTGTATATAAAGGGTTGGAACAAACCCAACTAATAAGCTTGAGCTTTTAGTTGTGGAGTCCGGCCCCATATGTACAACCCAGTTTTACATAGTATCAGAGGTGGCCGATTTGGGCATGTGCTTGCTGGCCTCGCCTCCCTGTGGCTCCGCCCTCCTGTAAGCCTAATGTTGTGGTTCACGTAAGAGGAGAAATAAGCCCACGTGCGAAAGACACGTCTTATCATGGCCCACGTGAGGGGGAGTGAGTTGATAAAAGGATCACGCGTAGAATACACGAGAGGGGGAGTGTTGAGAATGTAAATTCCCACATGGAAAGAATATAAAATAGAACATGTGTATATAAAGGGTTGGAACAAACCCAACTAATAAGCTTGACCTTTAGTTGTAGAGTCCGGCCTAATATGTACAACCCAGTTTTACATCGTGGTCATCTCTTAGGTGTTCGCGGGACTCGTTGCTTGTCGAGGCTCTCGCGCTTCGCGAGGGTATCAGGTGGGTCGTTGAATTGGGAGTCTCTAAAGTTGTTTTCGAGGTGGTCAGAAGAATGATGTTGACAATATGCCACCTATACATACTACTTACTGACTTTGCTTCATAATATATGGAAAATCTCTTTATCAAAAATAAAACTTCAATTCCTGGGTGGTTGTTGCTTGGTGGAATGAGATATGTGAATGAATCCACGATCAGATTTTGCATTAGTGACGGCGCACGTTTGGAAAGTGTGTCGTTACAAATGTACTTTATAACGACGCATGTTGAATGTGCGCTGTCACAAAAATCGGTGACGGCGCACAATTACCGTGCGCTGTCATTAAACCAGTAACGGCGTACAAAAAATTGTACGGCGTTAGTAATTTCACTTTGGAACGGCACACAATTGGATGTGCGCCGTTACAAAAATATTGACCGTTGATCAAAACCTTACCGTTAGACATTAACGGTCGAAAATTGAGCCGTTGGTGTTACCGTTAGTTTGTAATGGCGCACATTGGACTGTGCGCCGTTACAGATGGATTTTGTAACGGTCTACTCTTATATGTGCGCCGTTACAAACAAAATCTATAAATGTTGGTACCACCTCCCACAGAACCTCGACTTTTCCCTCCCACAACTTCTCCCATACATTTTCCTCCAATAAGGGTATTTTCGTAATTTTGGTGAAAGTTTCCCGACTATTTTTAAAATTTTCAAGTACCCTATATCAACTTATTAAGTCTCCCCCAAAAATACTAGCCTTCTTATTATCTCTCTCTATATAAGTTATTGGATTCAGAATTGCGGGAATTAGAATGTATGTACATTTTGATATAATGTATTTAAATTAAAATATTTTAGTTCATGTCATTTAATTTAAAGATATGATGTATATTATTATTTTATAATAATTTATATATATTACATAGAATGGATCGGCGATGGATAGGATCCGTAAAAATGAGTGAAGAATGGATGCGCGGACTAAGTAGTTTTGTAAAATTTGCGAAGCAAAATGCTCCAAGAGATGGCGTGGGACGTTTTAAGTGTCTGTGCACGAGGTGTTTTAATTTAGCTTTGCACGATATGGACACCATTTGCGATCATATACTTAAGAAAGATTTTCTTAAATCGTATAATGTGTGGTTCCATCACGGTGAAGCCGAAGAAGCTAGTTCGAGTCGCAATTGGGATATGAGTATGATGCCAACATCGGGGAATCAACATTGCTCGACGTTAGAAAACAATTCAATGTACGTTGATCCTATGCAGCAGTTTGTGGACGTTGATCATGTGAAGCATTTCGTGGATGATGTACACCCAACTAGAGATGTAAGGGTTGCCCAGGACGAGGACGAGGAAGGAGCGAACATTAATAAAATAACCGAAGTCGATGAAGGAGTCGCCAAGGAAACCATGACGGCATACAACCAGTTGGTGACGGAGTCGCAAAAGCCGTTGTACGAAACGACATGCGCCGTGACTAGTGAGGACACTTCATTAGCGGCTCTGTTAAAGAATGTTGTCCATCAAGCAGAGCACCAGGATGTCTGACGCGACTTTTACCAAGGTGGCCAAAGATTATTGTCACACGTTACCCCAACCTAATACGGATCCATCTAGCTACGGAGCGGCAAAGCAGAGGATGAAGGCTATTTAAATGCCACACGTGAAATATGATGCATGCATGTACGTGTGCACTTTGTACTACAGAACACAATCGCAACTCTAGACATGTGGCATTTGTGGAGAAGCACGATACGCTAAGGTGGGGAAAAAATTGGTTCCGAAGAAGACGTTGTGGTACTTTCCAATAACTCATGGACTTCAACGTTTATATCTTGCCCCAGAGACGGCTGAGCGGGAGAATAAGGACAATGATATATTAGTACATCCATCGGACGGTGCAGATTAGATTAAGTTTGACAAGAAATACCCAATATTTTCTAGCAAAATCTACAACATGCGGCTGGCACTGTCATCCGACGGGTTCTCACCATATGGGCCTAATGAGCCGAGTTACAGTTTGTGGCCTATAGTCGCGATTCCGTTCAATTTTCCCCCCTCAATGGCTATGCGAAAGGAGTATAACATTCTCACCATGTTGGTCTCCGGTCCAAAATAACCTGGGAAATGCTTGAATAACTTAATGCATCCACTAATTGATGAGTTGAACCATCCGTGGGAGCACAGAGCTGTCACGTGGGATGGTTCTAAGAAACAATCTTTTATAATGCAGGCTGATGTGATGTGGACAATAAGTGAATTCCCGGGTTTGAGAATGTTGGGGGCATCCAGACTAAAGGGTACAAGGTGTGTCCTCTATGCTTGGACGTGATCGATTCTTCACGCAGTTACTCAAGAATATCTTACCAAGGTGCGCGTAGGTTCTTGCCAGAAAACCACCCACTGCGATTTGAGGCGGAGGCCTTTAACGGTCAAATAGAGACTCTCTCAAGGCCTAAAAGACATTAAGGGGTTGTTGTACTCAAAGCGATTCTACGTCATAAATATCCATCGCCTAGTCTGCATCGGAAGTTCTGGAAACGAAAAAGTGGTGATTGTCTTATATGTTGGACTCATAAAAGCATATTCTGGGAGATGCCTTATTGGAAAACTCATCAAGTTAGACATGCCTTAGATTTGATGCATATAGAGAAGAACGTATTCGACAACGTCATAGGTACAATTCTTGGAATTGCGGGGAAGACTAAGTATGACGTGAAAGCCAAGAGTACTTACGAGGATCAGAACGTCCGACAAGACCAGTGGTTGCAAGACGGGGAGCTCCCAGATGAATCTTATGGCGTGGCCGGTCGTGAACGGAAGGAAGTACTGGAGCATATCCGAGTAGTTAAGTTTCCCTCTGGATATGTGGGAAGTCTAAAGAGCAAGGTGAATGCCGATGAGGAAAAGTTTCTCGGATTGAAGTCCCACGATTGTCACGTGTTGATGCAATGTATCTTTCCCCTTATCATTCGGAAGCATTAGCAAAGCTGGGAAAGGCGTTCCAATTGTTGTGCACGAGGGAGCCGAGGAAAAAAGCGCTGAAAAACTTAGGGGAAGATATAGTGGTTCTTGTTTTTAAGCTGGAAACTATTTTCCTTCCTTCATTCTGTACAATTATGGTTCACCTTCTACTGCACCTTCTGGATCAAATACTGCGGACCGACCCAGTCAATTTCACATGAATGTTTCCAATTGAACGGTATGTTCCTTGACTGACAACCGGAATTATAAGAACTGTCGTTACAAATATCATTGAATCTAACATTGACACATAATTACCATTGTAGGCAACTTGGCATATACAAGGAAAGTGTACGCAACCCACGGTATTCGGAAGGTTGTATGGCGCAACAATACTTGATGCACAAGTCGATCACCTTCGCTCAGATATACCTAAATTGCGCCACTTCATCCAGTGAAACATTGTTCAGTTCAACTCTAGGTTTCAACTTATCAGTTGTTTCCCCACATGTGGAAGTGAAAGGCGTGGTTCGAGGTGAAAAATTGAGCGCATCCGAGATGTTCTGGGCGAATTGGACAGTTATTGAGAAATGTGCCGAAGCAGATGCATTCGTATTGTCACATCTAGCAGGGTTCAAACAAGTATACCCTAGGAAATCTTTCTAAGACCGAGTGATGTCCTCTGTTTTCGACTGGCGCCGTATTGTACGTAGTAGACATTAATTACGTGTTTATTCTTTCTATTTTTTTACTTGATCTAATATCATACGACGTATGCAGATGACTGGTCCAGGGATGCAATGAGAGGTGGTACTACTGTCCAGAGGTTCTTGTTCGTCGGCTATTTATTCACAGTGTATTGTTAACAACGTCAAATTTTTTACTTTGAGAATCGACGAGGACCAGAGAAATTAAAATTCATGGGTCATGATTGAAGCAAATGACGTATGTTACTACGGTGTTCTTATGGACGTATGTGTCCTTACCTACTCTGAAAGCATGCCAGTCATTCTATTCAAGTGCCAGTGGTACGAAGAACGAACCGTGAGGAAGGATGCAAACAGGTTTATTTCGGTCAACACGTCCACAGAAATATACCCGAACCCGTTTTGCCTTGCTTTAATGGCAAAACAAGTATAGTACACCGACGACCCTAAATCTGATTCGTGGAAGGTTGTGAACGTCGTGTCTCATAGGGGTCACTACAGTCCGAGCACGTTAGCCCATGCTGAGGTCGATGAACGTTACCAAGTAGATCGAATTGAGATCGTCAGACCTGGTGGCATCACTTTCGACCTAAGATACCTACACCGAAATCCAATGTATGTACGTGCGAATGACGAAATCGAATCGAGCGATGAGGACAACGAAGAAAACGAAGACGAACATGAAGAAAACGATAACACTGATATGGAAGGGCATGAAGAATATGATTCTGCCAACTCTGATTAAAATATGTATATGTATGTTTAATCGAATTATCAATAAAATGATGTGATTTCATGAAAATTAAACTATTATATGGTCAAATAACGGTACAGTTAGATTCACGTTCGGACATACGGGAACACGACTTATCATTCACGATCAGACCGACATTCGTTTTTTAATCTTAATTTTTATAAAATTTGTATTTGTAACGGCGTACACACTAACATGCACCATTACAAATTTGTCAGGAAACGAAATTTTAGCGAAAATTCAATTTTCGCAGGTAAATTTCGCGGAAAATTGAACTTCCCGCAAACATTTTTGTGTAACGACACACAATAACGTGCGCCGTTACAAACTATTTTGTTACGACGCACATGGGAGAGTGCGCCGTCACAAATGGAGCTGACCGTTGCAAAAATCTGACCGTTAGAATCGTAACGGTCGGAAATAACCGTTAGGTTATCGTGATGTTTGTAACGGCGC
Source organism: Geranium rotundifolium (assembly GCA_963920655.1). Lineage (NCBI taxonomy): Eukaryota > Viridiplantae > Streptophyta > Magnoliopsida > Geraniales > Geraniaceae > Geranium > Geranium rotundifolium. Next base: position 10,907,289 of record OY987320.1, read on the forward strand.
ACATAGCTATGTGCGCCGTCACAAAATGGATTATAAATCCACCCGAGAGCCTCTCTTCTTCCTTCTTCTCTGCTTCTCTTCCTCTTCTCTGTTGACCCGAGAGCTTCTCTTCTTCTTCCCGTAGCCACCGCCTGCCGATGCCGACCGTCGCCGCGACCTATCGCAACCGCCAATCGCCGTCGTTTCCTCTCTCCTGATTTGCTAATTAAGGTATGTTCTAGGTTTTTTCATAATTTTGGTTTTAGGTTCTAGTTAATCTATGCATGCTAGTTTTAGGTTTACATATTAGTTTTCGAACAAATTTGTTGAATATTTCTATGAATTAGTTTTAGGTTTACATGTGAATTATTTCCTTTGAATTGTTTACATGTTGATATTTCTATGAATTAGAGGTTTACACGTTGAATTATTTTTGGAAGAAACTTGAAAATAGCCCTTAAAGGGTATTTTCAGAATTTTCAAAAAATACCCCTAAGGGGTATTTTCGTCTGGAGGGGTATTTTTTGAAATTTCCACCTACCAATGCGCCTTTCTCATGTACTAACAACACTATTTTCAAATTATTCCAAATATAGAAAATGGACCCGAACCCGAAAGTTAAGGTTGCAAAGGCCAGGGCACCTAGGCGGTCTCTTATGGACGCGAAGTTTTTTAGTCTTACACAGACGCCAGCTATTCCAGACGATGAGATGTACACTCCGTCACCGCCGCCGCAGCCGACTCAACCGTCTTAGCCTGGCCATGATGGTTTAGGATGGACTTACGAAGTGCTGGGGGAGAGGCAGATTTTCATGGAGATGCTCGGAGAAGCCTCGAGAGCCTTACCAGCCGGAGCTGGCAATTCAAGGGAACCCGAGTTCACATTGAACGAGCTCTACTTCGACTATAAAGTCGAAGATGACTGCCAGGAGACCGGAAGCTTGAATCACAGGGCCAACAAGGTGCAAAAAGTTGACATCTGCATAAAAGATGAACAGAAAGCGGTCGAGAAAAACGGCCATCAGCCTGTTCCGTTGACTTGGGTAGATGGAGAACCATACGCCCAATTTCATAGTGACTGCGACACGTTTGATGTACGGAGATTAGTCTTTGTTGTAGGCAAGTTTGCACGAGAATGTGACGCTTCCTACTAGACCTAGGTCGATCTTCCAACGACCGAGTATCAGAAATTTTGGAAAAGCCTTTGGGTAATTTAGAAACTTAATCTCAATCTATTAAGTTTCAAATTACGTATTTTAAAAATCGACCAAATATTTTATAATTGCAACGCTTGTATCAAGTGGATGATACTTCGGTCGAGTTGAAGACGTGGATTTGGGAAATAGTTGCAGATACTTACAAGGAGCGAAAATCCAACATGAAGCGTCTGTACAAATTATACGTAAACCCGAACAAGCTCAATCGCAATGAAATTCCCAAAATATTGAAAGGGAAGAAGTCTCAATGGCGGTGGATCGTTCAACACTTTGACGACAATGAGGTATTTTAAAAATTGTAAACAACATAATTAAATTTCCTTAAAAACATTCGGGGCAAAATTAAATTTCAATTTGTTTTTAGGAAAAATTTGGATCTTAAATGAAAAAAATTTGATCCAGCGATAACAAATTGAACCACCATACGGGCCCAGTACCATTCCGAAAAGTTTGGGAGAGGATGGAGTCGGACGATATCGTACAGATCTCCAAGAAATTGGAGGCATGGCTCAAGGCTTACCCGAAGCCGCCTGTCCTAGATGCTGGTACTGATCAGGTGTAGGAGGAGCAGGAGGAGAACGAGGATCTAAAACGCGTAAGTTAAATTTTATTAATTAATTAAAGTTATTTTAAATTTTTTAAATTTAAATTTATGTTATTAATTAATTTTTAATTTGATTTACAGATTTTCATTACCCAAGTGCTTGAAGAGTTGAAGGAGAACCCGACAAAAATCGACGAAAATAGTCATATGAAAAAGATGACCGACGCTGAGGAGGACGAGTTCATGAGACAAGTTGCCAAACACGTCATAGATGTCGAGGCTGCCAAATGAATCATCATCACACCATCCTGAGGATGACACATCTGGGGTTGCGGGGGTAATTACCAAGCACCGGCGAAGCAAAGAAGACGTTCGGACTCCTCCAGCTCCGGTGCTGACGTGCGGATTACAGAGCTTGAGACTCAGGTCCATACTCAAGCAGATATTATATCCACTCAAGCCGAGAAAATTACAGAACTCTAGATTGCGCTCGAAACTCAAGGCTCACAAAGCATGAATATGATGTAGTACTTCCATGAGCAACTGCGGTCGGTTAAACCGAATATGCCCCTATTTGACCCGAATATGTTTAGAGGTCCAGGCCCGCCATCATAGCTTCCCGATGTCGTAATAATATTTTATTTATGAATTTTATTAAATTATATTTTTAGAAATTTAAATATTGATTTAAAAATAATAAAAAAAACTGAAAATTAAATAAATAATATTTAATTTTCAGATTTTTTCATTATTTTTTTTAAAAAATCATTTGTAACGGCGCACTTGGTATGTGTGCCATTAGAGTTGTAACGACGCACGTGCCATGTGCGCCGTTACAAAACTGCCGTCACCATCCCCCACACTAACGGCTACGTTAACTTGTAACGACGCACGGAGTTTGTAACGGTGTGCCGTTAGACTTGTAACAGTGCACATTAAATGTGCCCCGTCACAAATTGTAACGGCGCGTTTGTAACGGGGCACGGTAAAACGCCCGTTTGTGCGCCGTTACAGTTTGTAACGGCGCACGAAATGCTTGTAACAGGGCAAAATGTGCGCTGTTACCAATGAAAAAAATTTGAGTGATCAATTGAATTTGTAGGACTTAAGGATATTTATGTTGACAGTTGTGCAACGAAGCGAGTTGCTGCGAAGAATCACAAAAATATCTGACGAAAGAACGTCTCACACTGCCCGTTAAGTAATATAGGGTTTTCATTAGACCGAATTTATCGATCTCACGAAGAAGTTTGAGGGTTGATATGATCTAAAATTGATTATGTTAAGTAAATATAATGACTCGAACCCCGTAACACAAATATGAACATTCTTGATTTGACTAAGTAAATATAAACATTTCATTAGCCCACCCTTACAAATTTACAAATTTGAGGATATTCATGTAGGCTGCTCTGCAACGAAGCGAGTTGCTGCGAAGAATCACAAGAATATTTTAAGAAAGAACATCTCACACCGCCCGTTAAGTAATATAGGGTTTTTATTAGACCCGAGTTATCGATCTCACGAAGAAGTTTGAGGGTTGATATGATCTAAAATTGATTATATTAAGTAAATGTAACGATCCGAACCCCGTAACACAAATATAAACATTCAGAAGTAAATCATTAGCCGGCCCTTACGAATTTACACTTTTTGTACTTTTGTCTAAAGTAACGTGGCCACTGGATTATTCACATAGTAAAAAAATTTCACACTAATGTGAGTGACAAATAGAAATTAGGGAAAATGATACTTTTGTGCACTTAAATATACACTTTTGACACTTTTATACCTTTTTTTTTCTTTTTTCTCAGTACCTTAAATTTCATTTTGGGACAATAATTCCAAAATACCAAAAATACCCATGAATTGAACCAAAATACTCATGAATTGAACCAAATACCCATGAATTGAACCAAAATTTAGGGCCATTTTTGGTAAATAAATGACCAGTTTTTTCAAAATGAAATTCAGGGTACTAAAAAATTAAAAAAGGTAAGGTATGAAAGTGTCAAAAGTGTATATTTAGGTGCACAAAAATGTGTTTTTCCCCAGAAATTATTAATCAATTATTAAGGAATACCATTTGTCTCGTATAGAAGTTGAGTTTTTATGTATACACGACACTGATATAATTTTATATGTTGTGATTTATGCAACCTGTCATAAACTAGTGGTCATCACATTGGCACACTTCTATATGGACTACTATATGTGTCAATCTTGGTTTACATGTGTCATGGTTGCATGGAAAAATGCATATCATTTTTTGCTTATAAATAGCCTACTATGAATGAAGAAAGTAGACATCCGGGAAACATTTCCTTTCTCCATATTTGCTCTCTTTCTCTTCCATTTCTAGCTTATGCATGCATTTATTTAAGTCTTGGTTTTATTAACTTCATCTAATTGCACATTAACCCAACGTTAACATATTTTTTTCACAACACGTTATTAGCACGAATTGCTTAATTATCCTGACGTTTTTAATTCTCAACTAAATTTAAATTAGTTATTGAATTTACGTTTATTTATTTACTTATGTTATTTATTTTCATAAGTATGCTCTGCGATCGCCAATCTTGGATTGGATCTTTCGTATCATAAAATTATATGTTGTTATTATACATGTTCTATATTTATGTATTATATTAGCAACCCAAAGATTGCTAAATTATGACATATTGAACCCGAAGTTTGAAGACTATCCGAAAAGATAGAAAAAAAGGCTATTGAACTCGATGTTCATATAAACCCGAAGTTTACAGTCGTTTGAATTTATAGAACCTGAAGTTCTAAAATTGTCGAGAAAAGTATTGGACTTGACATATTTGTAAACCGGAAGTTTACAGTTGGAATTTGCAGTTGCTGAAGTTCTGATCATGGATTAATATTGAAATTAAAACTTGCTGTTTTAATATTTAGAACCCGAAGTTCTAAAAATCCATGCTGGATAGATCAAGGATATCATATTGCTCTCAAAGCAGCAATATCAGAAGAAAATTTTGAGAAATATTAAAGTGCATGTATTGATAAAATAAAATGAATCATCGAATTTGTCATGTCGACAGTTAACCATTCCCAAAAGTGAATGTGAAAATTTATGATGGTCATTATAAAGTTCATAGAAAACTAAGGCCCCAAAAGCGGTCGAATTTTAAAGTAAGACAATACAATTGATAAGATGAGCCACAATATAGATCCCAGAAGTGATTCATCATTTTGTGGAGATGAGAATGATATGTGTATTATTGATTGTGCTACTACACATACTATCCTAAAGGATAAGAAATATTTCTCATGCCTAACCTTTGGCAAAGGTTAACACCATTATGGGTTCAACAAATTTAGTCGAAGGCTCCGGAAGAGCTACTATAATATTGAGAAATGAAACAAAATTATGCATTGAGAATGCTTTGTTTGCTAGTAGATCCAGAAGAAATCTACTTAGCTTTAAAGATATCCGCAGAAATGAATATCATGCTGAGACCACAAATGAAAATGAAACAGAGTTTCTATGTATCACTTTTAGTGATTGTGGTGAAAAGCCGGTACTGGAAAAATTATCTATTCTATCATTTGGGTTGTATTTTACAACTATAATAACAATTGAGGTATACGCGATTTTGAACTAGAAGTTCAATAATCCGAATAGATTTATGCTTTGACATAATCGTCTTGGTTATCCAGGATCAACGATGTGGACATCCACTGAAAAACCAGAAGCTTTTCAGTCTAATGAAATAATTTGTACCGCTTGTTCACAAGGAAAATTAGTGGTCCGGCCATCAAAAACCAAGGTTAGTGCCGGATCTCTATCACTCCTGCAGAGAATTCAGGGAGATATATATGACCCTATTAATCCATCAAGTGGACCATTTCATTATTTTATGGTTTTGATTGACGCATCCAGCAGATGGTCACATGTGTGCTTATTGTAAACTCGTAATGTTGCATTTGCTAAATTGTTAGCAAAAATTATTAAATTAAGGGCACATTTTCCTGATTATCCGATAAAGTCAATTCGTCTTGATAATGCTGGTGAATTCACGTCTAAGACGTTTGATGATTATTGCATGTCATTTGACTTTGATATTGAGCATCATGTTCCGCATGTGCATACCAAAAATGGTTTAGCATAATCTCTTATTAAACGTATACAGATAATTGCACGTACATTATTGTTGCAATCACAATTATCAGTTTCTGCTTGGGGACATGTCGTATTACATGCTGCTTCTTTAATTTGTTTAAGGCCTAGTGCATATCACCAATATTCTCCTGTACAACTTACATGTGGACATGAACCTGATATTTCCTATTTACGAATTTTTGGTTGTGATGTACAAGTGTATGTAGCACACCCTTTACGCACAAAAATGGGACCCCAACGACGATTGGGTATTTATGTTGGTTTTGACTCACCATCTATTATCAGGTATCTGGAGCCTGTGACATGTGTCCTATTTATTGCAAGATTTGCAGATTGTCATTTTAATGAGACAACATTCCCACATTTGGGTGAAAAGAAACCGCCTCCTGGAGTTAGGCGTGAAATTGAATGGAAAGTATATTTCATGTCTCATATGGATCCTCGTATATCACAATGTGATAAAGAAGTACAAAAGATAATACATTTGCAAAATGTTGCAAATCAAATGCCCGAAGCATTTGCTGATACATCAAAAATGACAAGGTCATATATACATGCTGCGAACACACATGCGAGAATTAAAGTTAATGGTGATAATGTGAAAGCCACAGTTAATTCCTCTTGTACACACCAGAAGCGTGGGAGACCATTGGGAGCAAAAGATAGTGTCCCTCGAAAACAAAAGAAGCATGTAGTTCCTGAAGAACTATCGGTTCCAGAAGAGCCGCTGAACAGGTGTGTAGTTCCAGAAGAACTACCATTCCAGAAGACCCATCGGATAGACATATAGTTCCAGCAGAACTATCGGTTCTAGAAGAACCGTCGATTCCCAAGGAATATGAAATTCTCGAAGAATTTCGAGAACAAAGAAGTGAGGAAATACATATGAATTATTCCTAAACAAAAGAATCTTGGGATCGAAAATCAATCATCATTAATGATATTTTTGCATTTGCGGTGGCAAATGAAGTAATGAATGATTTTGATTTTGAGCCACGAAGTATTGATGAATGTCGTGAGAGACACGATTGACCAAAGTGGGAAGAAGCAATTAAGGCAGAATTGACTTCATTGACAAAACGCCAAGTCTTTGGACCCATATCTCGAACACCAGAAGTTGTTCAACCAATTGGATATAAATGGGTATTCACAAAGAAAAGAAATGAGAAAAACGAAATTGTTCGATATAAAGCTAGGCTTGTAGCCCAAGGTTTTTCTCAACGACCTGGGGTCGATTTTGAAGAAACATATGCACCTGTGATGGATATGATTACATTCAGATACTTGATCAATTTAACAGTCTCTGAAGGACTGGATATGTATCTGATGGACGTTGTCACTACCTATTTATATGGTACGTTGGACACGGATATTTACATGAGAGTCCCTAAAGGAGTTAAATTGCCTGAAGCGATTAAAAATAGTCCATGAAATCTGTATTCGATCAGATTACAAAAGGAATTGTATGGACTAAAACAATATGGTAGGATGTGGTATAATCGTCTTAACGAATACCTTACCAGAGAAGGGTACACGAATAATGTTATATGCCCTTGTGTATTCATCAAAAAAACAAATATGGGATTTGTTATTGTGGCAGTGTATTGATGATATGAATTTAATTGGGACTCCTGAAGAGATCCTAAACACTGCAAAATATCTCAAAAAATAATTTGAGATGAAAGAATTGGGGAAAACGAAATATTGTCTCGGCCTGCAGATCGAGCATATTTTGGATGGGATTTTAATCCATCAGTCTGCTTATGTTGAGAAACTCCTGAAACGTTTCAATATGCAAAATGCACATCCATTGAGTACTTCAATGGTTGTTCGATCGCTTGATCCTAAAAAGGATCCATTTCGCCTAAAAGAGATAGATGAAAAGATACTTGGTCCTGAAGTATCATATCTAAATGCGATCGGGGCTTTATTATATTTGGCACAATGTACAATGCCTGATATAGCATTTGCGGTAAATGTGCTAGCAAGATTCAGCTCAGAACCAACAAGACGACATTAGAACGGAATCAAGCACATCTTACGCTACTTGAGTGGGACGAAAGATTTGGGGTTATTGTATTCAAAATCCTCAAGTAATACTAACTTGACGGGATATGCAGATGCAGGATACCTTTCTGATCCCCATAAAGCACGCTCCCAAACTGGGTACGTATTTACTTGCAATGACATGGCAATATCTTGGCGCTCCACGAAACAGACTTTGGTTGCAACATCCTCAAACCATTCAGAAATTCTAGCACTACACGAAGCTAGTCGTGAATGTGTGTTTTTGCGATCAGTCATTCAACATATACTTGAATCATGTGGAATCACGTCAATTACGAGCTCTCCTTCCATAATACATGAAGATAATGCAGCGTGTATATCTCAAATCAGAGGCGGGTACATTAAAGGAGATCGTATCAAGCACATATCGCCAAAATTCTTTTACAATCATGAGCTCCAGAAGCGTAATGAGATTGATGTCAAGCAGATTCGCTCCAGTGAAAATCTTGCATACTTGTTCACTAAAAGCTTGTCGACATCCACATTCGAGAATTTAATATGGCGAATTGAAATGCGCCGACTTAGCAAACAACCGAAATAACTTTGTCGGTCATCAGGGGGAGCAAGTAAACGAAGATGCTCTAGACTTATGTGCGCTGCACTCTTTTCCCTTATTCAGGTTTTGTCCCACTAGATTTTCTTGAAAAAGTTTTTAACGAGGCAGCATTAAGCACGTCCAACATTACTTACATAATTACTCGTAAGTGGTGGTGTCCAAGGGAGAGTGTCATAAACTAGTGGCCACCACCTTGGCACACTTCTCTATGGACTACTATATGTGTCAATCTTGATTTACATGTGTCATGGTTGCATGGAAAAATGCATACATTTTGGCCTATAATAGGTTACTATGAATGAAGAAAGTAGACATCCGGGAATCATTTCCTTCCTCCATATTTGCTCTCTTTCTCTTCTATTTCTAGCTTATGCATGCATTTATTTAAGTCTTGGTTTTATGAACTTCATTTAATTGCACATTAACCCAACGTTAACATATCATTTTCACAACACAACCCAAATAATAAACTATTTTATATAAATCGTAAGTATACGAGGTGGTGACATTTACTTTTTATTAGTGTTGCAACTCACACATAAACAATTATTCTATAACCATATAAAATACAATAAAATCCTCAAACAAACAAAAAATATCATTAATTCATTTAGTAACACTCGACTTTTATTTAACATCTTCCTCATTTTAGAGTGGTTGTTGATTTAGAGTCTTCTTTTGAATTGTCCCTTATTTTCAAACATAGCGTCAGATCCCGAATCTTGCCTACAAAAATATACATATAAACAGAGATTATGATAATTTATTAAAAGTATATACATGGGGTAAATCAAATGAAAATAAATCATGCATACTTGTTATTAGCAGCATCAGTAGCATCCATTCCAGGGAAAGAAGAACCAGGGGGATCGGTATTAGGAGAAGCTTTAACTGCTGCATCAGTCCCAGCTCCCTTTTCCTCGTGTGCCACCACTATCGGTGCCGACACCACCAACACCATCATCAGACTAAACAACATTATATTCATTATCTTTTCCATTTTTCAATTGTTCTGTTGATAACTCCTCTTTTTTTCTTTGTATACAATGTGGATGATGAATTACTTTAATTAAATGGGATTGGATGCGCATATCTTTTATAGTATTTTCATACCTAAATATGGAATGCACATTAGCTATTTATATTTTCATGTTCCTGTGGCTATATTTGGAGGATAAGATGACCCATTCTCTATCATTCATTCACTTCTTTTTGTTTTTTTAAGAAATTTTTTTAAAGAAAAAACCGAACAACAAACATACAATTATACATTTTTTTACTAGAAGTGAGATAGATGCTTTTGACCTTTTGCATTGCAAAAAATCAAATTTTTGTTGATTTCTAAACCCCCAGTATTTTTTGAAATAAACTTTAGGGTAATTTCATGTCAGTACTCTAACTTTACGTCATTTCGAATTTAGTACCTCAAGTTTGAAACTTTTTTTCTCGATACCCCAAATTTATTTACGTTACACTCAGGTTAACTTCGGTTAAATCTAACGGTTTTGGTTTGTAAAAAGTCTGAAATGTCCTCAATCATGTATAACTATGCAAAATGTTAGAATTACTTGATAAATTTAAATGACCATTTTATCCTCCGTTTAATTACAAATTGAAATAAAAGTTTACGGGTATATTAGACTTTTCAAATAATCAAAATAGAATATTAAAATTTTTGTGAAATTACAGGTTTACCCTTCTCTTCAACCCACTTCTTCTTTTTCAAGCCTCCTCCTCTAGACCTCCTCCACCGCGTCCTCGTCTCTAACCAAGATTGGGAGGTCCTCGTCATTGCCTCTCCGTCGATTAGCGCCCAGATCCAAGTCCTGACGACGACGAGACAGACCCGACATCACCGCTGCGTCCCTGGCGGAGCGCTCCGATGTGGAGGGTCCTCTCTAACCTAAACCAAAAACTTGGATCTCCGGAATATAGAGCTTGAAGTCGGAGACCTCGCGGAGGAGCGATTCATGGTCTCGGAACCACCACTGCTCCTCGCAGAGATCGTCAATATGTGTTTTAGAGATCTATATTGCAGAATTTTTACTGGTATAAGTACCAAACCATATCAATTAATTGCAATACGGTAAGTAATTTATTTGATGAGTGATTGATTGATGCAACTCTTGCAACAACAACCTTCAAATTCCATTACGGATTCACAATTGCATCAAGCTTTCCCATTATCCAAATTGAGACCTTTCTTAGAGAAACGGTACACAGTGACGCCAAGCCTAGATTCATTTCCAGGTTTATCCATGTGTATCGTGTTCACATCAAACACCTTCCTGGCCCTGTTGAAGAAGCTCGAGTTCTTCCACTGCCTCAGGTGAGCCATCACCAGCACCATCCTCCCGTCCCCTCTTAGCAGCAGCCACCTCAGCGTCTCTAGCAGCGGCTCGTACAGGTGGCGGTGGCCGCCGACGAGAATTGACGTTGGGTTCGGGGGACATGAGGAAGAAAGTGGACAGACGATTGAAGAAAGAGGAGAGGGTGGGAAAAAGTGTTAGTTATTAATAATGATATTTCTGAATGTCATATTAACCATGTGCAATGTGATATCCTCAGAGTCTAATGTATGATTATTATATTCTATACTTGGTAGTGTATAGTACATACTTACTAATGTATTGTCTCCATATGTTAGTGTATTGTGTATATATATTAGTGTATTCTCTACATATAATATTGCATAGTCTACATGTAATAGTGTATTGTCTACATATGTTGGTGTATTGTGCACCAATGATAGTGTATTGTCTAGATATGATAATGTATTTTCTGTGTATGATAGTATATTATATTCTTAATGTAATTGTATTGTCAATACACTACATATGATAGTGTATTGTATCGGTTATGTAAGTGTATTATTGAGATTTATTATTGAACTATTAGTTTCTTAAATATAATATAATATTCCAGGTACAACTACAAACCTCATATCACAGTAAAGAGGTAATGAAAAACACTTTCCATTTAATAAACAAATATGACAATCCACTTGGTTTGCCTTTTGTCTGAAACATTGCCACCCGTCAAATCAGTTGTCTTTACTCATTATCATATCACTAGTTTGTCTGATATTAACCCTCATTAAATGAAGGATTTCAAACACTTATGTCAAAAAAATAATCATTAGGTGTAATGTCATGTGATATCCTCATAGTGTATTGTCAAATTAGTATATTATATAGGGGTAATTACAGATCAGTACACTCGCCGAAACCTCATTCCAGAATTGGTACCCCAAGTTTGTTTTATTTTTTCTCAGTCCCCCAAGTTTCATTTTGTGACACTTAAGTTCAATTCTGTTAGATTTAACTGATGTGGTTTGTAAAAAGTCCAAAATGCCCTCAATATACAAGTTACAAATGTATAATTATCCAACAAATATAAAAAGACGATTTTGTCCTATTTAAATAATAAACTAAACTTACAGTAAAAGGGTATGTTAGTATTTTCAACTAACAAATTAAAAGGAAAAAAGAAACTTTTATGTGAAATGACCTATTTGCACCGTAACGGTGTGTTCTCCACCGTTACTCTCTCTCCCCCTCCTTCGTCGTCTCTCTTTCTCACTCATGAAAAAAACCTATACATCACTGTAACTCTCTACCCAGAATTTTCCATCCTTATACAATGTGTTCCTCTCCCAACTATTAAAATTAAACTTTCTACCATGACACAACACTGTTCAAATCAAATACAATTCTGCAAAATAACCATCCATGAACAACTACTTTTTATAGAATTGCAGAGCAAAAGTGAAGAGCCCCTAAATTAAACAAAATCACAGGAGAAAAAATATCAAGAATTTGAATTTGAATGCTCCAGCCTCTCCACTGATTTCATGCCATTCAATGTCATGTGACCAGCGCGATTTGCCGATGAAGGCTAGGGTTGTGCCGACACCGGTGGAGACGTCCTTGTAGGTGCAGAACTCGAACCCGTCGTCAGAGAGAGCTTCGAGGAGTGGCGTGGCGGCGGAGCATCTGAATCTGACTTTGAGACCTCGGTATATTGAAGATATGATTTTTTCTACATTTGGGTCGAGATTTGACTTTGTCCATTGGGGCTTGAGGTCCTTAAAACCGTACCAGACTCACCCGTAAAGCAACCGCTTGGCCGTCTAGAAGGTGAGCCTCACGTAGCCATCTCCGCCGTCGATCTCTCAGAATCAGGTCGCTGCAGCGCCGTCGATCTCCCTCCCGGCCAAATTGGCCAAGCTCGACCAAGATTTCTCCGGTTACTGTCGATTCGTCTCGAAGATGCATCTGGGCCAGCACACACCCAATACAGGTTCGTGTCACTCGACTACTGTTGAGGAGGCTCTTTAAAAAATGGCCCGATTCGGGATCAACGAGAAGTAGGGACGTGGAGGGTGGTGCCCCTCTATTTTTCCCTCTCGTCGGCGCCAGTCACTTCGTCATCTATGCTTATGGGCATTTCGCTGGCGCGAACCAGAGATGTGGAAGACGGAGGGTGTAGAACTGTAGATCGGCGAGGAAGACTCTGAAACGGTGATGAAAGGGAAAGAGAAAATGGGGTAAAGAAGAAGACAATTCATTTGAGAATGGAGGGCTAATATAGTCAATTCAGAGTTATTTTTAATTTTTTTTATTTTTAAATTGTGTTGGGTTAAAAAGACCAATATGCCCTTCAACTCTAAAGTTAGTTTATAATAAAAGTGTGGGCAAAAATGTCATTTCACAATTATCTCAATAATTATATCATATTGAATTTAGTTATACTCCAGGGGCATTTTGGGTATTAAAATATTTTGTAACAGTTTCTGTCACAAAATGGACCTAAGTGTTAACTTTTTAAACTTGGGAGACCGAGAAAAAAAAATTCAAACTTGGGGTACCAACTATGAAATGAGGTTTCGACGGGTGTACTGATCTGTAATTACCCCTATTATATACTTGATAGTGTATAGTCCAAACTTATCGGTGTATAGTGAATACTTACAGGTTCCAAGTACAAATAAAAATATAATATACCACCCATTTTTGCAGGGGTGTATTGTCCATATATGGTCATGTATTGTTATCTACTGTAAGTGTATTGTCTACATATGTTGTTGGGACTTGTTATTCGACTGTTATTTCCTTATGATTAATATATTTTCAAAATCCATTAATGAAGAGATATCACAATCCAAATTGGTAAGGCTTTTGTCTGACAAATTACCACCCGTCGAATCAGCTTTTGTCTAACATTAACCCTCATTAAATGAAGGAGAAGTAATCATTAAATGTAAGGTGCTTCCAACTGGCATATGTAGTGTAGATGGTATATGTGTATGTTATGAAAAATGGTATTTCAAAAGGTCAGACTCAGTACGTGTAATGAGATGTTCTTAGAGTGTAAAGGCATATTCGTATATTCTACACTTGGTATTGTATACTCCATACTTACTGGTGTATAGTCTGTACTTTTGCCTACTGTCAGTGTATTGTCAATGCACTCACATTATATGTAGTGTATGAGGTATTTGCACTAATGTGTGTAATGTCAGTTCTTATAAGTGTAATCCCCCAAGCCTTCATCTCCAAGGCAGAGAGTTTCGAAACACCCATGGGACGGTCCGAGTGTATATTTCCTTTTACGCGAGCACCTCACGTATGGGGGTTTGAAGCCCCTACAACCATGGGATCCAAATTACGACTCTTATCTCGAAGATGATATGTTAGATGACCCTTACTATTGTCTGTTTGTACCCAAGTCGAACAAGTCAAAACGTAGGGCCCATAAGTCTGAATGGTTTGTCCAACAGTTAGGGGGATCTGCATGGTGGAGGTTTACGAAACTCCGCGGCGGCACACAGTCTGATGACGACATGCCACTCACCCCGAAGGACGAGCTAGAGACATTTTTCGTCGGTCCGAACTCCCTAGACTCGGTGTAATTTCTAATGACGATAGTGTAATGACATAGTGGCTAAGTGTAATGTCATGTTTTGTACGTGCAATGTCGTCTTTTGTAAGTGTTTTGTGATGTCCACTTTCATGAAATATTTTATGGGTCATATTGCTTGCTATTACTACTTCCAAATAATATATTACCACATTCTGGTTTAATAATGAGTGAAATCTCAATAAAGTGTAATGTCTATAATCATGAGTGTATTGTATAAACATATGAGTGTGTTTTATAAACATTTTGTGAGTTTATACTCGATGAGTGTGTATCAACACTTGATGAGTAAGTTATAAACATATGAGTGTGCATCAACAATTACACTTGTTAGTGTATTGTATGAACATGTGAGTGTATAGTACCTAACTGTGAGTGTTTTGTATTTCATGTGAGTTTATTGTATGTATATGTGAGTGTAATGTGTAGACGTATGAGTGTAATGTTTCAATGTCTGAGTGTAATGTGTCTATGTCTCATTGTAATTATTTCATATGCGAGTGGAATGTCAATATGTAAGTGTAGTGTATCTATTTGTGAGTGTAGTGTATTTATCCGTGAGTGTAATGTACTTATATGTGAGTGTAATGTGTGAGTATAACGTCATGAAAGTTAACTATATTTACTGCCAACTAATCATTCCAATATAACTTAACTGGCTATATATTGCCAGTGAAATGAAATAACCAACAAAAATTATAATATCTGCTTACAAAAGTTATAATTAAACAATGTTGATAACTTAAATTCACATTTGTGATTCCAACGGCACCATTTAGAGCATTCCTTCATCACCTTATCCCGGGACGCATTCAAGGCACTCGTTAGCATTCTGACGGTCATACGAATCTGCAGCCTCTTGATGGCCAAATGAAGCTGCAACAATGAGAACACACGTGTGCGCCAGGTGTAATGCCTTCCAATACAAGTGTAAGGTTTAAAACTTACCTTCTCACAACGACATTTAGCGTTGTAAGGTTCAAGGGTTTCCTTCCATATGCAACGCCCAACATACGATTCCATATGAAAAATAATGAAAATTCCACAGTCGTTACCGTTCAGCCTCGCAGCCCAAGCAATAGAAAGCCACTGTGGTGGAACATCCATGAATGTTGTCGCCAATTCGGGACAGTCATGTGTATCAAAGTACCTCACCATCTGGTCCCGCTGTAACGTATGAATAAAAATTAGACAAGTGTGTGTGTACAAAGTTTCTTCAAAATACGCACCATTTCAGTTGGCAAATCACCATATCTGAGGTCCATGCCAATATCCTCAGTTTCGATGCTGTCCACGATGCAGATAGACTGTGCTTTCACAGCAAACAACATTGTCCAAAAATGGTGCTTCTTATTCATGGGAATTACTATCTGCAAAGTAAATTGAGTGTATTGTATACACATGTTAGTGTATTGTCAACACATGCGAGTGTATTTTATAAACATGTCGGTGTATATTTTACAAGTGTGAGTGTACAAATTACTCATGTGCGTGTATTGTCAACACATGGGAGTGTATTGTCAACACATGTGAGTGTATGCTCTGAATTGTGAGTGTATTTTCTACACATGTCGGTGTACAATTTACAATTGTGAGTGTAGTGTAGAGTTAACCCTCGTGAGTGTAAAGTTTACAATTGTAAGCATGCAGATTACTCATGTACGTGTATTGTCAACATATGGGAGTGTATTGCCAACACATCTGAGTGTGTGCTATAAATTGTGAGTATTTTCTAAACATGTCGGTGTACAGTTTACAATTGTGAGTGTAATTTATAAACATATCAGTGTAGAGTTAACACTTGTGAGTGTAAAGTTTCCAATTGTAAGTGTAAAATTGACTGCGCTTACCACGTCTGACTTTTTAAGATCCACACCATGTACGTTTAAAGAGAGGCCGATGTATGTTTGAACTACATTTAGGTCTTTAGGCTCCCAAGACGCGCAATCTACAAACGTTACGAAGCAGTTTACCAATGTGTGCATAATACTAAAACTTTAAACAATAAAGTTATATACTTACTGATAGTGTGCTCGACACGAAGACTCGATAGCACGACGTCTCAACCTTGGACCATTTCTCAATAGAGTTCAAGTACATAGCCCACACGTTGATAACACTAGCATCAACAAATGTCTCAACATCCAACGATCTGCTAGCATCCTTGGTAATTGTTGTCCCATATCCGACGAAGAAGAAAACAGATAATCCTGATCCTCAATATACACGGGCTCAGATGGATTAGAAGATGTTGCATAGTTGTACAAAACCTGCTCATGGAAAGATGGATCATTTTCAATCTTGATGCGGCGATTTAAGTTCGGGGACATGAATCGATTCGCTTTCT
Organism: Geranium rotundifolium; assembly: GCA_963920655.1. Classification (NCBI taxonomy): domain Eukaryota; kingdom Viridiplantae; phylum Streptophyta; class Magnoliopsida; order Geraniales; family Geraniaceae; genus Geranium; species Geranium rotundifolium. The sequence goes on from OY987320.1 coordinate 10,924,074, forward strand.
TCTTCGTCCTCTTGTCAATGCGAAGAACACCTGCTCCACCATCCTTGATAGCACAAGCTTGCCTCACAATCTTCACAACGTTCACGTGTTCTTCTTTATAAACGGGCTCAACAACTTTCAAATGATCTGGTCGACCAGGCCTCAACGGCGGGGCATTATCGTCTAACATGATCTGGGTCAGCCCTAGGCTGAAGGATGACATGTCAGGCTGCTTCGCTGGGCTACCTCACTCAGCCGCAGGGCTGGCTGATTGTTTGGCTGGGATGGTTGCGATGTCTGGTTGGGTTGATTCTCTGGTTGGGCCGCCTGCGCTGTCTGGTTGGCCTGATTCTCTGGCTGGGCTGGTTCTCTGACAAGGCTGGCTGGCCTGGCTGATTCTCTCTCTAGGCTTGCTGGTTGTACATTTGGGATGCCTAAGCTAGCTGGGATGACTGGGCTGGCTGGTTGGTCACAAACATCACTATAATATTGTTGTTGGAGGACAAACAGTGTCTCCTTCACATCTATCATCTGAAACCTTGGGTCCTCAAAGCAGTGTCTCTGTAGGGATGATGGTCTAGCACCGTTAAATTGTGACGTTGGATCTTCAGTATGCCCCTTCAACCTCTGGTAAACAGCCTTCAATACATCCACATCGTGCACTATGCGCCTGTAAAACTGACCCAACTCCTTCAAACCCTATACATGATTGTAATTCCATATATCAATTTACTAAACTTGGTGTGTGTATAATCTATATTTCTGCGTGTATAGTACTCATGTATAAGTGTAATGTCTAAATACGTGCGTGTATTGTCTATAATTATGAGTGTGTTGTACGGACATATAAGTGTATTGTATGAACATATGAGCGTATTGTATCCACATCTAAGTGTATTTTAACTACATATGAGTGTATTGTATCTACATGTGAGTTATGTATTGTATATATATATGAGTGTATTGAATATATATGTGAGTGTAATGAATCTACTTGTGAGTGTATAATATTCTTATTTACGTGTATTGTAACTACGTATGAGTGTATTGTATCATGTGAGTATATTGCATATATACGTGAGTGTATTGTACCTACATGTAAGTGTAAATTGTCAACATATGAGTGTATTGTCAAAATATGCCAGTGTACTGTTATTGAGTTAAATCACTTTGTTACCTCCTCCTCTATTCTCTCGGACTGGTCATCTCCAGTCCTCTGCTCCTCCTCAACGATGGGCTTCTCTTTTGGGACATCCTCCAAAGCGGGTACGGGTAGTCTAGGCACAGTCCGACCCTCTCCAAATTGACACTTCTTGCGCTCGATAGTGAACCTCATCCACATCTCATCATCAGTCATCCACAACACCGCAGGCCGCCTCCTTACTAATTCCTTGTCCTTGAACACAACTCTGTCCAGGTAAAACAAATGCAGCAACACACACATATTAATCAGTGTAATGTTCCACAACCTCAATCTATTGTCAGTAACCATAAGTGTAAAGTAATTGATCTATGTAATTGAACACACGTAACTTACAGCCATGAAGGCAATTGGCCCCCGTAGTACTCCGCATTGGGTTCCCAGTGCGCTTTAGCCTTAACAATCCCAGACTTAACTGCCTTGCACCAGTTAAACCGGTACGATTCGTCCGGGTTCATAATGACCTGGTCGAAGAACGGGGTAATGGCAATCACACCAATCACAGGGTACACCAAAAGCGTCGCAACCGCCACTAGAAAGTTGCGCTTGAACTCGAGACCGTCATTACGGTGATTCTTGAAAGAGTTTACTACCTTGGCTATAGGCACATCATATAATTCATGGCCATGGGATTCCCTCCACTCTTGCAGCTCTGGATAAACATCATATTTCCTTGTGGAAAAGAAAATTTCCTCCTCACCACAAGGCAACCCGAGAGTGGCATTCACGTCTTCATTATCAACCTCTAACCCTCTCTTATCATCGAGTTTGAGCGTAACGCGTGTATCATCATACGCCTCGATCAGCCAACGAGAGAGTTCGGTGAGAACAGTCAAAATATTCATCCTCATGAGGTCTCCAAACCCCATCTGCTCCATATCAATCACCTGCTGGCGGCTCAAGTCTTTAATGGCTTCAACCCACCTTTTAGGTGAACCCCGAAAAAGGAATCGTTTCTTCGTGTCCGCTTGACAAACACGCATCCTCTTAATAGGGTTTCGCCGGGGGACTTCATCCTGGATGTCCCTGTTCACTTCCTGATGCCCACCTTCCTCGGTCCTCTTGCGCCTGCTGCTCATCCCAGATGTTTCGGGTATAGGGGGCATGTTGTAGGAGGGACTTCCCTCTCAAAGCCAATATTTGCAGACTGGAAATCTGGAAAAACATTAAGGTCGCGTGAGTGTACTGTGGACAACTATATATGTATAACGTCAACAACTCTGAGTGTATTGTCAATATGTGTACGTGTAAGGTCAACAACCGTGAGAGTGTACGGTCAAGACTCTTAGTGTATTGTCAAGGTATGTAAGTGTAAGGTCAACAACTATGAGTCAAAACTCTGGTTAGTGCACTTCCCGATAATTGTGAGTTTATTGTGGACAACCGTGAGTGTATTGTGACTAAAATATCAGTGTAAGTCAAATACTCTTAGTGTATTGTCAATGTATGTAAGTGTAAATTCAATAACTATGAGTCGAAACTATGGTCAGTGCATGTACGGTTGTACTACTTCGTCTACAAGATACTTAAGAGTGTATTGTCGGCAACTATGAGTGTATTGTGAACAACCGTGAGTGTATTGTGACTACAATATCTGTGTAAGGTCAAATACTCTAAGTACATTGTCAACGTCTACAAAAATGTGATCTTGTTTACCAAACGTATATGGTATAAAACATACTAAAAATTATGAACCTTATAAAACAAAACTTCCAAATCGGCCACTTACCGCCACCACTGAAGCCTCAGACTCCCCTGACCTCTCAACTTCTCTTCTTGCACTAGTCATGGTATATCTAAACATATACACGAAAAATCCTAAATTAGCGTCCCACAATTTATATAAAACCACATAAACAATAAACCAAAACATATACCAGTTAATATTCTCTTCAAAATCTTCCTTCATGCTTTTCTTTTTTTTCTCTGAAACTGATTTGGTTTTGAGAACTTTGGGAATGAAGACAAGATGGTTCCCTTTTGCACTTCTATAGCCTTTTGGTGTTGATCAAGTGTCAGTTCAAACGTTTGGACGGGAAAGTCGAAATTGCCCTCACGGAACCGAACGGGCGGTTAACGTTGGAGTGTTTCCACGTGTCAACCATCCAGACACCGCGCGAAAAATGGTTGGCTGGATAACGGTTCGTATGGATTCGGACGGATATGGGATTTGCACATGAATGTAATTCTATATATATATGAGAATGGTGTTGGTTTATCTAGAAAGGAGAACAAAATATAAGAAAATATTCTAGGACAATATACACAATTATGGCTTAAATCAATTAAGGTGATTATGGAAGGAAATCAGTTACGTGTCATAGAGTGATTTCCGGCAACGAATTGAACCATTTTTTTTCAATTCATAGTATGTTTTTCTCGATCGGGCCTTTTATCTTAAAACGGCATCGGGTGAGCGCGTTTGGTTGAGCATGGAATCTTGGAAGTGGACACGGAATTGCTACTTGAGGCTCTGATTGTAATTTCGCAACCTTTCTCCTCTCGACAACAACACGTTGGCGCATGCTGGAGTGTCTATGCCCTCCTACGTATGGAAATCCGAAAACGACGTTATTATATTTCGGTGAGCTTGGAACACGTGCTCACCCTTCTTTCTGCAGCAAATTGAGGACACTTTTCATCAACTTTTCATTTTTAAACATTAATCAACTTGGTTCATCTTCATGCTTCTCTCCTAATATCCAATCTCAAGATTTACTCTAATGATTTTAAGTATTATATTTCAATAATAATTATTATTACCCAAACGTCAAAATATTTTATAATCACATAAAGCACAATAGTACGTAGGGAAAATGACAATTTATCATACGTAATAATATTATTTTGACATTTTACTGTCAAAATTATTTTTTTTCCCATTTTAGTATCCTAATTATTAATCTGGGACAACCTATATTTAAAATTGCGCTAAAATACTTAAATTAACTCTAGTTTAAAAAATAAGTCCAATTGAACAAGCTCAAATCGGATCTTCTGGTCCAACTCATTATCTCCCAAAGGAACCCATGCGATATCTTCTTCTCGGGGTAGCTGGAGGAGCTGAATTTTCTGATAAAGTTTTTTCAATTAGGCTAGTTCCTTCGATTGGACCGAGTTCAATTGCAGTTTAGAGATAATGTAGGTATTTTTCGTATTTTAGGGATAGATTGTCCCAAAATGATAGTCAGACTACTAAAAAAAAAGGAAAAAAAATAATTAGAGTATCAAAGTGTCAAATAGTATAGTTTTTTTAAGGGATAATTCCAGGTGGCTACACCTAGATTTTGCTGTTTTTCACCTAGGTACACCTAGAATTTTTTTTTTCAGCTGACTACGCCTAGAATGTGCAAAATTCTCACTTTGCACTTTCGGTCCAATTCTGTTAGTTTTTAACGTTTTTTTCATGTGAAATGACTAAAATGCCCTTAGGGTAAAATGAGTTATTAAAATTGGACTGAAATGACTAAAATGCCCTCACCTATTCATTTAATTTTCAAACCAATGCCACTCCATCTCTCTTCAACCAAAGTCATCGTGTCCACTCCTACCTCTTTTCTTCCTTGATTGACCTCAGTTCGGCTGAAAAAGTACCTGAATGTTTCACTGCTACTAAAACTACATTCACTCATAGAATCGTGGTGTGCTTTCTATTATATCTCATGGAAATTAGGAACAAAAAGGCTTAGTGACCAGAAACTAAGCACAACTAAAAATTGGGGGATTCAAGTTTCTCTCCCTAATTTTTTCATACACCAAACACAAGAGAGGTAACAGCCAATGCCAGAACAAGTTCAACACACCAACACTCATCAATAACAACAAAACCCTCAAAACATAAGGAGAACACGAATCAAATCAGGTCATGATAATCAACAATTGAATCGAGGACAAAACTGAAACGATAAAAAGGGGAACAAACCTTAGGTCGTCACCGGGAATATGGGGAAGAAAAAATGTTGAATTTGGGCTTGATTTGGGGTTGGATCAAGAGAGGAGGAGCGTCTTCTTCTTCAGAGGCGATAGATCGAGCGTCCTCCGAATCTGAAGCTAGGGCTTCGGCTTCGCAAGGCGTCAACTCCAGAACGCGATCTCCAACGCCTCCCTCTGCAAGAAACGCCATTAACGAAGTGCTCAGATCCCTAGCAAGATCCGTTCGGTTTTAAGCGATTGACCAAGTTCCATAGGAGTCATTGTCATCGCGCGCGAGAGAGAGAGAGAGAGAGTATGTGTGTGTGTGTGGCATAAGTTTGAAAATTAGATGAATATGTGAGGGCATTTTAGTCTTTTCAATCCAGTTATAATAACTCTTTAAACCTTGAGGGCATTTTAGTCATTTCACACGAAAAAAATGTTATAAACTAATAGAATTGGACGGAAAGTGCGAAGTGAAAAATTTGCACATTCTAGGCGTAGTCAGCTGAAAAAAAAATTCTAGGTGTACCCAGGTGAAAAACAGCAAAATCTAAGTGTAGCCACCTGAAATTATCCCTTTTTTTAATGTAAAAGCGCGATTTTTATTAGTTAAATAGAAGGTAGGACAGACCCCTCACCATAATCCCAGCTACTGTTAGTTAAAGCAAACATTGTCAATTCATGAGCCATTTGATTACGCGCAGAACAAGTGGATAGTTCGCAACATCATTCATTAATGATTCCTCCAAGGGTGTTCACCTCGACCCGTTCAGCATCATGTAGAGCCAGGACCTCCCACTCAGGCGGATGGAGAAGCCCAGTGATCTTGCTGCTGAATGCTTTACGCAAGTATCCATGATAACCCCGGAGTCCAATCGACTCGAACCAGTTAGCATTATGCAGAGCCCCGGCCTCCAACTCATACGGATGGAGAAACCCCGTGATCTTGCTGTAGACGGTCTTAAACCAGCTTCCTCGATCAACCCTGCAGTCAATATGAGCATCGCGAAATTTAAATCCTCCCCGGTCATTGGGTTTAACCGGATTCCACTACCGAACCCAATAAGGCACCCAACCCCAGCCTCGTTTCCGTCTCAACCCACCTCAAAAAACAAGCCCTCCGTCGCCCTCCAGCCACCTGTCGTCCTCCGTCCTCGCAACCCCAGCCTCGCCCACGTCCCCGCCTCCGCCCCACTGCCCAGCTCCAAAGCCCCTCTCTGCACGACGCCCTCCCCCTGTCCATGCATGCCCTTGGCCTCCCTCCGAGCACCTCCACCCCAACTCCGGCCCGTGCCTCCCAAGCCCATTCTCACCCTTCACATCCTCTCTCTGCCCCAATTCCCATCTCTTCCCTCTATCCCTTACCTGCCCGACACTGAAACCTCCACCCATTGATCAACCGTGAACTCCCAACAGAACCCCCATCGTCAGCCCGAAAACCCTTACCGTCGTTGTCCCTCGTCCCGACGAATCTCCGGCCTCAGACCAACACCCGTCCTCTCCTCCATCCCAACATCCCATATCTCCTTTGCTCCACCAAACGGGCGTCGCCGCCCACCGCCGCACCACCCAGCTCTTTCGCCGGAGCCAATCGAAATCCACGCAGCCGTTGCCGACGAGCGACCTCACTAATTTTTGGTGAGAAACCCTAACTCGCCAGAGACGAGAGGGTACAGGCCGCGTCGACCTTAGATGTAATAAACAGTCATTTTCCCTATCATAATATAAGGTAATATGTTAAAAAAAAATCAATCAATCATATTTTAAAATTATGGGTGTAAAAGAGTTGAGTGTAGTTTTTTTTACTCAACAAAGGGAGATTGTATTATAAATCAAACCAATTTTTCCCGGAAAAATAAAAAGAGGTTAGCCAATTATATATTACAAAACATTGAGAAAATTGAAGATAAAACACTTGATGGTTAATCTTGAATAATAGCATGACTAAGAAAAAATTTGGTTTTGAACTTAACAGTGAAGACCCAAGAAAATGCCCAAAAGAAAAGCTATGTCAGATTGCCACTTTGAAACCTGTGAGCATGCCTCATTGGGGGAAGTGTGATAGCCTAACACCGCGCACATGAGGACGCGATCCCCGAAGAGAGGACAACCCTAAGGCGCCGCCGGAAAGTCAGACCGTCGTCGGTACCTGGAATGTCGCCAGAAGAAGGAACGAATGGTCAGAGCCGCGAAGAGTCGTCGCTCCAACTCCGGCGAAAAAACGACGAAGGGATGCCAGCACCTACAGACATCACCACACGAGCACCTCCGGCGGTCGGCGGGCCAACACCGACTGAGATCTCCGGTGAGCCCGTCAAGAGAAAATCTGTCACCATCCCGCCACCGCTAAATCACCGCTCTCCACCGGATCGCTCTCGAACCGACCAGATCTGAAAAAGAAAGCCAAATCTGTACTGAGAAGTGAATAGTTCAGAGGGAAAATTCAGGTGGAGCCTGAGTTGAAGAAGAAGAGTTGCGCATCAAGGATGAAGAGTGGAGTTGTATGGAGGGTTGAGAGGTTGAAGAAGGGTCGAATTAATATGGCCGAGAGGAGGTGCGAAGGGAGTTAAAGGGTTGAAAGAAGAAGTGAGATAAGGATGAGGGAGTCGCCAGAGAGAGTAAGGTCGGTGAAGGCTGCTCCTCTGGCGACGGCGCGATTTTTCTCTCTATTCGTGGTCTCTCTACTTAATATTTGTTAAGGTTTAGTTTATTTAACAAAATTACTAAACTTAATGTTGATAAAATTTATATAGGTAAACTCGAATTTAATTTACAAAGAAACATTTGAATTTCTTTTGATTTTCTTTAAAATTATAATTAGAGAATATAATCATATTAAATATAATGTATAATGTATAATAATTAATTCATTACTAATGAGTGGACTTGTGAGCCTCCAAATTTTAAAGTCATTAGATTTAATAAATTGAACTTTGAATTAAAAATTATAATTGACTTTTATTATAATTTATAGGTTAATTTCACATAATTATAGTCGATTTGACACATTTCTCACTTAATTATAGTTGACTTTCTTTGTAACAATGCGCTGAAATTTTTTTTTCTCGCTCAACTACATTCTGTTAATCTTTCAGTTAGTTTTAAATGTGAAATGACTAAAATACTCTTGATTGCAAGGTCGTAAATGTCGCACATCGTTAGGTGAGCCCTTCGGGGCCATGGCGAAATTCCATTTTTGTATTTTTAATTTTTTATTAATTTACATATATAATAAAAATAGATATTATGCTGCAAATTATAATATTTTCAAATTTTTTATACTAAAAATTAATTAGTTTGAAATAACCGCCTTAAATTGGTCATAAATAAGTCAAATTTAGTACAAAACTGGCTAAAACGGCCGAAACGCCAAGGCATTACGCCTGTGTGGCTTTCTACGCCATGACAGCCGATATTTACAACACTGCTTAATTGTTATTTAAATTTTGAACATTGTGTCATTTGATTTTTTTTTCTTTCCTCCTCTCTCTTCTCCTCGACGGCCAGCCAGCCTCAACGACGGCACAAACGTCCCAAACCTCAACGGCGCATGGCGGTTGGTCGAATGAAGGGTTGGGAATGAAGAAGCATAGGGATTTCAGTCACAATCGGTATTTGTTTACTTTTTCATTTAATTTTTTAAAGTTCCTAATTAATAAATTCAAAAGTGTTAATTCTAAATTATTATTAAGTAATACTTGTAATCATTAATATTAATTATAAGATATAATATTAGTTATTTTTTATTGATATATTAATTATTATTTAATAACCATAATTATTGATAAGGGTAAATTAATTAATTAAAATTAACTAGTTTTTATTTACTCTTGTTTTTGAAAAGATAGTTATGTCCTTAAATTGGAAATTGAAATTATGGGTACAAGTTCCTTCCATTTTGTAAATTAATATTTGATTTTGGATTTAGAAATATTTTGCCATTTTCTAAAAATACTAATGAAATGTGGTAAAATTTAAACGGAATTTATTAAAGTGGGAAAAAATTAAACGTGGTAAAGTATAAATCAGTTAAGTATGATGTTCCCAAAAATAATTGAATAGTTTTTCAGATGTCTATTCTGTATATATAATGATGACAAGTTCTATTAGGAGCTGAGAAGATGGCCTCTGCCAGTTTGGGTGAGCAGCTTTGCAAGGATGTGCATGATATGTCGATGAACGGAGATGAGCCTCCACCAGAATATGTGGTGAAGCAGAGCTGTTTTGGATCTGTAGACCCTTCTCCTCCTCTCGGCTCATTTCCCCTCATTGACATCACTCTCTTCTCATCACTCTCTCCTTCTCCTCAACAAGTTGAGGCTGAGCTTCTTAAGCTCAGATCAGCTCTCTCCAACTCTGCTGGCTGCTTTCAGGTCCTCCCTCATCCCCCTCTAATTTCATACCTAACTCATTTTTCAAAAGATTTATGATCCTTCATTTCTTGTGATCTTGCTGTCTCTTGGCTTCAATCTAGACACACTCATGTTAGTATGTTGAATTATTATTGTTTTGGGTTTCTATTAGTTCTTCTATTGTTTCCTTATTTCTTGTGAACTCACTGTTATTTGGCTTCAAATCACTTTTGTTTCTTATTTCTCCCTCTTGCTAAAGTTCCTTCCTGGAACCCAAATTGTGCAGTTCCACATGATTATAACTGAGTGTTCTGAACAATACTAGGCGCTAGTCGGTGGATAATTTGATAAATCAAACTAATCCAAGAGCAAATTGATTAATCGAACTAATCCGAGATGAATAGGAAATTAATTGGAGATTTTTAGAATATTTTTGCTGGGAAATTAATTGGAGTTCACATCTGTCATTTAACAAAGTACACTACACACTTTTGCAAAAGTGATCTATACAACACAGTATATTTCTAGAACAATGCTCTTTAACACATTATTATTGATCTAACACAACCCTTACTTTGGGTTAATCAAAGGTTCACTCCTAATCTAATCGTCATCTCTGCTCCTAAGTGTTATAACGAGAAAGATGGAGTGTGTCAACAAGCTATAAAAATAAAGCAATAAACAAGAACACCAATACTTTATTTATTAGTTTCTGATATGACATATCTTTTCGACATGGGACTCACCGTGTCATGGTTACGGACTTTTTGTTTGGATTTAAGGATATAATTAAACTTGTTTCAAGTTGAAAGGTTTTTTTGTACTTTTCATATGTACCCTACCATGCTGTCATAATTAACTGTGTTTTTTCTTGGATATATCAGGCAATAGGTCATGGAATTCCAAGTTCATTCCTTGACAGGGTGAGAAGAGTTGCAAAGCAATTCTTTGCACTCCCAATTGAAGAGAAACTCAAGTACTCGAAGGGAGAGAATGGACCAGAAGGTTATGGAAGTGACAAGGTTGTATCAGATAAGCAAGTTCTTGACTGGTCTCATCGCCTAACTCTCAGAGTATACCCCGAAGACCACCGAAAGCTTCATCTCTGGCCTCAAACTCCAAATGATTTCAGGTACTCAACGAAAAACTGCATTTCGAAGTTCTTGACTGCATCTCTGGCAATATTCTAAAATTTCTAACTAGTCTATGATTAATTCTGATTAATCTTTTGTTATTGGTTAATTCTCGATTAGTTCCCGAAGGTCATATCCTCTTGACTAGCATCTACCTTTTTCTAGAATACCTATCTTAAGCATTTTATGACAAAAACTGGATTTTTCGCTGTATTACTTTTATTCCAAAAATTTACAGTGAAATTGTCTTTCCTTAACACCATTAATAACAGTGTTAAAAAAATTGAGAAAACAAAAATATCATTCAAATTTAAAAATACGTGTAAAAATTTATATATATTAGCATATACTCAAAGAAAATTAGTATATCTTAGTTTCTTTTATTTTCATTAAAACTATGTAATTTAGAAAAAATTTGAGGTCATATGACATCACGTGACCCAATTTCTGTCTAGTTGAATAGAGTTTAACAAACTGATCACAAATACATTTAGTTTAGTGTAAGTTAGTGTACATAATTGGATGTTGGTGCAGAGAGATCTTAGATGAATATGCGATGAAGATGAGATCGATGATGGAGATTCTGTACAAGGCCATGGCAAGGTCGTTGCATTTGGAGGAGAGCAGCTTCAGTAAGCAGTTCGGGGAGAGGTCATTGATGCAAGCAAGGTTCAACTTCTACCCTCCATGCTCGAGGCCAGATCTTGTTCTTGGTGTCAAAGCTCATACTGATAGATCAGGAATCACCGTTCTTTTGCAAGACGAGGAAGTGGAAGGTCTCCAAATCCTGCAAGACGGGAGCTGGGTCCGAGTTCCTGTGATTCCTCATGCTCTTGTTGTCAATCTCGGTGACCAAATGCAGGTTCCCCAATTAAGTATATCATAACATTTGTGCACGTATAGTTCAAAACCCGAATATATTATTTTTGTCGATGCAGATAATGAGTAATGGGATATTCAAGAGCCCAATGCACAGGGTGGTGACAAACACGAAGAAGATGAGGATGTCACTGGCCGTCTTCCACGAGCCAGAGCCCGAAAGAGAGATTGGGCCTGTGGATGGGTTGGTGGACGAGAAGAGGCCAAGGGTGTATAGAAACGTGAAAAATTACGGGAACATCAACTATGAATGTTATCAGAAAGGCATTGTTGCACTTGATACGGTCAAGCTGTCCTAATCAATTCCAAGTATGTGACTTTCTGTTCTCATAGAGAAATGGTGCTGGACCATATATGTGTGTATTGGTAAATGCAGTTTCCAAATTGGAATGCTTTGTTTCAAGTGCTTGTAATTAACTTGCATTTCTTGTTGAGTTCATGTTTATCCTTTGTGTGTGATTTAAGTACTAGGTTTTTTGTAGCATGACTGGTTTATCAGTACCAAGTATTTGATAGAATCTTATTACAGGTATGAGCAAGATTATTGTTGATGCAAGCCAAAGAGATGAATAAGATAGATATTAAAATTTAGGGTTGAAAGATAGAATTAAGTAGAGATTACTGAATTAGGGTTAGAGGAAGGAGAAGAGAGGTGAGAGATAGTAAATTGATATGATTCACTGAATGGAGGAAGCACTCTATAAAAATCATCCTCTTAAATGCAAGTAGAGGAACTATTACCATTCATAGGATGGTAATGACAAGGGTTGCGCTAGTTAACTCAAAATTAAATCAATCCTCAGTTTTAGGATATAATTGTCAATAAGTATTTCAAGATTTTAACCTACATGATTTCCTCGTCTTGCCTATGATTCGTTAAAATGTGACATAGTTGGGTGTAGCCAACTGTCATTACCCCTAGTTAATATACAAAAATACCTTACATGGGTTACGATGTCACATTTTCGGGTTATGGAAATAGTTTATAATGGAAGCACATTAGATTTATGATATAAAGTTACAGTTGACAATTAATACGAGTGAGAAAGTCTTGAGAAATCACCGAAACACCCCAAAATTCCGCCAACTGTCATTAACGAGGCAATTTGCACAACAAGAATGGTTGGCAGCTATCAAATGCATACTGAAGTAAGATCATCTGAATCTTGTGATTGTATTGTTGCTGAATAATGTTGTGCGCAGATCATTATCGATGGCATATTCAAAAGTCGACTGCATACGGTATCCGCGAGTTCAGAGAGGAAGAAGAGGGTATCTCTTGCAACTGAGATTGACCTGCTCAAGGGTTGATAGATTCGGAAAGGCCACAACTTTATAACAAACTGAAAAACTATTAGGCCATCAACTTCAAATGGTTTCAAAGTGGCAAGATTGCACTGGACACTGTCAAAATGTGAAGCTGTTCTGATCCTTGAGGCTCTGTTTCTTTACTCTTGATGATTGCAATGAATAATCAGGTTGTGCAAGTCTTACTTGTGCGGGCTCCGTGTATTTTCTTCACTGTTCATGTGGTTTTTCAGGTTCAGCTTCCATAACTTTGCTCATCTTGTGAAAATAAATTATAAGTTTCAGTTTCAACGGACTATGTTCATGTAGTGAAAGTAAAACATGGCAAGGAACTTTTACTTGATGATACCACTAAATTAAAACTGAACTAAATCCTTCCTTTAAGCCAAAGAACAAGCATTTTTATTGCATTCTTGTTTAGGACAACAGAATTGTTATAATATAGGTACTACAGCAGAATTCCATCAATATAATATAATGGAGTTTCATTGTTAATATCACAATCACCAATAATGTGTAAGGGGCTACGGGCTCTTATGTATAACTCTACATTCATCTGAACAAAACTTGGCGAACCAATATTTTTCTCTGCCATTGAGGCCAATCTAGGGCATATATCTCGTACAACAAAAAGTATCTCGACTTTCTTCACTACCTTACATGCTATTTTACTATACTATTATACTTGTACTGTTTTCTGCTTGAATAGTATTGGTCCTAACGCACTGTTTTACACCACATACAGCACAACCATCTTTCATAAACTCCCCCTTAACTTGCCCTCAGCACCCGACACCTTCAGCCAATCTGCATATTAGTGATTGTTCCATTCAACTTGATTAATAAAAATACCACAGCGCTACAAATTTCCTAAGAGAATTCTTCATAAAGGGTATGAAATTTAATCAATCTCAGTTCATCCCAGATCACTATAAGAACAGAAACTAGAAATACTCGGAGTCAAATCTAATGGATGTTACCATATATCTCCCGGTTGCACTCGGTGGAAATGTGTAGTAAATGGCAGTGAAATATAGCTCTTTAATGCAACAAAAGGATAACTAAAAATCATATGAGGCACCACATAAGCAAATAAAAGACTAAAATTACTTACCAAAAGAGACCAGAAAATTGGAGCCTAACTACTGTGGACTTTGACAGCCTCTGAAGACTCTAGTTTAGAACCATTTTGAGGTATTTTCGGGACAATGGATTTCTCCATCAAAGCCTTTTCTGCTTCCTCAAACAGTTGCTTCCGGAGAACACCATGCAAACGTCCAAAGAGCTGCTTCTTCAAAGACTCAAAAGCTAAATCCAGTCTCTCTAGCTGCTCCATTGCATTAACATTATACATGAATAATCCATAGTAAAGATCAAAGCTGTCTCCTGCCGTATTCTCCACCAAATTCATAAGTGTCTCATATCCCCTTGTATTGATTGGGGTAGACTCCAAACCTAACTTCTCCAAAACCCTCCCCACTGTATGTGTAATGAACTGAGATCCCGCTGCATACCAGTCGTGTTCTGCACAAGACATCTCTACCATTCGACACCCCTCTCTGGCAAAAATGTCAAGAAATTGACAGCACCTGGATACTCGTGATTCATCATTTCCAACTCTAACCTTGTCAAAGAGAAAGGGAAGACCATTCCAACCATTTTTTCCACTTTCTGGTCCAAACATAGGATGTGTGCAAAGCACATCAAAATGTGGTGGCAGATTTTGAAGAAACAAGTTCCTTGGAAATTCTTTCACTGAAAGTACATCCACAAACAAGGTACTTCTCTTCAATCTGTGAAGAGGCAAAGACATCAAGACTTTCTCTGTTGAAATGATTGAAGTACAAAGAAGAACCACTTCCGGATGCTCTTCACAAAGATCGTCAGCATCAAAGAAGAAAGAAACCCCTAACTTCCTAGCCTCATCAGAGTAGTCAGAACGGGAATATGCTAAAACTGTATGGCCTTGACGAACAAAAGTTTTTGCAAGAAACTGACCATAGTTTCCAAATCCAACAATGCCAATCTTAAGCTTTGACATGTCATCAAAACAATTGGAGATATGTGCTTTGTATTCTGATGGCAGGGCACCATCTTGATTCCTAACAAATTCAACAACAAAAGGTTGTTAGCAAATTATGTACATTGTTCGCATCAGCTAAGCTAAACTTAAACCCATTGTGGTCCCCACAAATCAAACTTCTATACTTAACATCCCATCCAAATTTAGTAGTAAAAGGTAAGAGTTCCATGAGATCCATCTAAGATTCAGCAGCGAATAGATGAAAAAGATGCTCTTTAGAATATTATCTATGATTGTAGCTAATTTCTTCAATCAAGGTATTCCTTATAAATGTAATCGTCAATCTACCTCAAATTAAATTTTTAAGTGAACATTTTATGTAGACTCTTGTACAAATGTTATCCCTAACATATGTAATAAGAATTAGCAAAAGGATTCTAAGTCTACATTCACATTTTGATCAGAAAATAACTCTGAAGTGTCATCATAGTTCAAAAACATAAGAATGGTGGCTAGTGCTGGTTTAAAGGGAATAATGAATCCTAAATATTACCTGCTAGACTCCAAAGATGGTGGCGCGGATCCGTTAGCAGGATTTCCAAGAAGTCTATACTCTGGCAAAGCTGGAGTCTTTTCAGCTCTCCCAAACAATTGCTTCCTCACAACATGATGCAATTGGCCGAAAAGCTGTTTCTTCAATGCTTCAAAAGCCAAATCCAGCCTCTCCAACATCTCCAAGGCATTTTTATTGTACATAAACAATCCATAATACAAATCAAAGCTGTCCTTGGAGGTGTTGTCCACCAGACCCAACAGACTCTCATACCCTTTGGTATTAATGGGTGTTGACTCCAGCATCAACATGTCCAGAACTCTCCCCACAGTATGAGTAATGAACTGCAATCCAGCTGCGTGAACGTCATGCTCTGCGCAGCTCATCTCCACCATCTTACACCCTTCTCTGGAGAAAATGTCGAGGAACTTGTGGCACCTCGAAACCCTAGATTCGTGGCTCCCAATCCTGACCTTGTCGTAAACGAAATGGAGCCCGTTCCAGCCATTTTTGGCGCTCTCCGGGCCAAACATGGGGTGCGAGCAGATCAGATCGAAATCTGGAGGAAGGAGGTCGAGCAGCAGATTCTTGGCGAACTCTTTAACGGAGAGGACGTCGACGAACAAGGTGCTTCGCTTCAATCTCTGGAGAGGGAGCGAGTTGAGGACTTGCTCGGTGGAAATGATGGAAGTGCAGAGGAGAATGACCTCCGGGTGCTCCTCGCAGAGATCGTTGGGATCGGAGAAGAAGGAGACGCCGAGGCTGCGAGCTGCGCGGGCGTAGTCGGATCGGGAGTGGGCGAGGACGGTGTGGCCTTGACGCACCAGGGTTTTAGCAAGGAACTGCCCGAAATTGCCGAACCCAACAATCGCGATTTTGAGCTGGTGGGAGTCGTCGAATTGGGTCAACCGATCATCGAGGTGGTGTACGGAGGCGTCGAGGGCTTGGATGCGGAGGGAACGGCGGGCTGAGGCGGAAGCTGCGGTGTAGTGGAGTGGGAGATTCGGCGGTGGGGAGAGAATGCGGAGGAGAGAGGGAGATGTGAATGCGGCGGCGATGGCGGGTGGCGGCGGCGAGGGGCGGAGGAGAGAGGAGGAAGAAACCATTTGTATTTGTCTTTTCTTTCACTACCCTCACTAACTACTCCCTATCCCAAATTACATACAAATTTGTAATCTGTAACGTGACTATTACTGTTTTGGATGTCAAAAGGTTCTTCACTGAACAAATGTACCTCAAATGTATCTCCTTATTCTCTGTTAGCTTACCTGTATTCAAGTTGCTTTCACTTTCGTTAAATCTACAAAATTTCTATGCAAAAATCCAAAATGCTTGCCCTTGTAATCACCAAATCAATTATTTAATAAATATGAAACGACTCTTTTGCCTTTTAACTTAATAGTAGAGGTGTAGTCGGCTACAAATGTTTATTTTAGGTACAAATATAGGAATAATTTATAACCAATAGATGAAAATTTTGATGGTATAGATATATGCTGACTCATCAAATGGCATTACTTGTAATTATTCATAATTGACATTTTCTTTTTGTCATTTAACACTAATAAGAGGGTACATCCGTATTTGCATACAATTTATTTTTAAACATCTCATTTAATTCGTATTTAATACTAATAAACTAATAATTTATTACTTCCAGAATTATGAATCTTTCCTTTCACGATTATGATAAACTTTTTGGCGTTGCTTATTTCCATATTTCGGCGTTAAAAGATTGTGTGCACTATTTCCATGTTTCCATTGGTGCCCATAAACAATATAGTGTTCCATTGTTACATTGGCAGTTGCATATAATTCCATTATTCCATAAAGATTATTCGTCATCTCATTGCTACATTTGTAGTGTGAAATTATTCATTGTTTCATGTGAATGATTATTTTTTCCATTGTTCCATATAAGTTGTAATACGATCTCAATGTGTCATATACATATTTTTAAATTTCATTGTTCCATTTTAACATCACATATTGATTCCAATGTTGAAATTCACTTTGGTTTCATTGTATTATATGTACAAAATGACAAATGGAAACTACAATTCAGAAGGAATTACCACCAATTGTAGTTGACAAGAGATTCAGAATTTTGATACCAATCAAACGGTGTATCGAAAAATACATATAGCTTGTATGGAGTATACATATAGCTTGTATGGAGTAATGGAACCTAATGAACCTCCAATGGAACAATGTAAATATTACACAAACCTTAAATAAATGGAGCTTCGATTTGTGGAGTTTCGATCTGGGAAGGCGGCGAATCGGAAGCCAAGGGCAGCAGAGCGGAGCGGAAGGCATGAACTTTGATTTGTGGAGCTTCGATCCGGGGAAGCGGCGGAGAAGAAGCCATGGGAGGAGGCCATGTGCAACAGAGCGGAGACCATGGGAGAAGGCCATGTGCGACAGAGCCGAGGTCATGGGAGGAGGCCATGTGTGGCAGAGCGGAGACCATGGGAGTAGGCCACGTGCGACAGAGCAGAGGTCGTGGACTTCGATCTATGAAGCTTCGATCCAGGGGGGGCGACGGAACGGAGTCCATGGACTACGATCTAAGGAGCTTCGATGCGGGGATGTGGCAGAGCGGAGGCCATGAACGACAGAGAGACGCGACGAGGAGAGGCGCATGGTGGAGGAATGGTGTGGCGGCGGGATATGCAACGCGGAGGTACCTATTTCTTTGAAGAAGACGATTGTGAATTTTAGTTTAGGGAATGAAATGAGAATCAAAGCAATTTAGAGTTGTGATGGGTGAATGGAATGACGATGATGCCCTTTTGATTTAGTATTGATTTAATTAATTCATGAAACTAGTGGAGAATCTGAACCATTTATTATTTACATCCAACGGATGTAAGATATTCTTATATTTGTATCTAAGGGGCCATTTGTCAAGGAGTGCATCCCTTGTAATCTACAAAATTTCTATGCAAAAATCCAAAATGCTTACCCTTGTAATCACCAAATCAATTATTTAATAAATATGAAATGACTCTTTTTCCTTTTAACTTAATAGTATTGTTGTCTTTTTAATTAAAAACTAAAAAGAATTTAGGAAAAGATCACTTTACCTCTTCTTTTAACTTCTTTCTTCATTGGTCTTGGCCAAAGTTGTATATGTTGTGCGGCGTTACTATGTCAGACGTGTGCATTCGGAGCCATAACGGATTTACATTTTTTTTATTAATATAAATTAATTTACATATTTACTATATATATTTAAAATATTTAATATTTCTTCAAATTCTTATTTCATATTATAAAGGCAATAAAATTTATATTGTAATTACTAAAACTCATAATCAATTAACAAGTCAAAATTGATAAACTAAGTTAACGAGCCAAGATTGATAAATTAATTTACAAGTCAAGAACATGATGACTATAACAAAATTAACCAGTGAATGAAACAATTATCCATAAAATAGTAAAATGATTTTGTAATCATGTAGTATTCATGTTTATGGATATTTATATACTTAACGATTAACGAGTTATAATATTTTTCAACTTAAAAAAACTAATTATTTTGGAACGAACCAAACAAGACTGACCCAAATCGTTTCAAAACCAGCCAAAATCAATACAAAATAAGTTCAAAACGGCCAAAACACCATGGCGAGTAAAGTCGTTGCGTCTATGTGGTTTTCGGCGCCATGACGCTGCCATTTACAATAGTGGTCTTAGTCATCCCTATTCTTAGGCTATCCCGATTTTATTTGTTGATGTGGGGAGTGATTTGTTTAGGGAATTTGTGTTATTGTAATCGATTTTCAAGAATTGTTGTAATTTCTCGATTTCTAGCGGATTTTGCCAGAGAAGGTTTTTCAATCGAGGAGGAGCTTATGGACGTTGGAGAGTTTTTCGATAGTCGGCGTGAGAGACCCATTAATATTGTTGTTGGAGAGACTGATTTGACCAAGTTTGACGAAATCGATCGCCAGGAGTGAGTTTTGAAAGCGAGAAGCTGGGCTCTTTCGATTCTTGGACGGATTCTCAATCTCTATAACATCCTGCATGCAGACCGGCAAGGAGGTTGTCCTGAAGCTGAACCTAGGTGAGCTCCGAAAACTCGAAGAGCCCGTCAAGAATCGGCTTTTGCCTCACCGCCTCTGCTCTCTTCCTCTTCATTCACTCATTCGTGAGCTCCGGTCTCAATTTCGTGATATCGAACTCGAAGGGTATAACGAGCTTTGGGTTTTTCCATCAGAGTTAAGGTTCCATCTGAATGTGAGTAACATGTAGTCTTGTGATCAATTTATTCTATTTGATACTAATTGATTTTGCATGATTAGAATCTTGTTCAATTTCAAAATGGTGAAAATAAATATATCTATTGAATATGTCATTGGAAGTATCAAAAATTTTATGGTTAAAATTAAGCTTTTAAGTAACTTGGCGAATGATGTTCTATGTGACTTCATTAATGTTATTTGATATTACGAAAGATTGTTGATTATTTAAAAAATAAATAGGAAAACTTCACATAACTCTGCGTTTAGAATAAGTGCATCACCAATGCGCTAATTACCAAGTTGGTTTTTATGTTACTCTCTTATTTCATATTTAGTTTTGGAAAACTTAATTTGAGACAAAGTGAAAGTCTCACATCGCTTAGAAAAGAACTTGATGCTCCTCTCTCCCACTATATAGTAAAACCTATGTTTTCTTTCAAAAGTGAAAATGTTCTTCACTTTATTTGTGTTGTGAACACGTTATATATGATCATGGAGTCTAATTTGGTTTTATTATTAGTAATATTTTCAAATAGCTCAATTATAATTTTAATTTTATAAGAAAATTTGGTTTTTGGTTAATCGAATAGTTTGGGGGTGTATTTTGGACTTGGGCTCTCACTAATGGGCCGGAAAAAGCCCAAAAATTCATAGCCCATTTATGAATTGGTCAACCAAGTAAACCGAATTGATCAATTTCTCGGTTATAGTCGAACTGATCGATTGTCCATTGATTTGGTTTTCGGTTTTGAAGTTTCAATAACTTAATTAGTTGGTTTGATTTGGTTAAGACCGGTTCGGTTTGGTTTTCAAACCGTGAACACCCCTACTTCCACTTATCCTTAATTATTATTTTTATTTTCTTCTTAGAGTCACTGCCATTTTTTTTCATTAGTAACGGCGTATGCAAATACGCCGTTACAGACCAAATATACGCCGTTACAATTTGTAACGGCGTACAAATTGCCATTATACCATACGCCGTTACAAAAGCGTCATTACAAATTGTAACGGCGTACACAGTACGTCGCTACACCAACACGTCGTCGTTTTGGCGAGCCGTTAACGGCGTAACCGTCGATGACGCCGTTAATTTTGTAACGGCGTATTATTTGAGAAAATACGCCGTTACTAATTAGACGGTGTCGTTTAGACGACTTGACACCGTCAAATTAGTAACGGCGTATTATCTCAAATAATACGCCGTTACAAAGTATTAAAATAATATTTTTTAAACCCACTTTGTAACGGCGTACCCTATATAATACGCCGTTACAATATTTTATTTATTAAAAAATAAAAACCGAATAAAAATTATATATTAAATATTTAATTTTTATTCGGTTTTTATTTTTTGCATATTAAAATTCAAATTCAAATAAAAATTCAAATTCAAATTCAAAACCAAATCCAAATCCAAATTACAATTGATGAAATAAAAATGACATGAATTAAACTACGAGGGTGGAGGACTGAAGTTGGAGAACATGTTCGGGTCGTAGGGGGGCAGAGAAGGATTGGCTATTCGCATATGCTCGTACATCCATTGAAAGCTTCTTCGTTGAGCTTCCAAGTTTCTTTCTTGAGCTTCGAACCTCTCATCTTGCCGCGCAATATGCTCCGTCGCCTGGCTGAGCCTAGTTTGCATATCTTCGAACTCCTCTGCAGACACACCGCTGGAGGACTGGCCACGTTTTCTAGGTCTGGCCTTTACCTGGTAATCATCTCCAAATCCCCGAATTTTGCGTCCTCAGGGGAATTGGGCATCTAATCGTCCCGCGGCAAGCTTGAGGACGTGACAATACTGATTCACTAGCATCATCACTTTAGTCTCCTCCGCTTCGGTCATCCTTCTTAAGTTTCCGTGCTGGTCTGTATTGGCCGTGTCCTGCCTCCAATCCAGCAACGCCCTCTTAAGGTATATCTGTATGAAAATAAAATATGAAATTAATGAAAAATTAATAAAGTAGAAAAAAAATATATAAAAAAAAATTAATATAATCTATAAAAAAAACTTACGCATTTCGCCTTGTTGTCATCCTCTTGTAACAGTTCCGCCTCATAAGCATCCTGATCCGGTTCCCGATTAACCAAAAGCCAAGTCTCAATCTTGGCGGAGATATTTGTATTTCCCGACTCTTCTCTCTCCGTCCAAAGAGTCTGATATGATTTCCGGCCGGATCGATGGTTAATCTTGTTGCCGCTCAAGCGTATTTCACTCATAT
Organism: Geranium rotundifolium; assembly: GCA_963920655.1. Taxonomy (NCBI): domain Eukaryota; kingdom Viridiplantae; phylum Streptophyta; class Magnoliopsida; order Geraniales; family Geraniaceae; genus Geranium; species Geranium rotundifolium. The sequence continues at coordinate 10,945,895 of OY987320.1, forward strand.
GTTGTCCAATACTACCTACACCCTAGACATTGAAATGATTACTGAATTAGAAATATAATTAGATAAATGTTTCATACAAAGTGTATGAAAGTAAGAAAATACCTCGTTCTCGTCAAAGTGTTTGACGAGCCACCGCCATTGTGCTTTTTTCCCTCTAAATATGTTGGGAATGCCATTGCGGTTCAGATAGTCAGGCGAGACGTACAGTTTGTACCATGCCTTCATATTTGATTTCCGCTCTTTATAAGCGGACCACGCCGTCTCGCGAATCCACTTTTTGAGTGGACCTGAATCCGCCGGCAATTCATAGTACCGCTGTCATAAATAAATACATATTTGTAAATATCCAAGTTATTTAAATCTCGGCGATAAATTTAGAAAGTTTTGAAATTACCTGAATTTTTCTCCAAAATCTACGGTACTCAGACATAGGAAGATCACAAAACAGCTGGTAGGAAGCGTCGCACTCGCGTGCAAACTTACCTACCATAGGCGGCACAACCTGGTAGCCCCAACCGAAATCGGGGGTCGGCTGTGGAGGTAAGGGAGTGTAGCAATCCCCATGATCAGGGGACTCCCCACCAACAGGCGGCGACGGAGGCGGTGTGTCGAGCGCCGATTGCTCGTAAGCCAAGAAGAACTTTGGGTCCATTAACTCATGCCTCGGTGCCCGAGCATGAGGCTTCTTCTGTCGGGTGTTTGAATCGCTTGACGAGGAGGCCATTATATCTAAAGATGATTTAAAATTTATTAATCGTGAAAAAAATAATTTTGATTTTTAAAAAATTACCAAAAACGCCCCTAGGGGCGTTTTCGATAAAAATTACGGAAATGCCCTTACAGGCATTTTTAAAAAATTACCGAAAATGCCCTTACGGGCATTTTTTTAAAAATTACCGAAAACGCCCCTAGGGGCGTTTTCGATAAATGTTAGATTTGTTAATTTCAAAATTTAACATATTTAAAATTTCAAATTTAATTTAACAAATCCTACAAATCTAACATATTTAACATTTTTAACCTAAATTAACATATCAAAAAATTAACATATCAAACAATTAACATATCAAAAAATTCAACATACAATTAACATACAATTTTACATCTTTAACATAATTTAACATACTTAACATCTTTAAAATTTAACAATTATTTTTAACAGATTTAACATATTCTAAATTTTTAACATATCTAACATATTCACAAATTTTAACATATATATTATCCCTAAACCCTAAAATTTTAACTATCTAACATAATAATTGAGAGAGATAAAATACTGACCTGATCTGGAAGAGGAAACGGCGACGGAGACGGAGGTGGCTGGCCGGAAAACTTGAAGGTAGAGAGGCAGTGAGTGAGGAAGAGAGGCAGTGAGTGAGGGAGAGGCAGAGAGATCAAAAGAAAAGAGGCAGAGAGCGAGGAGGAAGAAGAAGAGGGGTTGGGTCTTTATATACCCAACTTTTGTAACGGCGTATATAAGGTAGATACGCCGTTACTAATTTAGTAACGGCGTATCTACCCAACGGATTAAACTTAGTAACGGCGTATGGGGAAGATACGCCGTTACAAAAAAATTAGTAACGGCGTATCCTCCCTATACGCCGTTACTAATTTTTTGCCCGGGGAAATGAAAATTTTGGCGCGGAATTGAAATTTTCGCCAAATTTTCAATTCCCGCACAATCTATAACGGCGTATCTGACCAATACGCCGTTACTATTCCAAACCCTAAATTAATATTTTATTCGGTTCGACCGATCGTGATTGATCGGGAGTGTTCCCGTGGTTTGATTTTTCTGAAATTTGAACTATATCACTTCAATGACATTTCCAACATGTTTAACGGTTTGGATTATTATACAAATATTAAATTGAACTAAACGTTCGATGAAGTTAGCGTTTAGGGTATAGTTTAGGGTTTACCATCCTAAACCCTAAACTCACGCTTTCACCGAAAGTGATTGGTGTCAAAAATCGTGTTTTAATCCAACCGTACAGATTGAAGCGTAATAGTGTTGTCGCTCATTGGCCAAATTTCTAGTAAATTTTAAACATATATAAACCTCGATCTAAACCGATCACCCGTAAACACATCCGTAAGTAACGGTCAAACCTCCGAAAATGTCATTTTCGCCATGAAATTGTTACGTGGTTTTCAATTTTGATTAACGTATATGATTTTTAGGTAGTGTACAATGATTAATTTCAATTGGGTAGTCATTTAGTATATGAAACGGGAAATTAATACCGAAGTCAAGCGTGAAAGTCAACAATCTTGACTGGTCTGATGGTCAAGATTGTTGACCACCAGTAACGGCGTATTCAAGATAATACGCCGTTACTAAATTATACACTGATTTACTAACGGCGTATGTATGAGTATACGCCGTTACTAGATTAGTAACAGCGTATTATTGATGTATACGCCGTTACTAATTCTAAGATTTGGAAATTTTTTTCCAGGGGCTTGTTTTCATGGTAGAGCTTGTTTTTGTGGTTTTTTCTCCTACACTTTGTTCTTCAAAAAACCGAATTCACAAGTTATTTAATTCTGAAAAATGATGAATGCGTTGAAGTGTTTACGGAAATGAACAAATTTATTGATAGTCGGTTAAATGCCGTTAAATACATATTTGTCTAACTATTTGAGTTGGCCGAATCGTAATCTTCATGCCCTTCCATATTGTCTTCGTCCTCGTTGTCTTCGTCCTCGTTGTCTCCGTCCTCGTTGTCTTCGTCCTCTGAATCAGCTGTAGAGACAGGCCGTGGATTTTGGTGTAAGTATCTCAAGTCGATCCTTACACCACCCGGTCGCACCATGTCAATGGTAATTGGAAATGAAATTACTGAAGAGAAGGATCATACCGTTCAATTGGAAACATCCAAGTGAAATGAACTGGGCCGGTCCGCATAACTTGATCCGGTAGGTGTAGTAGCAGGTGAACCATAATGGTACAGAATGATGGAGGGAAGATAGTTTCCAACTTACAGACTAAAACCACCATATCTTCGTGCAATTTTTTTAGTGTTTTCTTCGTCGGCTCCCTCGTGCACAACACCTGGAACACCCTGCCGAGGTCTGCTAATGCTTCTGCCACATGAGTCAGAACGTACTTCCGAATGACAAGGGGGAAGATGCGTTGGATAAGCACGTGACAATCGTGGGTCTTAAGTCCGAGAAACTTTTTCTCATCAGGATTGACCTTGATCTTCAAACTTCCCGCATATCCGGAGGGGAACTTCACTGCTTGGATATGCTCAAGTACGGTCTTCCGGTGTACACCCTTGACCCCATAAGGCGCATCAGGGAGCTCCCTGTCCTGGCCCACCCATTGGTCTTGGCGCACATTCTGTTCCTCGTACGTTCTCCTCGCTTTCTCATCATCTTTAGTCTTCCCCGCTAGTCCGAGAACTGTACCTATGACGTTGCCGCACACATTCTTCTCTATATGCATTAAATCCAACGCATGTCTCACTCTATGAGTTTTCCAATAGGGCAGCTGCCAGAAAATGCTTTCATGAGACCAACAGATAGCTAAATCAGTTCGTTTATTGTGCTTCGGGTGTAGACTAGGCTTGAGATAAGTATGACGCCTAATAGCCTTCAGTATGGCAGTCCCTGAATACCGCTTAGGCCTTTTACGAGTCTCGATCTGCCCGTTAAATGCCTCCGGGATAAAGCGCAGTGGGTGCTTCGGAGGTAACCACCTACGCGCACCTTGGTAAGATATTCTTGAGTTACTGCGTGAAGAGTCGATGTTGTCCAAACATAAGGGACATGCCTTATAGCCTTTAGTGGTCAAGCCACCCAACATTCCTAAACCCGGAAAGTCACTGATTGTCCACATCACAGCAGCCCGCATTATGAACGGCTCTTTCTTGGAAGCATCCCACGTGACAACTCCGTTCGTCCACAATTGTTTCAACTCATCAATCAATGGACGCATAAAGTTATTCAAACATTTACCAGGTGATTTTGGACCTGATACCAACATGGTGAGGATGTTATACTCCTTCCGCATAGCCATCGAGGGCGGAAAATTCAACGGGACAACAACTACAGGCCACAAACTGTAACTCGCAGCATTAGGCCCAAATGGAGAAAACCCGTCGGATGACAATGCCAGCCGCACGTTTCGGACTTCTTCCGAAAATTGAGGATATTTCTTGTCAAACTGAATCCAATCAGCACCGTCTGATGGATGTACTAATACGTCATCGTCCTCCTTCTCCCGCTCACCGTGCCATCGCATCCACTCAGCCGTCTCTTCCGCAAGATATAACCGTTGAAGTCGAGGAGTCAATGGAAAGTACCACAACGTCTTCTTCGGAACTAATTTTTTCCCTTCCATAGTAAACCGTGGTTCGTTACAAACTCCACATTTGTCCAGAGCGGAGAACTCTTTGTAATACAAAGTGCATCCGTACAAACATGCGTCGTATTTCACGTGTGGCATTTCGATGGCCTTCATTATCTTTTTCGCAGCTGCGTAGCTAGATGGAAACGAATTAGGTTGTGGTAACATACGACATTGCTCTTTCGCGACCTGGGTAAAAGTCGCGTCTGACATCCCGATGCTCTGTTTGATACACAACATCCTTAACATCGCTTCCAAAGAAGTATCCTCACTAGTGACAGCGCTTGTGGTTTTGTACAACGGCTGTTGTGACTCCGTCACCAACCGATTGTACGCCGTCATCTTTGCTTTAGCAAGTCCGGCCTCGACTTCGGTCACCGAACTTATCTCTAATTGTGGGTCCTCGTCCTGGTCCTCGTCCTCGTACTCATCCTCGTCGTTCTCGCCTTCATCTTCGCCAATCCTTACATCTCTACATGGATCTACATCATTCACGAACTGATGCACCGGATCGATGTACTCTGGAGTGTGCGCCGACGTCGAACAAGGGGGATTATGCGAACTTGACGGGAAACTCATATCTATATTTCGGCTCGAACTAGGCCGACTCGAACTAGGCCCTCTAGCTTCGCCATGATGGATCCACACATTGTACGATGTAAGGAAACCTTTCTTCAATACATGATCGCAAATGGTGTCCATATCGTGCCAAGAATAATTACAATATCTAGTGCACGGACACTTGAAACGTCCCACGCCATCTATTTGTGCGTTTTGTCTCGCAAATTTGACGAAACTGCTTAATCCGTTCATCCACTCCTCACTCATGTTATCCACCCACGATCCATTCTATATATTATACAAATAACTACGGTTAATAATCAATTAGAATTGACTATATTTATCAACTATAACAACAATTAAATTATTTAATTATTATCATTATAACAACAAAATTAATGGAATAATCTACGTGCATTTAACCTAAATTAATAAAATACATTACATAATGTATTATTAATAAAAAAAATGTACGTACCTGCTAATATGGAGGATGATGATATGAACCGTAGTACTTTGAGAGAGAGTTGTCGAAAAATGGAGATGATATTACGGAAATGCCCTTGTCGAGAAATATAAAGTAGGAGAGAATTGGGAGAAAAATGTGGGGAAAATGGGAGAAGGTTCTCTGAAGATTTATACATTGATTTTGTAACGGCGTATTTAGGTAAATACGCCGTTACTAATTAACGGTAACACAACGACATAACGGTAACATAACGGGAATAACTTGTAACGGCGTATTTACCTACATACGCCGTTACAAAATAGAAAGAGTAACGGCGTACGCAATAGTATACGCCGTTACAATTAGTAACGGCGTATACTATTGCGTACGTCGTTACTAATAATTTTGTAACGGCGTATGCTTCATGTATACGCCGTTACTAAAGAAAAATCTGATAGTGAGTCAAGTGATGTGCACTTTGATCCATTGAATTTCAATACATCTTGCTTCATTTTCTTCCATACATTTTCTTGCTCTTCATGTCAGATTTGAGTTAGTCCATAAACGTAAATTCGATAACTAAAACAACATATATCCATTCATGCAATAATAATATCTATCAAACAAGACAAACATAACAGAATAAATAATTTATTATTGTATATCACACTACAAATGCAATAAAATTAGTTGACATGACATTCAGGATCGGACAGATGAACACAATGGAAGAGAATTTCGTCGATGCATGGTAGTCCGCTCTCCTTAAAACGAATATTGCATCGTATGGGCAACTCACTCCAGGATACAACGACGAACGAGATCTAACTTTAACCGGGTCGTAGAACGAACGAGATCTAACTTTAACCGGGTCGTAGAACGAGAGAGAGAGAGAGAGAGAGAGAGAGAGAGAGAGTCGGCAGCGGCAGCGGCTAGGGTATTTCAAACTTTTGTGTGTCTTTCATCTCTAACAAAGATACATATTTATAGCATCAAGGGAAATCGAAACCTACAAGAAAAATGAAAGAAAAACTTATCGATTTGCTTTTATTGGGGAATAAGTAAAATTTTCTTTTCGTTGAAGCAAGAGAATTTGCTAATTAATTGCATAATATGACCACATTATTTCTTAATTTATAATTTGGAGAATATTGCTTCTGATTTCACAATTTGGAAAAAATATTTCCCTAATTTACCAATTTAGAAAATATTTATTTTCGAATTATATATAGGAAAATATTATTCCTTATTTACGAATTTGAAAATTTTACAGAGAAATAACTAGGTCTAAGAGGATCTCCAACGATGTGGCAAAATTGCTTACTTTCCCTTCCAATGCAGAAGGCAAACCACTATTTCTATCCTTAAATTTGCAAATTTGCTACAGGGAGTCCCCAATTTTGGAAACTCACTCTAGTAATCTCAAAACAATAAATCTGAGTATTTTATTCATTTCTTTTCATTTTTCTATTTGCAAAATTAAACCCAAAAATATAACTCACAAGAAATAGAATACAACAAATCAGGAACAAACAAAATAAAAAAATGGGATTGGCTTTCAAACCCAAGTCGGAAAAAAATAAAGATCCGCAAATGATAGAAACCAGATTGGCAGAGGCCGGTAAGGCTCCAGCGTGGTCGGCTCTGTCCGGCGGAGATATCGCCGGTAGAAGGGCTCGGAGGTGTTGCCAATTTTGCATGTAGACGTAGAAAGAGGATATCGACGCGATCTGTGTTCGGCACCATAGATTCGTGGAGATGCAGAGATTTATTAGAGCGGTTAGCGGTAAGAGTGACGCTAAGATGAGATTAAGAGAGATATTGGTCGTTGAGATCGAGAGTTCTTAAAGTTTTTTGATTGGGATAGTCTTGGGTATAAAAAGAGTAATGATGATAGATGAATAATTATAAATATTTATTACCGTTTTTAATTATCAATATTTATTAATGTTTTTCATTAATAAAGATATTTACTTTTTTTCTTTCTTCATTTTATTTCAATTATATTAATTTCATATTTCAAAATTACTATAAAATTATCCATGAAAATTAATTTTGGTCTTCAAATTGAATTGTATTTACACGTAATTATAAATTGTAATTTAGGTATTTTTTTATAACGGTAATTATAATAATTATAAATTTTTAATGAGTATTAATTTAGGTAGTCATATTAAAATTTTATATTAATTGAATTGGGTGCGGCGGTCTGTACCCTTCTCTTAGGATTTGTTTCATCACAATTGGGCGAAGTCTCGCGGCGTCGATCTCTTTGTTGGGGTTCCCTAGCGGGTCAAGCGCATCGGAATTGGAAAAATTGACCCGAACCCCTCAAGAATCTTTATGCTTACACTAGATGAATCATGAACCACAAGAAAGATGAGAACTTTTACCTCTAGAAATGTTTATTAAGCTTGTCCTCCTCGAATCCCAAGAAAGCAATCGAGCTCGCTCTCCACGTATGCACACACAACCGGGCTCGAACCTCGTGAAGCTAAGACCTCCACAAGAATCACTAGCTTTCTTGGTGGCCTCTCTTTCTCTCTTGTTCTTCTATTCTCAATGAGAGAGATAGAAGAAACCTTTTGGGTGAATAGGAAATGTGCTCTATTAAGCTTATGGAGGCTCTTACCCGAAGCCTCTATTTATAGGCTTGGGTGAGGGGCTCTAGGCTTCAACCCGTCAACCTATGGTGTCGATCGACATACCTCTAAACCCCATTGGCGACGGCCTCGATCGACACCACCTAGGTGTCGATCGACACCCTATTGGCGAGGGTCAGATTGACACCCTATGTGGCGTGCGTCGATCAACACCACAAATGTGTCGATCACCACCCACATGCCACACTTCTATTCAACCCATTTCGGACCTCTTGAGTCCTATCGAGAAGCTTCGGTTCTTGCCACTGGCGTGTGACCCTGTAGGCCCGTGACCCATTGGCAGATCGGCGTGAAACGTCATTTCACCCGATCCATCACAAGTGGTCTCTAGTAAGACATTGTGATTTCTCAATGTCCACGAGGGATTGATCCGATATCTTCTTACTGTCATCTGTATCACTAACCCTTTGTTTACTTTAAGGCGTATGGGATCGAATGAGGTATAAAGCCGTGATCCTCATGTATTCGATCTAATTCCTTGAATTCTGAGATGACTGATATGTAATTAGTGCAGCCGCACACTTTCTCAGTCATGCTCATCAAGGGGACCAGAACCATACCCTTCGTCTTTCACCACGTCTTACCGCGGGGAAACAAATCCATTCGGACGCAATGTGCGCTCCCAATACAGTCCGTCCAACAGCCAACGATGCCTGTTATGACTACCCTGTTACATGCAGCGTTGGAGCATGTCAAACTATTGGAGTGACGTGCATGTGAGCCACTCGCTCTAAGGTCTTAAGGCAGTGATCACACGACGACGGAGTATACGTTGGTGACTTAATCTATGCGCCATACTCCAATTCGGGTCATCCGATATCGTCTCGCAGACGATATCCGTGATATGACTCTATATCTTGATCAGCAGAACATGATCGTAAGTCATCCTCACGCTAGTCACTTAAGTATAAGTATTCGACTAGAGATCTGTCAAGTATAATTTCATAGTATCTAAAGGCTCCACTATTAGTGATGACACACTAATGATTTTAGAAGAAATCATCGCTTGACACATTACTATAACACAATAATAATGTAAATGTCATTCATTACTAAACAGAAGATTACATAGAAAAGACTTGGACTGGGGCACAAGCTCTTACACTCTTATGGGTGTCGACGTCTGCATGGTACTGGCGGCGACGTCAACGTGGTGCGACGGTAGGAGCAGAGCTCATGTGGAGGTAGATTTGGGTCTGATAGAGGCAAGGTCGGGTGGTTTGGGGATGGGCTGAGATGAGTGAGGTTGGAGTTGCAGATGGGTCGCGCCTGGGTTGCGACGGCGGAGCATGGAGGGTTGGGGGGGTTTTGCTTTTGGTTGGTTGGTAGGCTGGTACTGGGAGGGAACTGGAGTTATCTAGCGTCAGTGGGCAGACTCATGCAAGCATACCGAACTAGGGGGCTCGGCTTGCTCAAGATTCAATATTTGTCTTATTGGGATAAGTATTGGAAGGAAACGGGGGTCCCTGGTGTCGATGGGTTGATCTGGTCAAACTCAATGAGCTGGGAGGATTTGAATTTCGTGATGGCCATATTGATCGCATGATTGATCGAGGAAGCTGGTTTAAGTCGGTCTACAACAAGATCACCGGGTTTCTCCATCCGTATGAGTTGGAGGCCATGACTCTGCATGATGCTAACTGGTTCGAGTCGATTGGTCTCTGGGGCTATCAGAGGTGCATGTGTAAAGCATTCCGCAGCAAGATCACGGGGTTTCTCCATCCGTATGAGTTGGAGGTCGTGGCTCTACATGATGCTAAACGGGTCGAGTTGAACAACTTTGAGAAATCATTAGCGAACGGTGTTGCGTATTATCTATTATCGGAACTTCTGTGCTTTGTTTTGCTCTTAATCAAATGGCTCACAAATTTGCCATATTTGTTTTAACTAACAGTAGCTGAGATTATGGTGAATGGTTTGTCCCACCATCTGTAGCTTCAGCTGGCCGGCTTGATGCCGAGTTAGTTGCTATTTAATTAATAAAATTCGCTTCTCCTTCAAAAAAAATTATATTAATTAACGAAATATTGACTAAAGTTATCCGTTGCTTTTGAGATCTCTCAGCTCGAACTCTTTGTTGTTGAAATTGTTCGCTTTGAGATGCTCGATATTGAGATCTTTAATATTGTAATATTTTATCATCGATTTTTAATTATAAAGATATTTTCTGATCGAAAAAAACGAGACTAAAAAACATATCGAAAAAATCGACCGGCCAAAATAATTACATATCTAATAAATTAATTTAATATATTAGAAATTATATTAACAAAATTGAATAAAATAAAATATGTACAATTAATATATTATTAAAATAAGGAAAAGTGGTGTTTGATGTGATAAATATAGATATTTTTGGAGACTGAGTTGGAGAGTAATGAGGATGAGAACTTGATTTATACTAATGATTGGGTAATAAAGTAATGAAGATTTGAAAATAGGGTTGGAAATGCTCTAAGAAAATGTAATAGGCTTCAGCCCACAAATTTTTTGCACAACTTATTTTCTTAACAACACAATTTCAAATGGTCATTTTTTAGATTCAATTTCTCATTCACCACTTATCCGTTTAAAGCATGTGATATACCGTTGAAAAGATTTCATATTCTAGATTACGGAACGTGTTTCTCATTAATCTAGGTTGAGTGTTAGCATTCTAAAATTACAACTCAGGTTGACCAGTCATAAGTTAAAACATATTTTATCTTTGTCATTTTTGACACTTTTGTCCAACACTTCCTTCACTGGTCTTTCATCGTCACCACCTCTACACACCGTCCTTTTTCCATGGAGAACTAGCACCAAACTTTTTCAAGTTTCAATCTTTTGTCATTTTCCACCTTACCCACTTCCTTGTCATGATTCCTTTTTTCCTGGGTTCTTCAATTCATAGCTCATTTTTCAGCGCTAATCATGTTGCTCAAAGAGGTTGGACAATAGTACAATAGTCTTGAAAACCAACCGTTACTGCCAAAACGAGCACTTGTAGAATCAAAAGTTTCGGAAAGGACGATGCCACTGGTGGAAGTGTGGAAGGTCCAAGACGAGAGGTCGACGTCAAAGAGGAGTATTGGCTGTTTGAAGAATGAGTAACTAGAGAACACGAAAAGGCCCCTGCTCCATCTTTGATTGCGTCAATCTCTACTCTAATCGTCCCCGCTGTTTACACAAACTTGTCCCGAAACGAATCCAAATCAGCTCCTTCGTCGGAATTGGCCTCGTCCCCGTCTCTATCAGCATCCAAATATTCACTTTTAATTCAACAAATGTTTGGAACAAATTTGACCAAATTGAGTAGCTCTTATATCTAAAGTTGTGTCTATGAAGTCGTCGCCAAAAGAATAGACGGTGGAAAAAAGGTTGGATACGAGAGCGTTGAGTGACATAAATTGGAACTTTATAAAATGATATTTAACCGAGATCAACACAAGTTGGGTAAAATAAGAAAAATAAAAATTCATTTTATTGTTGTAAATTAAATATGGCCACCACCATTGTGTTGTCCCATCCATCAAGTCTCTTCCCTTATTTCATGGATTGATAGAGTGTAGTAATAATTAATTTCCCATGCAAGAGGACATGTGTCCATGCATGACCCTACCATTTCTCCCTATAAAAGGGCACCATGTAAGTTTTCAAAGTTGCACCAAAATTTCATCACCCGAGACTCTTTTCTCCTCCTCCATTTACTAAGTAATTTTCTCACACACTTCTCATCCACTTAAAGTCTTGCTCAAATAATTAATGTTAATTAATGTTGGTGACATCATTAATCTTAACCCACATATAACACAATTTTTACAACACGAATTAACTTAACTATCCTAACTTTTTTTCCTTCTCCCTAACTACTAACAAATTTATGTTTATTGCATTTATATTTATTATATTTATGTTTATTTCGTATATTTGTTTATTTCGTATATTCGTTTATGCCTATTATATTTGTAATTTTTTAAGTATGCTCTATGATCGCCAATCTTGAATTGGATCTTTCACATCAGAAATTTATGTGTTATTATTTTACGTGTTTTATATTTATGTATAATGTTTTGTAACCCGAAGTTTACAAAACTAAAGGCATTTTGAACCCGAAATTCTAAAATTGCCGGGAAAGAAATTTGTTAAACCGTACGTACATGTAAACCAGAAGTTTACAATTTCTAAAATTTATGGAACCCGAAGTTCCGAATCAAAATTTAAATCTCGAACTAAATTATGAGAAACCGTAAACTTGAAGTTTTAAAAGTTAGAACCATCGGTTCTAAGTATACCCAAAATATGTCATATTTTGGATAAATATTTTGGGACATATTTTAATTGTGTTATTACGGTTAAATTTTTCAGGATGTCAAACCTAGTGAAGTGTCAATATGTAGCCCTCGGTCTCGATGGGAAGAATTACTTTGAATGAGCCCTGGAAACTACTCTCCACTTAAGATCTATGAATCTTGGAGAAGTTATTGTAGACGACAACCAAGAGTCCGTGTAGAACAAAGCAAAGGCCATCATTTTCATACGCCATCATATTGACTCCGTTCTACGAGCCGAATACTTGGATATTCAAGATCCACTTGATTTGTGGAAGAGGTTAAAAAAAAGGTTTAAGCAGATGAAGGCTATTGCCTTACCTCAGGCATTACACGAGTGGTCTAATCTTAGACTGCAAGATTTCAAGACCATTAATGAATACAATTCCGCTGTATTTAGAATTGTATCCATGCTCCGTATGTGTGGAGACAAAATAACTGATGATATGATGCTTAAGAAAACATTTTCCACATTTCATCCATCTAATATGCTCCTACAGCAGCAATATCGGGAGCGGAAATTTGAAAAGTTTACAGACTTGATTGCATGTTTACTGATTGCTGAACAGAATAATGAGTTGTTGATGAAAAACCATCAAACTCGCCCAGTTGGTAGTTCACCATTCCCTGAAGTGAATGTGACAAATCATGAAAATTATCCTCTTTTTTGGAGAGGCCAAGGCCCTAGTCGAGGTCGTGGTTGCGGCCGTGGACGCAATAATTTTCACCCTCGTGGGAGAAATAACAAAATGTTTCACCAGAAGTGGAACAAATTTGAAAGGCGTGATAAAGGAAAAGGCCCACAAACTCAGACTCCAAAAGGTAGTGAATATGAATGTTTCAAGTGTGGTGTGAAAGGACACTGGCACGTACCTGTCATACTCCCAAGCATTTGGTGGCGCTGTATCAAGCATCAGTTAAGGGAAAAGATAAGGTCGTAGAGACAAATTTTATGGATAACTCGGATCCTACAGATCTGACAAATTTGAATGTCTCCGACTTCTTTGCAGATGACGGTGGAAATGTTGGAAACTTGATTGATGATGATGCAGCATGAATCGTTGTTGAATGATCATATGATTGTAATATATTATGCTTTTATGTTGTGTAACCTCTTCGTATGTTTTAATCTAATGTTATGTTCGTTTTTCTTTTATGGAAGGATATGCGTTTCAGAAATGAATCATCGGTTGACAAAAAAGGAAATGATGTGTGTATTGTTGATTCTGCTACTACCCATACAATTCTTAAGGAAAAGAAATATTTTTTATCTCTAACATTGGTTGGGGAAAATGTTAACACCATTACGGGTTCTGCAAATATTATAGAATGCTCCGGAAGAGCTTCCATATTGTTAAGAAATGACACCCGATTAGAAATTCATAATGCTTTATATGCTAGTAGATCCCGAAGAAATCTACTTAGTTTTAAGGATATTCGCAGTAATGGATATCATATTGAGACCACAAGCGAAAATGAAACTGAGTTTCTATATATCACTTCTAATGATTGTGGTGAAAAGCGTGTACTAGAAAAATTACATGTTCTATCATCTGAGTTGTATTTTACAACAATAAGAACAGTTGAGGCCTGCGCGATATTGAACTAGAAGTTCAATAATCCAAACATTTTTATTCTTTGGCATAATCGTCTTGGTCATCCCGGATCAACAATGATGCGTAGGATTGTTGAAAATTCACGTGGACATTCATTAAAAAACCAGAAGCTTTTTCAGTCCAATGAGATAATTTGTACCGCTTGTTCACAAGGAAAATTAATAATCCAGCCATCAAAAACAAAGGTTAGTGTTGAATCTCCATCATTCTTGCAAAGAATTCAGGGAGATATTTGTGGCCCTATTCACCCATCTAGTGGTCCATTTAATTATTTTATGGTCTTGATTGACGCATCCAACAAATGGTCACATTTGTGCTTATTATCAACTCGTAATGTTGCATTTGCAAAATTGCTAGCACAAATCACCAAATTAAGGGCACATTTTCCTGATTACCCAATAAAGTCTATTCGTCTTGATAATGCTGGTGAATTCACATCTAAGACGTTTGATGATTATTGCATGTCATTAGGCATTGACATTGAGCATCCTGTTCCGCATGTGCATACCCAAAATGGTTTAGCAGAATCTTTTATTAAACGTATACAAATAATTGCACATACATTATTATTGCAATCACAATTATCAGTTTCTGGTTGGGGACATGCTGTATTACATGCTATTTCTTTAATTCGTTTAAGACCTAGTGCATATCATCATTATTCTCCTATACAATTTGTGTGTGGACATCAACCTAATATATCTTATTTACATACTTTTGGTTGTGCCGTGCAAGTACCTATTGCACCCCCTCAACGCGCAAAAATGGGACCCCAACGACGATTGGGGATTTACGTTGGTTTTGATTCACCATCTATTATCAGGTATCTTGAGCCATTGACAGGTGACCTATTTACTGCACGACTTGCAGATTGTCATTTTGATGAGACGTCGTTCCCACATTTGGGTGGAAATAAAAAGCCTCCAGAAGTTAGGTGTGAAATTGAGTGGAAAGTAAATTCCATGTCTCATCTAGATCCACGTACATCACAATGTGATAAGGAAGTACAAAAGATAATACATTTGCAAAATGATGCAAATCAAATGCCTGATGCATTTGCAGATACATCAAAGATAACAAGGTCATATATAGATGCTATAAACACACATGCGAGAATTAAAATTAATGATGGTAATTCGAAAGTAGCAATTGATTCCTCTAGTACACGCCAGAAGCGTGAGATGCCATTAGGGGCAAAAGATATTGTTCATCGTAAAAGAAAAAATCAAGTGAATAGACAAATAGTTCCAACAGAATTTTCAGTTCCCGAAGAACCATTGGTTCCTATAGAACCATCGATCCCAAATGAAAATGAAAATTATAAAATGCATGAAGATTTACGAGAACAAAGAGGTAAGGAAATAAACATGAATTATTCATACGCCAATGAGAATTGGGATGATAAATCAAATGATATAAATGACGTCTTTGCATTTACAATGACAAGTGAGATAATAAATGACTTTGAGTTTGAGCCACGCAGTATTGATGAATGTCGTGAAAGACATGATTGGACAAAATGGGAAGAAGCAATTCAGGCAGAATTGACTTCATTGGCGAAACGTCAAGTTTTTGGACCCATAACTCGAACACCAGAAGATGTTCGACCAATTGGATATGAATGGGTATACACAAAGAAAAGAAATGAGAAAAACGAAATTGTTCAATATAAAGCCAGGCTTGTAGCCCAAGGTTTTTCTCAACGACCTGGGGTTGATTTTGATGAAACATATTCACCTGTAATGGATATGATTACGTTCAGGTACTTGATTAGTTTAACAGTCTCTGAAGGACTGGATATGTATCTGATGGACGTTGTCACTGCCTACTTATATGGTACGTTGGACACTGATATTTATATGAAACTCACTGAAGGAGTTAAATTGCCTGAAACGATTAAAAATAGTCCAAGAAATTTGTATTCGATAAAATTACACAAGTCATTATATGAACTAAAACAATCTGGTAGAATGTGGTATAATCGTTTAAATGAATATCTTACTAGAGAAGGGTATAAAAATAATGTTATATGCCCGTGCGTATTTATCAAGAAAACAAATCTCGGATTTGCAGATAATACTGGCTTGATCGGATATGCAGATGCTAGATATACCTCTCAGACCCCCATAAAGCACGCTCTCAAACTGGGTATGTATTTACTTGTAATGACACATCAATATTTTGGCGTTCTACAAAGCAGACTTTAGTCGCAACATGCTCAAACCATTCAGAAATTCTTGCACTACACGAAGCTAGCCGATAATGTGTGTTCTTTCGATCAGTTATCTAACATATACGAGACGCGTGTGGAATTCCATCAATCACAAGCTCCCCTTCCATAATATATGAAGACAATGCAGCGTGCATAGCTCAAATCAGAGGCGGGTACATCAAAGGAGACAGAATCAAGCATATCTCGCCAAAGTTCTTCTACACTCACGAATTCCAGAAGAGTAACGAGCTTGATGTGAAGCAGATTCGCTCCAGTGAAAATCTTGCAGATTTTTTCACTAAAAGCTTGCCGACATCCACCTTCGAGAAGTTAGTATGACGAATTGGCATGTGTCGACTTAACAAGCAACCGAAGTAACTATGTCAGTCATTAGGGGGAGTAAGTATATGAAGACGATCACACTCTGGACTTATGTGCGCTGCACTCTTTTTTCCTTATTCAGGTTTTGTCCCACTGAGTTTTCCTGAAAAGGTTTTTAACGAGGCAGCATTAAACACGTCCAACACCGCCCACATAATTAGTTATGAGTGATGGTGTCCAAGGGGAAGTGTTGTAAATTAAATATGGCCACCACCATTGTGTTGTTCCATCCATCAAGTCTCTTCCCTTATTTCATGGATTGATAGAGTGTAGTAATAATTAATTTCCCATGCAAGAGGACATGTGTCCATGCATGACCCTACCATTTCTCCCTATAAAAAGGCACCATGTAAGTCTTCAAAGTTGCACCAAAATTTCATCACCCGAGACTCTTTTCTCCTCCTCCATTTATTAAGTAATTTTCTCACACACTTCTCATCCACTTAAAGTCTTGCTCAAATAATTAATGTTAATTAATGTTGGTGACATCTTAACCCACATATAACACAATTTTTACAACATTTGTAAATTTTTTTTTAGTCGGGTACATTTATTTGAAAATGAACTATATTTAAGTGCCAATTATTACCATTGGATTTTATAATCAATTGCAGAGAGAGAGAGAACCATAAAATTTGTCGGTATCCGCCAGACAGTACCGATCCAGGTAACGTGATTGTGTGCCTCACCCTGCCACGTACGCCCTCTAACTTACGCCAAGCCACCTCTGCTTCCCTCGCTGCTACCTTACGCCTCCTTCCCTCACCAAATTAGCCTCTTCTCTCCATCCACAGTCAGTATTCAATCACAATCATTTGTATCTCCTTCTGCAAATGACCTCTTCTAGGTACTCTCTCCGACCGTAGTTTCTATGGATCTGTTGCTATTTTTTTGATTATGTGGTTTTGGTTCGGTCATCTTTATTCTCAGTCTTTGGGGTCAATAGACTCCAGAAATTTACTGATTTTTTCTCAACATGGCATGTCTGATTGTGTGTATATTTGAGGTGTATATGTATTTTGATTTTCCATATATTTCTTTCATTTCATGGCTTGTAAGATGAGTTTAATGAAAGTTAATGGGAAACAACAGCTCAGCATCAGGATAATTTATAAAGCCCCCATATACAATTGGTGTTAGATTTTGGGAAACCCCTCTATATTGAGAATAAACATGATCTATATGATAGGAAAGCAAGTAACAATTATAAACATTACTAATAGATAATATGCCTGAACAAGAATAATAGAAACCATCATATTTATTCTAACATTTGGGTTAGGAATTCCCCTATTTGGAAGCGTCAGGTTTAACTTTAATGGCTTTGAAGGAGTACTTTTTCACGGCTAAGCAATTCGGGTTTCAATGTTGCCACCCCTAACCTGTTTGATTTGCATGGATCGGAACCTCACTTTGAACTTGAAGTGGTATAATTAGTTATACAACTACTTGATTTGTGTTTTTCTGTTTATGCAGGTGATGACATTGTTCTTGAACCACAATCTTGCCAGAAGAGTAACCATGACGGGGGCCGTGCTGCTTCAACTGCTGTTTTCATCGTTTGTTCTCTTGAGCTTTATTGACAATGGAAATGCTGGAATCACAAGTACTTTTATTCGAAAACAGTGGCCATCTGTTGATATCCCTCTTGAAAATGAAGTGTTTGCTGTTCCCAAGGGCCACAATGCACCACAACAGGTTAGGATCCATGTTTCCAACTTTTCATAAGCTATGGGGAGCTCTGGAGTTAGGAATTAATAATTATGGGGAAAAAATGCACCCCTCTATTGCATATTATGTGCCCGCAATAGGCACCTAATAATTATGCAAATATTACTCATTACCTCCACACACTACTCAAACAGTTGGGTCTCGCCTTCTACTGCAGCGTCTACGGCACTTGTATGCCTCTCATTCAATTGCTGCGTCACTGCTTTTGAGAATGCTTTTTGAGTTGAGGAAGTGAGGCAGGCCTTCAATGCTTGTGATTTGTTAATTGTTGCTATACACATGTTGGCGAATTTCTAGTTCATTTGTTAGTCCAGCTGATCTTCCATATTCTCTTGAAGCATGCCCTCCGTTGCAGAATATTTACAATTCTTATAATTATTACATAAATATAGGATGAGCTGGTCGTCTCTACATATTTTCCCTTTATTTTCTCTTACATATTTAGTCGTTTTTATTTCTATCAAGCTCATTTAGGGGGTCATAAGGTCATTACTTAATTAGAACATTTTATTCTAGGTGCATATCACTCAAGGTGACTATGATGGGAAGGCAGTTATTATTTCATGGGTGACACCTGATGAACCAGGTTCTAGTGAAGTACAATATGGCAAATCAGATGACAAGCATGCTTTTACTGCAGAGGGGACAGTAACAAACTATACATTTTATCAGTATAAGTCTGGTTACATCCATCACTGTCTTGTTGATAACCTTGAGGTAATTATGCAACTTAACATTATTAAGTATTATTTTCACGCTTGACTTTGTATACTTCCAATGTAGAAATATATTTCTAATTTCAAGCTATTAAATTCTCCACATACACGTTTTTGTTAAGTTCCATTGCTTCATCTATGTATCAGTTATGCTATGAAGATTCTCTGCCTTTTTTTATTATACCTTTTGATCTTAATCTTAAAACTCTCTGGATGTGAGCTTTTCATCTTAGTTGTAGATTGGTATGTGTATAGTCACGGTCCATGAGCTTTTTTCCTTAATCATTTTGCTTTTTTCTTGTATTTTAGTATGACACTAAGTACTATTACAAGATTGGAATGGGTGATTCTTCTCGAGAATTTTGGTTTCATACACCTCCAAAGCTTGACCCAGATACTCCTTACAAGTTTGGAATTATTGGTAAGTTATTTCTACTCAATTTAGAATCTCCATATGGGCAAAAGGCACTAGTAGATATTTATAGAACAAAAATGCAGAGAATACCTAACCTCTACTGTGGTGGTTGACTACACAGATTCTAATTGATCACTTTGCTCTATGGAGGGTCATTTTCTTCTTGTATTATGAGCTGTTTTTGCCATTGCATTGACCTGCATTCTTCTTAAGCTTCCTCTTGTCCTCTGCATTGCCTTCAGTTTGATTAAGTATCTCCTCCACATAAATGTTTTCCTTGGCCTTTCTTGTGTGTTATCCTATAACCTAAAGTGACTTCTATTCCATCATAAATTGGTTCCATCATCCCTATCATTGGATGGATTGTGATTACTTCGTCTCTTAATATTTTTGATGGACCGATTGTCAGGGATGACATGTTCTCTCTCTGTTACAGGTGATTTGGGCCAAACATATAACTCACTTTCCACGCTTGAACATTACATGGCGAGTGGAGCACAAACTGTTTTATTTGTTGGAGATCTATCCTATGCTGATAGATATCAGTACAATGACGTTGGCATAAGATGGGATTCGTGGGGCTGTTTTGCTGAGCAAAGTGCAGCATATCAACCATGGATTTGGACTACTGGAAATCATGAGATAGAGTATATGCCTCACATGGTGAAGTATTTACTACATTGCATATGTATTTGTGTGAATTCTCTAATAGTCTGCCTTTGTCAATAATATATGATCTGAAAGTGAATGTCCTCAGACTATCTACTGAATGTAGTATCATAGCCTTCTAATCAAACTGTTTTCTTCATCCATTAAGCTTAGAACAGTCTTCAGAAAATTGTTCTCTAAGCTCACACTAACGCATGCAATTTCGTCTACTTTTTTGCCATATACATCATGAGGATCTGACTATGTAAAAATGTGATTTTGTTCCATTTCTTTAGTTTCTCATTTAGTTTTATAACTTTCCTCAGGGGGAAATAGTTCCTTTCAAATCATTTCTTTATCGATACAATACACCTTATAAGGCCTCCCAAAGCACAAATCCTCTTTGGTATGCAATCAGGCGTGCATCTGCTCATATAATTGTGCTATCTAGCTATTCTCCATTTGGTAAGCTCTCTTCCCCAGCCTTTCGTCTACAACCTACATTAGTAGGTTTTTATGTATATCTTCATCTAGGACTAGAAAGTTATATAAATTCATGACTTCTAATTCTATTTGAATCTTAGGATCGGTCAATTAAGAACTTTTTGTTAACTAGCTCAAGGAAATGAACATTTTGTTCCTCTTTTTGTTTCAGTTTTCGCATTCTAATGGAGAATGGTTAAAATCTAGCCATAGACAAACACATAGTTACAAATGCAAGATGCTAGCATGCTACCAAGTATTGAAATACACGTGCAAAGTATCTGTCTGTCTGTCTGTCTTCTTTATGTATCAGACATGACTGTTTGAAAGATATTGAAAAATATGGCAAAATGTTTGTATAGATGTCAATTTACGTTTAGTGTGGTGATACCATAGACTCTGCTTTAGGATTGGCCTGGTTGGTCAATGATACATATTGATACAAGTAGCATTAAATAGTTTACCAGCTGGTAGCTGTGTAAGGTACGGGCTGTTGTTGTATACACGTTTTTGGTTGACCCTATGTAGATTCAGATGAGCATTCTAGTGAGCATGCAAAATTCAGTTTAAAAGGCGGTATAAACCTTACATGATGTGCTACACACTTGAAAGAGTAGAATATACTTATCTTTCTGTGGCTGTGGATGTATCTTACTTCAGCATTGGTTGAACCTTTTCAACAGTGAAATACACACCTCAGTGGATGTGGCTCAGAGATGAACTTAAAAGGGTGGACAGGGAGAAGACACCTTGGCTCATTGTTCTTGTGCATGTACCACTCTACAGTAGTAATGAGGTACACTTCATGGAGGGTGAAAGCATGCGAGTAGCCTTTGAGGAATGGTTTGTCCGTCACAGAGTTGACATTATATTTGCTGGCCATGTTCATGCTTATGAAAGATCAGTATGTCTCCTCTCAATTTCTCTCCTCGTCTTTTGTCTGTTTACACTACATCTGATGATGGTTACTGTCACCTTAAACCTTTTGAATTGGGGCATTCTATAGTTATAGATTCTCATGAACAAAAAAATTCGTTGATGTTTCAGTATAGAATCTCAAACATACACTACAATGTTTCAAGTGGGGATCGCTACCCTATACCTGATAAGTCAGCTCCTGTTTACATTACCGTTGGAGATGGAGGAAATCAGGAAGGCCTGGCTGGACCGTGAGTTACTATTAATCTTTTCATCAAATATAGCTTATACGAGACACATCCTTTACTTTGTTCCATTCATTGTCTTGCAGCTTCAAAAGCCCACATCCAGACTATTCTGCATTCCGAGAGTCCAGTTATGGGCATTCTACCTTGGAGATAATGAACAGGACACATGCAGTTTACCACTGGAATCGCAATGACGACGGAAATAAGGTGGAAACTGACTCGTTCATTTTACACAATCAATACTGGTAAGTACAATCGTTCCTGTTTTTTCCGCCTAAGTGACAGCAATTGAAAGATGACTGGCTGTATCTGATTAGCTATAAATGAAACAATAAAAAAGTGCAAACTGCCAAAGGTTCATCACTTGTGCAATAAGAATGAGATCCTTGGTTCCAATCACCAAGTTGGCGGTATTAATGTTTAATTTATCACTAATGAAAAATTACCCTACTGTCTTCGTATTCTATAGATCACTCTTATGAAAATAAACAGCTAAATAAAGAAGTTAACTGATTAGGCAGTGCACAACATTGTTTAAAGGATGAAAATAGAGTTTCCAATTTGTAGCGAATACAGTATCTTCAACCAACCCGTTCTCTTGAAGAAGTTTGAGAAAGACAATGGCAGATCTCTGTAATACTTTGTTTGTAAATGATGAATGGTTTGTGACCAAACAGGGGAAGCAATCTGAGGAGGAGAAAGTTGAAGAAGCACCGCCACCAATGGAGTGCAGTTGACAAGGCTGTCAGCTACTAGTAAATATGGTTTCAGCAGAGGAGAGTTTTCTCAACATATTTTGCTGGCTGTCAAGAAAGATTTGAGTCAACTCTCCCAATATTTGTATCCTATGTTTGAAGTGTAAAATGAATATGGATTGTTCTTAGGCTATTTGTTGTAGTACTTTATCGCACTGTGGAAATCATGAAAAATCCACGTTGAAACTGTATCGTACATTAAACAAATAAGCTTTGGTGTCTATAAATGTATACAGACAGTTGACTGACAAGAATTTCGAACATTTGATCTTGCATGAGATAGCCCAAATGGGTTTTGGTGAAATACTACCTTGAATCAATATTGAACTCTGAGCGACCGCCCAAATGAATCCATATTGAACCTTGTCTGGGGGTTTGGAAAGCAGGTTAAAGTTTCATATTTTCATATTATTCTTAGGGATAATTCCAATGGATACCCATATTGATTCATGGTAGTATTTTTTGTGTCAGGGTGAATACCCAAGGGTTTCAGTTTTATCATTTTTGGTCTTTCCGTCCATTTCCGTCAGATTTTAACATTTTTACTATGTGAAATGACTAAAATACCATTGACTATTCATTTAATTTTCAGTGTATCATCCACCCCTCTTCTTTCATTTCTCTATCTCCACCAACATCAATTATTCAATTGAACACCAACACCCAACAATCTTTCTCCTTTTCAGGCAAGCACAAAACCAGGTGCTGCCAAGAGAAAACTCCCATTTTTTGCCACATTCAATTATTTCTCCACCAACCCATTTCAATTCACAGCACAAAAACAAAAAAAAACCCATTTTATCAGTCAGAGCCCATGACACATGAAAACACTTAAATTTAATAATTGAGTTTGCAAGAACAGGTTACGGTGAGGACAGGGCAGCACCGGCTGCGGCGGAGCTGGCCGACGACGTTGGATTGCTCCGGAAAGGCGGGGATAGTGGTCGACGGTGGCACAGAGGCGGAGGGGGTGGTGAAGAAGGGCTGGACCACCATAGAGGAGGAGGTGGAGGAAGAGAAGAGAGAGAAATGGAAGAAGAGGGGTAGAGAGCACATTATGAAAATTAAATAATTTAATGAATACTCAAGGGTATTTTAGTCATTTCACATGCTAAAAATGTTAAAATTTGACAAAAATGGACGGAAAGACTAAAAGTGATAAAACTAAAATTCTTGAGTATTCATCATGACACGAAAAATTCTAGGTGTAGTCATGTGATAATGTGACATATCCAAAATATCTATCTAGAATTATCCCTTATTCTTAGTAGAGGCTAATGTAGTAACGTAATTATCTAACATAAATTTGATTATGCATTCCGTCTTCTTTTACTAAGAACTTCCTTATCAGCACGTGAATCGAGTTGATACACTATCAGCTAATTCCTGATGTTCTTATGTTCAATATCTCATACATTTAACAAATACCTGA
Source organism: Geranium rotundifolium (assembly GCA_963920655.1). Taxonomy (NCBI): domain Eukaryota; kingdom Viridiplantae; phylum Streptophyta; class Magnoliopsida; order Geraniales; family Geraniaceae; genus Geranium; species Geranium rotundifolium. The sequence goes on from OY987320.1 coordinate 10,969,792, forward strand.
AGAGCAAATAGTTTCGACAGAAATTCAGCATAAAAAACATTACCAACATGTACAAAAAATAAAAAAACCAATCCAACATGATTTTGACTCAGTGAAGTTTCTGTAATGGTTAATTGTCCCTGTAAATTGGCTGTGGCATCCATGTGAGAGTGAGTTTTAATTTCCCAGATTTAGCTCCTTCCAACTGAAAACTCTCACTGTATTCTCCTTCCAATATGACCCTTGTCAGTGTCAGAATGCATCTTCCCATGTACTCCTGCATGTATCATGTATGTTAACCCAACTTCTAAATATTAGCACATCTCCATACCTAATCTTCAAATAAATAAAAACAGCAACACTAGCAAGCAAGCTGAAGAAAATATTTTGCTTCAACTGGTCATATCATCATTACAGTGCTTCAAAAAAGGTGATAGAAATGCAATCGTGCAACAATACAGCAGATAAATGAAGTATCTCAAGTCAAAATCATTTGTCTTGAACTTTTTTAGTTGTTGTCCCTTGTGACAGATGTAGAGTGCAAACCATGACGAGATCAAAGACAAAGATCATTCAGTTATGTACCACCAAACCGAAAGTAGTAGATTGAAAAATGAAATACCCCGATAGAATCAGCATATGCCATATGACCTTACCTTTCCAAATGTGTCATGGTCATAGACCTCGAGCATTAGCATATCGTGTAATCCATCCTCAACAACAAAGTCAAAGGTTTGATTCCAACCAGGATTTAAGCTGTCATTCACAACCTGATATAACAAGGTAATGTCACGGATGAGGTAAAACTATCTGACAAGAGAAGATAATTTCATGACATCACAGACTAGGATACTTTTACCATAATCTTACCCTAGTTTGTTTTTTGATATCTGATTTCTTCATGGTGAGCACGACAAAAGGATCAGCCTTCCCAATCAAGTCAACCTGTGGCAAATCTTCAGCAGATATGACAGTAACAGTAAGTACCCCTCTAATGATAACCTCCCTTTTCTTCCCGTTTTCAATAGCTTCTGCTCCATTTGTCCCACTCCCACTTTTAAGAACTTTCTCCAAGGATGTCATTGCATATTGGGGGGCAAAGGGATTCACAAAACCATTCTCCATGCCAAAAGGACAGTACAGAAGCTCCAAATGAACCTAAAATTGGCACGCACGCTTCTATAATATAAACTCAGAAATTTAAGATTTCTTAAAAGCAAAATGCAAAATTTCTCCAAACTTTATATTGAATTATATGCTATTACAAACTCCCATATTATTTTTTATTGAATTGATACTTATAGACACACAGGGATATGGCCAACTAGAACGGCCAAAGTAATTTAGGACTTTGTCAACCGCAAGGAGGGTGCTTTGACCATTCATGAGGGAGATCATTCATTGAAATTCATGGAACCAGCTCGAAAGTTTTGGGAAGAGACACGAATGTAGTTCGTTTACTTTCTTACATGCATGTTCACGTTTCCGGGCACAATTCGATCCCCAACGCAGATTTTCTGCTCCGCCGCAGAATCCCTGTCCCCGACTCCCAACATCTCTGTCCTCTATGCGGTACCCGCCCGGAATCATGCTCCCATCTCCTGCTCTCTTGCCCCTGGACATGGTCTCTATGGAACTTGGTGTTTCGATGGTGGGGCATATCCGTGGTGATTCCGGGGCAGACCGCTATCCTATTGTCCTCGTGGAACAGTCTTTGCGTTACTGCGGGTCGCCGTTCTTGGTCGAGGATCTGTCTTCTCGTCCTCTGGCTTTCATGGCTTGCTCGTAACAGGAAGGTTTTTATAGAGGAGTCATTGTCTCCGGAGGCTACCTTGCTTAAAGTCCAACATTGGACCTTCTCCCTTTTAAGATCGGATGGAATATCGAATGATGTGTCTTTTGAACTGTGGCTTTCAAACCCACACTCTCTTTAGTTCTCTTGTCTTTCAGTTCTTGTAATTTTGTTGGGGGTCCCCTCCCCTAATTTCTCTTCTTTATAAAAGTTTTTATTGCTGATCAAAAAAAAATTATGTTCTTGCCAAGATAAATACAGCTAGAGCATGTTTACAATTGGTATAGAGAGTGAAGAAAGAATAAGATAGGACAGTGAGTAAAGGACAGGAACATGCCCTGTCTCTATGTTTGACTGTTTGAGTAATAGAACCAACCAGCTTTAAGGAGATCAATCTGTACATATATGTCAGTCTAACTAAACCTGAAATCTAGATGAGCAGTTTGACAAGAAGTTGGTAAGAATATGAAATACAAAAGAATTAGTGATCAGAACTAACTAAAGTGCAGGCTCTTCCCAATGCCAACCTTGAGACATCATAACAAACTCTCCAATATCGCTGGCTAAAATAGACAGCAAAAGTTCTTTATTTTTAGCTTGAGTAATTGTCAATTCAATTTGAGCATGATTTTTTAGCTACTAGTGCGATAAAATTTGTTAGATGCAAAAGAAAAGATCAAGATCCTCTATCAAATAAGATGAAAAGGTTACCTGCCCCCGATCCTTAGTATCTCTCTGGACCTCCAAATCTTTGACTAGATTCAACCACACATCTTTCACTTTACCAGGTTCTAGTTGGCTCAGTCTTACTTGAACACATCCTAGGAGCTCAGATGCCTGAAGACCTTCGTCGTCATAAATTTTTACCACCAGATGCTGAGTGGATTCATCTTCGACTATAAATTCAAAGTGCTCGTTCCAGATAGGGTTCAAGTCATTGTTCTGAAATAATATGTATTTGTTAAACTAAACTTCTAAAAATAAAAGGAAAGGAAAAAACAGAAGTAAATATTACGTGAGAAATAAAAGATAACCACACTTACAATAGTTTTGCTGGTTTTCATGCGGTCATGCAAAGGCCGCACATACAGTACAGCATAAGGATCTGATTTCCCGATGAGGTCTTTATTAGTCAAACCCTTTGCTTGCACAAGCTTTACTTCTAATGTCCCAACAGACTTTAACTCCAGGTCACTGAACCACCAAAAAAAGAAAAGAAAATCAATTGCTAAAATAACAGCAAAGATATAACCATACTAAACAGTCGCTTGCAAAACACATTAAAATTAAGTATACTCTGTCATTGCTTAAGAATATTGATCAAAACAATAATGTTTTAGCCAAAATCAACAGTTCAATACCCTTATATCAACATACCTATAATCTCCCGGCAAAATTGGAATAACTTTCCGCACAGGCCATGTTATAGAATCTTCAACTGCGTCACGTATTGTTCCCTGGAAGATGAACAGATCACTTTCAGTAGACCTTCAATAAAAGGTTCACGTACCCAAGATACTGTAGTCTTCAAAAACAAAACAATAACGAAGTAAAATGCACTGCCATCTAAAAGGAACCGAGCCATAATCGCACAGTACATTTGCACTGAAGATGAAGATGAACATACTTGTCAAATTACTTCAATTTTTTTGAATTTAATGGATTAAGAATAAATGAGTGGCAGTTCAAAACTTCCAAGTCTGGTTAAGAGATCATTAAAAAGGAAGAAGAGTTCAAGTCTAACATATACATATGAAGATCATATGCTCCATGTTGTCCCTATAAATTAGTTGGTACACAATGCACATAGCTAATAAGGTTTGAAAGATGTGTTTTGTATTTCTCATTCACGTGACCAGAAAGATCATAGAAATCCAAAATCCATATGCAAATTGAAAAGAGTGTTTAGCCTCACAGTGCTTGAGTGTATCATACAATGAACAAGCACATCATTAATGAACGATGTAATTTTAACAAACCTCAATGGCTTCAGAAACACCGGGAATTGTTGATATGTCGCCACCAATAACTTTGAGCGTAAAATCCAACTTTTTCTGCAAACCATAAATAACAATTTCTTCAGTCATGTATACTGTGTTTTTGAGTGCTTGAGAGTGTCTCAAAGCGAGAGATATAGAGTGAGTAGTTGCATGGAAACCAATTAACAGAACATATTTACATTAAATTTTGGTTTTCACTGTTCTACCTCAAAATTTCATAGAACCAAGTAGACCTAAGTCTCTGTTTATGTGCATGAAAACTTCCTGCTTCCTCATGAGGAAGGTTTCTAAAACAAAAGAGACATACACTACACCTTTTCTCTCAGAGAAAAACACACAGCTCCAAAGCAAGGAAACTCATCAACTAATGGCCTGAAGATCAATCTGAAAACCCCAGTGAATCCTATATTTTTCACCTGAACAAATGAGCATGTATTAAACATCAACTAAAATCACAATCATATGAATGAATGATATCATACAGCAAGAAAATGCAGCTACATCCTGTTGAGAATATAAAGTCCCACATTGAAAGAATATGTGATCAAAGGGTTGTATATAAAGGAAAGGGTCAAACCCAACTATTAGCTTGAACTTTTAGTTGTGGAGCCCGGCTCGATATGTGCAACCCAATTTTACATGATATCAGAGGGGGCCGATTTGGGCCTGTGTTGGTGGGCCTCGCCTCCCTGTGGCTCCGCTCCCCTGTAAGCCCGATATTGTGAGGGGGAGTGAGTTGATAAAAGGCCCACGTGTATAATACACGTGAGGCAAAGGTGGGACTTTATATTCTCAAACACTCCCCCTCACGTGTATTATACACGTGGGCCTTTTATCAACTCACTCCCCCTCACATGGGCCATAGTAGGACGTGTCCTTTTGCATGCGGGCTTATTTCCTGTTAGAATAGTTAATTAAATTATTTTTCCTAGTTTGGTTTATTTTTCATTGTTCCCTATATAAAAGAACCTCCTATTGTAATTCATAATCAAGTCTTTCATCAATAATGCATTTATATTCTAGAAATTCAACATGGTATCAGAGGCAGGTTAGATTCGATCCTAGCCGTGTGGTTTTGCCCACTCGCTAATTGTGCATTAGTGGGTGGGCGGGTCATTATTGTTCCGTTTTTTCCAAACAAAAAAATTTCGAGTTACTGTTCACTGGCGCAAAATTACTAGTCACCGGTATTATTCACGGGAATTCACTGTTCAAGAAACTATTCATCCCGGTTTTTCTAGATCTGTTTCTCGTTCTAACAACCTTCGGCGATCGTTTGTTAGTCACCTCCACTCTGGTAAGACTCATAGGCCTCCAACAAGTTTCTTTCAAGCAATTTGAGGAGTTTTATGTCCTCACCGCCGGCAAGAAAAGCTTTTGATGCTCAAGTCCGATTGTTTTGATTGTCCTCTGGGCGTGAGTCCCACGCGCCACCACACGTTTTTGATGTTCGTTCGCCAAGTTTTCTGCTCCGCTGATTTTGTTGAGTTGAGTTTGCACCGTCGTAGTTGCTTGAAATTGTTTCGCACCGACGTAGTTGCTTAAGAAATTTAGTGATTCTTCTTAAAAATCATCTTTGCACCGTCCTTATGTGACGTAGTTGCCGCGCCGTCGTTATGCGATGTAGTTGCCGCACTGTCATTATATGACGAAGTTACTTGAAAAGTTTGGTGATTAATCTTAAAATCACCTTGCACCGTTGCTATGCGACGAGTTGCCGCACCGTCATTATATGACATAGTTGCTTGAAAAGTTTTAGTGATTCTTTTTAAAAATCACTTGTTTTCATGTCTGTATAATCGGTATGATTGAAGATGTTTTGCACCGCCATTGTTCGACGTAGATGTTTGCTTTCCTATTATTCTTGCTTCACATGCAAGACTCGTGTTTTTCGACTTGCACGTGAGGGGGAGTGTTAGAATATTTAATTAAATTATGTTTCCTATTCGTATTATGTTTCCTAGTTTAGTTTATTTCTTATTGTTCCTTATATAAAGGAACCTCCTATTGTAATTCATAATCAAGTCTTTCATCAATAATACATTTATATTCTAGAAATTCAACACATCCAAAATGTCACAGTTGTGAAGTACATTATTTAAACAAGTGATTTCTTTATTTTTCCCAATAATAAAATTCTGGCACAACTACTTACCAAATGATTTTTACAGGTTCATGGGGTTATAACTTATAAGGTCATTATTCTATAGTATTGACTCCTAATGGGTTCGATGCAAAATGGAACTCTGACTAGGAGCTAAACTAAGAATTTTCCAGTTCTTTAATTGGATAGTCAAACATAGATTTGGCAGGAGTCGATGGAAACAAAATCTCATAAATGGTGATGGAGGACTTCCATTTACATAATTAGCATAGAATAAAAATTTACCTAGGGCCATTTCAACATACAAGGCACCCACAGTCAGAAGTAAACACATACTCAGTCACATAGTGCATGTAAATACCTGCACTGGTAGTCCTACACCAAGTCTGGTCTTAATATCAAGAACTATACTTGAATTTGCATCCCACTGCATTTCAAGCTCCATGGTTACACCACTTTCATTATCTTCAAGGATGGAAACTCCTAAAGAATAATACCATCAGTTCTTAGAACTTTAATATCATAATTCATACAAGATTCACTCAGAGTCATTTGATGTCACATTGAGAAACAACTAAAGGTTATGATGAATACCAAATGCTGAGGTCGTTTGTCTCATAAAATGATCCGTTATAAGCTCAAGCACTCTTATATGCATACATTGTAGTGTGAACTCAGACAGCCAAAAGGGCATGACAAAAATCATATGCAGAACTCATAAACATTGTATGCAACATTGCCTCGTCCAACCCGTGCAATCAGTAACGACAACCACTATCAAGGTGTTGAAATAAATAAACAAGTAAATTCCATCACGGGGCAACAATATCAATTAAACTAACCTGTAAACTGGGGAGCAACAGTACCAAGAGTGAACTTGGAAAACTTGAGAGATGATAGTACAATAGGCCTATATTGCTCCAGCACTGGCTCAACCGAAGTCTTAATCAGCTCAGATGCTGCCTACAACACTCAAATTACAGTAACAATGTCACTCACTCTTTCACTTTCACGCATAGCAGAACAAAATTATGCTCAGCAACACTGCTAGGTTAACTCAAAATCACCTCATTGACATAAGGCCAGATCTTGGCAAGGTGTAGGTTAAGCCATGTCAACTATTAAAAAAAGCAAATCAAACCCACCATAGATAAGGGAAATCTAAAAACAGTGAGCGCAGTGTAAATAGAAAGAGGAGAACGAAAAGGGTCACTTTCTGGCGCTGAGAAAAGACAACCCAAGAAGGGTACAACTCCGCCGGAAAGATCTTCCTGGAATCGTCCACAGTCATCCTCGCGAAAGTGGCAATCGTCGTCGCCTACGAAAACACACTCAAAATCAAAACCCAGAAACATCAACACAGACCCATTACTCCAAAACAGTCAAAGACGACAATGAAGCAAGAACCAGTTCAGTGCGGAGCTTGGATCGGGCATTTTCAGACTTGACGAAGGCGACGATCAGAGCAAGACCCACGACGAGACCAAACACGAGGCCGAAAACGAAGCCCATTCCTGCTCAGAGGCACAAGACAGAGAGTGAAAGAGAAGCAGAGACCATACGGATCAGTCGGCTAGCAGCAGCTGGTCGGTGCTCGTCCCCATCACCGAACACGTATATACAGTAACTGTGGATATGGGTAATCGCGATTTTGTACTGAAAATCAAGATTTGAGCGCACAAATACCATGATTGTGCCCGTACGACCAAGGGTCGCTCGCTCGCTACCGACACGATACTTTTTTTTGAATGAATTTGCTCATTTCTTAACGCTTTAATTTTCATTAATGAGTGTTTTATTGAAATGTTAATTTTGTATGGTCGCTTCGTGTTTAACGGAATGTGACTGCTGTCGTTAAATGATAGTAATTTACTTTACACACATTAAAAGTTGTTTTTTTATAAAATTATTTTATATCATTTTTGGTAAACCTATAATTTTATAAATTGACACGTGGTGACCACATCATGGTTCCACCTCATGCTAATATTATCGGCCACATCATGGTTAATAGTAACCGCCTTCTATTGTATGTATAGATGAGTTTTCATGTAAATGGCGAGACGATAAATAAATTGATTTTTTATTATTTACTTAAGGGTTAATTAAAAGTTAATATATTCAGTTGAAGGTCATTAGTTATTTTAAAAAAATTTCATTTTCACTTACCTAGTTAAAAAAATTTACAATTTATCTTAACTCAGTTAAATTTTGGAAGGAAAATTTTATAAAAATTTTAGACATTTTACATTTTTATAAAATTTTCCTTCCAAAATTTTATAAAAATGTGAAAATATCTAAAATACCCTTAACTATTCATCAAATTTTTAAAGTCGTGTCATCTATAACATTTTTTTCCAGTTTCTTTAATTTTGATTTTCATAAATAACACCACTTCTATGATCCAAAATCTATTAATATAAACACCTAATATCAGTAGTATAAGAACTAAAAAGTTGGGTCAATGTGAAAAGCCAAAATTAAACCCCAAACCCAATAATCACAAACCTAAAAGTAAACAGCTAATTGAGTAAACCGCATAGCAAATCAATAGTAACAAATCTAGTCACAAAATTAGGAACCCAATTCCATAAAATCAAAGAAATAAGAGAAACCCACAAGACCCATCATCACAAAATGGAAGAAAACCCATACAAAGATCGATTTGTGCTTGCGAGAGACGGGCCTGGTCTTGTCAGGTCTTGTCCTGGTCTGAGATGCCGCTGATGATGGAGAGGAAGGGGACGACGAAGCCGTTCTGGCAGGTGTTGAGCCATCACCGCTGCTCGATTATGGTTCTGATCTAAGACGGGGAACATGGTTCGTAAAACCTCAAAATTACCAATACTCATATGAGATTGAAACAAAAGAAGGCAGATTGTGAAAAACTCATTTCACTCTCTGCAATTCGTAACGTTTTACGCCCACCAGACACAATCACAATCGTCCTTCCCAATCTTTGGTGCTCCGCGTGAGAAGAGCCGACAAGCGTCGGATCCTCCGGCCTCACTCCAGCACATACACATCATTGCTAACGAGGAACAAGGACCTAAAGCTCTTCGTCAACGCTAGGCACGATCGCCATGAAACCGGATTTGAAATCGTTCCTGAAAGCGGTTTGAGTCAACTCAACAGAGAGAGAAGTAGGTTAGTGGAGAGGAAGAGACAAGCGCGCATGTGGGTGAAGACGAAGAGACTTGCGAGTGTTCGGCGACCAGGACTCGTCGGAGATGGGGAAGAAGAGGTCGGCGTCAGCGTCAAGGAAGAACAGTTCAGGAAGAATGCAAAAGGTAAATTTGTTTTGCCATAAAGTTCGATGCATGTTCAATCTTCTATCCTCCATGTTCTTGTTGGTTTACAATTTGTTCATCCTTCAATTTTCAGTCCTCAATTTTTATTCATTACAGTTTTTTCATTAGTTTAGGGTTTCTGTACAAATCTAGAGTTTTTGGCAATCTTAGTTAGGGGTTTGATTAGGTATGATTTTGTTGATAGGGTAAGAGGAAATTTGTTGAAGGGGAGAGTTCAAATGTACATTTCATAACTCTTCAAATGGCAGAGGATATAATGCAAGCTCGGTATGATTTATCTGAGGTATCCTACAAGGGAAAGAAAGTTGCAGTGGCAGAGGATAGTAGTGAGAAATCAGGGGGCTGTAAGGATGGTGGAGAAGAATCTAGTGGAGAGGAAAGTGGTGGGGTAAATGAGGATAGTGGAGATGATTGTTGTGACTCGGATTGGTTTGAGGATATACAATTGGACTTCAACGAGGAGAGATTGGTGGATGGGAAATGTGGTCGGAAAACTGGAAAAGAAGGAACTGAGGGTGATATGCCCGTTGATGGGGATGAGTTACATAATTTGGTGGATTTTGATGATGAGATTGATGAAGGAGGATATGATACAAGTGATGATAACGGGGAATACAATATTAGATTAAGAGGAAGGATTTGGGAGATAGACTCATATATGAAGAATATAAAATTGGGTTTGTATTCGACATTTCGAAATCCTAAAGTATTTCGAATGGTGTTCAAGTTCTATGCGCTGAAAACAGGTTTCGATTACGACTATAGACACAATCAGAAGAATAAGATTTCAGTGAAATGCCTTGGAGAGAATTGCCGGTTTTGGTGTTGGGCCAGCGGTGTTGGTCAGAATGAAATGGTACAAATTCGGGTTTGGAGGGATGAGCACTCGTGTGGTCGGCCTGCAAATTTCAAGAAGATGACTTCAACATTCATCGCAACTAGGTACGTGTTTTAGTCACTAGCCATTGCTTTAATAGAATTCCAAAATGAAATGATACATTTTTGTTCTTAACTCTCCAATATGTTTTTGTCAATGCAGGTTCCTAGAAAAGATACGTGTATGTCTTGACATTAAAGTTAAAACGTTGGATGCACTTGTTAAAAATTATATTTGGGGGATGTTCATAGGAAAAAAATGTATCGAGCTTTGGGTAAGGCAAGGGAGTTGCTAGCTGGGGATGTTGATAAACAATACGAGACATTGCTCAAGTATTGTGACGAGATCAGAAACTCAAACAAAGGGAGCACTGCCAAAATAGACTTTGAAAGCTATCAAGTGGGGGAGGAGACATATACCACAAAAATATTTCGGCGTATATATACTTTATGAAGCATAAAGGAAAGGGTTCCTAGATGCGGGTAGGCCATTTATTGGAATTGATGGCTATCATTTGAAAGGGCGATATGGAGGACACTTGTTGGCTGCAGTGGGATGGGATGCGAACGATGGTATGTTCCTATTGGTTTTCCCTGTGGTAGAGCAAGAAACTAAGTCTTCTTGGAAATTGTTTTTAGATTCATTCTTCGCTGACTGTGGTCCCGGTGTGATTTGTAAATGGGTGTTTATGTCAGATAAACAAAAGTTAGTTATTACTTACTGAATTTCATTAGTTTTCTAATTATTTACTAGATTACTTATATGTTTGATCATTTAAATTTTGAATTTTACTTATTTGTGTATGCTTAATTACTTAGTTGTTTATGCTTAATTACTTACTTGTTTAATAATTGAAATTTAGAATATTAATTATTTGGTTATGCTTAATTATGTAGGTCATCATTTACTTGTTTAATTACTTACTTGTTTGAATACTTACTTAATTATAATTATATGTTATCACTTTAGGGATTGGTTGAACTATTCAACAACGAATATGATGGTATTGAGCATCGCTATTGTGTTCGACACATGTATGAGAACATGTAAATCAAGCACAAAAAATGCATAACTCAAACAAATGGCGTGGTCTTGTGCTCAAGCCATTTCAGAGCAGAAATTTGAAAAAGAAATGGAGAAGGTCAGGATGGTTGATGAGGGGGCATTTTATTGGTTAATACTACGACGTAAAGAAGAATGGATAAAGGCAATCTATTCACCTGTAGCTAGAACAAGCATTCAAGTTAATTCCTTGAATGAGTGCTTCAACAATTGGATCAAAAACGGGAGAGACTTACCGATATATGACTTATGCGAGTTCATAAGAAGAAGGATTATAAAGATGTTGGCCGAGAGGCATGAAAAAGCTATGAAAGAAAGAGGGCAGATATGTGAGAAGATATAGAAGATTGTGGATAAAAACAGAAAAGGAAGTACCATGGGCACAATTATTTTTGCTGGAGATGGAGTATATGAAGTGCGCGAGGGAATAAGTGCCAATGTGGTTAGGATGAATGCGAAGGAGTGCCAATGCTTGGAGTGGCAACTCGCAGGCATCCCGTGCAAGCATGCAGTTGCTGTGATTGGGTTCCTCAGGGAGAACCCTCAAGATTATGTCCATAAATATTATTCGGCAGAGAGTCAAAGGAAAATGTACTCCTATTTCATTGAACCTGTCCCCAGCCTGGACAAGTGGGCGTCCAATGTGAAACGTCCTGAGGCTAAGGTCCCAATAGTACAGAAGCCACCAAGAAGGCCTCGAACAAGAAGAACGAAGAATGCCGCGGAAATGCTTGAGAAGATTTTTACAAGTCAATACACAGCTCCGATGACGGGTATAGTCATGAAGTGTAGTAACTGTAAACAACCAGGTCATAATAAGAAGACGTGCTCGACTAAAGACCGTGGTGAAACTACATTCGGGAGAGCTGCAAGGAAAAAAAGTATGGAGAAGGGGAAGAAATCTGTATTTTACAGAAATGATGAAGAATATGATGAGGTAATGGCTAACAGGACTAAGATGAGCATGAATGCTAAAATACAAAAGGAGCCTTCATAAGGGGAAACTTCACAAAAGCAGCCTTCACAAGGGGAAATTTCACAGAAGCAGCCTTCACAAGGGGAAACTTCAGAGCAGCAACCTTCAAGCCAGCAACCTCGGCAATGCACGGGTGCAGAAATTGCAAAAAAGCTACAGGCCTCTAGTGAACAGCGGAAAAATTCACAAAAATCTAGGCTTTTCACAACTGATGAAGAATTTGATGCGTTAATGGATTACAATAGTCAGAGGAGCAACAATGGTGAAATACCAAAGAAGAAACCTGAATGCACAGATGCAGAAATTGCATAAAAGCTGCAGGCAGCTCTAGAGAGGCGTGCTCAGCGGGAAATTGTACACCAGCAACCTTCATAGTCGCAACCTCAAAAGATATCGAAACTCCAAGTGATAAGGCGGTCATCTGTTGGCTCATCACTTTCTCAATCTGCTGGATCATCACTTCCTCCAACTGTTCCAACATCAACTCCTAATCATGGTCTTGCCCAAACTAAAGTAAACAAACTCAACATACCTATATACTTGTTTTAAATATGCTTTTCGTTATTTTTTTTACTTGCTTTAAATGATAAAAAATACAAATTTTAGAATTAAAAAGTAAATCATATGTCATTCAAAATTTTGAAAATATGTGATAGAAAAATGTCTTTGCAATTGAAGTGAAAAATAGAAAATTGTCTTTGAAGAAGAATACAATTTATACGTATACATATGAGGTTTTGCTAGGGATGGAAAAAAATCCGAACTTGACGGATACTCGATCAACCCGTCCCGTTCGAAACGGGTGAAACCCGCGAAAATTCGGGTTCGGGTCCGGCTCCGGGTTTCCCATTCGGGTTTATGGCCGGGTGAGGGGCGGGTGAGGGTTTCCCTATATCTGACCCGAGTTCAACCCGCACCCGTGCTATTTAAAAATATATTAATCTAATATTTTAAACGGAGATCACAAAGACGGAACGAAGACCAAAAGGCCAAGGACGAATAAAAAATACAATTATACAAACAAATTTAATTCTCTAAACCTAACCAAACCAAAACCCTTATCTTCACAAAAAAAAACGAGTCTTAGTATCCAAGCTGCCACCGCTGCCGACCCTCTTGCCTCCGTCGGAAACGCCCCTCTGGCCATTGTCGGCCCTCTCGCTACCTTTTCCTTTTCTAGGTATTGTGTTTTATGCTTTGTTCCCACTTGTCATGTAAAAGCATGTTCCTTGTGCAATGGTCTCAAACGTGTTTGTTTTGTTTCGATCCATGCAACACTGAATTTGAATGGTTTTGGAATGATAATTATTGAGAAATATATGTTGCTTTTTGACTTGTCGTACCACTTTCTTAGATGCATGCATGATACACGGTACTTTGGTTTTGAGGTAAATATGCATGTTTTGTTACTTCATCATGGAGATCTCAAAAACTTGATTGGCTTCAAGAATTCCAACAAGCGAAGAACAACTTGGCACAGAGAGTACATGGAGGATTTTAGTTGGAGACTTGACGATGCTAGAATATATAAGGAATTTTGCTTATAATTGAGGAGTACTTATTATGTTCATGATTCTATATTTCTATTGTGTGTAAGACTGTAGTCTATGTTGGACAAAATTGATTAAAATGGCAAAATTGACATGTGTGTTAACTAATCAATGGGTCAACTTGAGCCGTGATTTTGGAACGCTTTGACTCGACCTAGAATGATGTGAAACTCGTTTACATAATCTAGGATATAAGAGCTTTCCAACGGTATATCACGAGCTCTAAACGGACAAGAGGTGAATGAGAAATTGAACCTCGAACATGACGACTTGAAATGGTGTTGTTGAGAACTTGTGTTGTTTGCACTTGTTGGTGTTTCTTAAAAGTCCCACATTGGAAGTGGATGAACTCTTCACATGGTTTATATACCATGACACTTTCATGGACTTGTAAGAATTACAAGAAGTAAGACTCTCTCGCGCGCAGGGGGGGTGCAAATAATTGGGCCAACGAGCGGACTCTGGGCTTGAACATTGGGTGCGCCCGCACGACGTGCGGGTCGCGAATGTTGCAGAAAATTGGTGGGCCGGAAGCCCGCTATATTTTTTCCTTGGCCCGCAAGTCTTCTCAACAAAGTTTCCATTGGGAAATGCCATTAAAAGGAAATTTTTCTTTATTGGAAAATAAGAAAATATTTCAAGATTTTGTGTCTTTCTCCGCAAGAAAGAAATTAGTAATAATTTCTTTCCTTTTCCTCGTTTAGGTCTTCCCTGAGCCTATAAATACATACCTTCTCTAGAGACGAAATCACAACGAAAACTCTCATACCCGACTACCTCTCTCTAGTTAACTCTTCTCTGATTCTCTCTATATCGCGGTTCTGAGTTCGACTACGATCGTCGTTGTATCCTGGAAGCAATTTGACCATACAGGGCCAATATTGTCTTAAGGAAAGCGGATTATCGTGCCTTGATGATAATCCTTTCTTCCTCCTTCTGTCCAATACTGAATCACAGGTCAAGTGCTATGTATATGTATCTGTATTTGTATTCATATGTTGGATTAATAAAAAGTTTTATATTTCATCTGTTCGTCTCTCTTCTTTATATTACATGTTTAATGTATGTTTGAATTCTCAATTTGCGTTTATGGAATAACAATGTTCTAACAATCTTAAGACAATATTCTCTTTGTAGCTTTTCCCTAGACGCTCTCAAATCTGACGAACATATTACTTGGCGGAAAAATCTGATTTGACACACGGTCAAACAGATTAATATTCTGAAATTTCTTTCTTCTCCAAACCTTCTTGTTTTCTAAGGTTAATCGATCCAGTTTCATACGGAAACACGTCAGGACGATTAACAGATTGATTTAACTCTGTTAAATATGTAGAACACGTGAGGAAAAATCAGGTTTTGGTGGAAACGAACTAAGTGGGGTGGAAACACGTTCCATCGCCATTAGATCCAACAAGTTTCCTATTGTGATTGATTGAATTAACTGTTTGTGTAAACGTATAACTTAATTCAATCTAACCTTTTCATTGTTCGGAATCACATATATGGGTGACGAAAGTGCTAAGGGTGTGGAATCTGCGAAGGTTGCGGAATCCACGAAGGTGGCTGAATCGACCATGCCAGTCGGTTCAAACGTATCTGGAGTTCTACCTGAGGTGAACGCCCAAATCATGCCTATGCCTCTGTCCCACCATGAACAGCCAGAAAAATTTACGGGGACAGATTTCAAGACATGGCAACAAAAGATGAAGTTCTACCTCACTGTGATGAAGTGTGCACATCTGTTGCAACAAGATCCTCCCGTTGGCGGCGAGGATGTGGATGCTGTAACCCAGCTGAGCATTGATGCATGGCATAATGCGGATTTTTACTGTAAGAACATTATTATGAATAGGTTGTCTGATGCTCTTTACCGTATATACAGCTCAACCAAAACGTCAAAGGAACTGTGGTTATCTTTGGAACGTAAGTACAAAAGTGAAGATGTTGGCGCTAAGAAGTACCTGGTTGCACAGTTTCTCCACTTCACTATGACTGATGCCAAGACGGTGGTGAGTCAAGTTCAGCAACTCCAGCTAATCATCCATGGGATTCCAGCTGAGAACATGAAGATAGATGAATCTTTTCAAGTGGCTGCCATCATCGAGAAGCTACCACCAGGATGGAAAGACTTCAAGAACTATCTGATGCACAAGCGCAAGGAGATGACTGTGGAAGACCTGATTGTTAGACTTCGCATCGAGGAAGATAACAGAGGTGCCTCCAAGAAATTCTCCGCTGCTGCCAGCCAATCTGTGGTAAGGGCAAACATGGTTGAGGTCCACAGGGATCCCAAAAAGGGCAAGAAACCTCAAGTCGGGACCAAGCTGAAACCCAGAGGAGGCATTGCCAAGAAGACCAGGTTTACTGGTAAGTGCTTTAATTGTAAAAAATTGGGGCACATGTCGTCTGATTGCAAGATGCCAAAGAGGGCTAGGCAGAATGAGGCAAACGATGTGGAAGCAATAGCACAAGACATATATGACATTGATCTGTGTGCGGTGATATCAGAGGTCAACATGGTTGACTCAAATCCATGAGAATGGTGACTAGACACGGGGGCTACACGACACATCTCTTGCAGCAAGGAATCGTTCCATGAACTGACTCTACAAGATGAAGAGAAGCTGTACATGGGAAATTCTGCCACTTCTGATGTTAAGGGAACAGGCACGGTAATCCTGAAGATGACGTCAGGGAAGGAAGTAACTCTGCGTAATGTCCTCTATGTGCCTGACATTCGCAAGAACCTTGTTTCAGAGAGCCTCCTAGATGCACATGGCTTCAGGGTGATCTTCGACGCTGGAAACTTTGTTTTAAGCAAATCTGGGATGTATGTGGGAAGGG
Organism: Geranium rotundifolium; assembly: GCA_963920655.1. Lineage (NCBI taxonomy): Eukaryota > Viridiplantae > Streptophyta > Magnoliopsida > Geraniales > Geraniaceae > Geranium > Geranium rotundifolium. The sequence goes on from OY987320.1 coordinate 10,986,290, forward strand.
GTTATATTTCCAATGGGTTGTGGAAATTTAATGCCATTTCTTGTAAGTCTAATGCAATGAATAATAATAAGAAATCTGTTTCTTCTGCTTATATCATTGAGTCATGTTCTATATGGCATGCCAGACTTGGACACGTTAACTACGAAGCGCTGCGTAGATTAATAAAAATGGAACACATCCCTAAATTCCAAATCGATCATACACATAAATGTGAAACTTGTGTAGAATCAAAATTAACAAGGACTTCCTTTCGCACTGTGCAAAGAAACAACGAAACCCTTGACCTGATACATAGTGATTTATGTGATTTGAAATTTGTTCAAACACGAGGAGGAAATAAATTCTTTATTATCTTCATTGATGATCACTCCAAATTTTGCTATGTATACTTACTAAAGAGTAAGGACGAAGCTATTGATAAATTTATTATCTTTAAGCAGGAAGTGGAAAACCAACTTAATAAAAGGATTAAGATGGTCAGAAGTGATCGTGGTGGAGAATACGTTGCTCCATTTGGTGAGTATTGCTCACAACATGGAATCATTCATGAGGTAACGCCTCCATATTCTCCTCAGTCAAACGGAGTAGCTGAGCGTAAGAATCGAACCTTAAAGGAAATAATGAACGTCATGCTAAACAGTTCTGGATTGTCACAGAACATGTGGGGGAAGCTATTTTGTTAGCTAATAACCTGTTAAACAGGATACCCCGTAAGAAGGTAGACAAAACGCCATATGAATTATGGAAAGGAATGAAGCCTTCCTATAACTACCTCAAGGTGTGGGGGTGCCTTGCTAAGGTCCTCGCCCCATTACCTAAGAAAATGAAAATAGGTCCAAAGACAGTGGATTGTATTTTTCATTGGCTATGCTTCGCATAGCAATGCATATCGGTTCATGGTGTATGATTCAAAGAATCCTGAAATACAAAAGAACACGATAATGGAATCAAAGAACGCTTCATTCTTTGAACATGTATTTCCATGTAAAAGTAATGAACGCGATTCAGGATCCAAACAAGCATTAGAAACTGAGTTTGAAACCAGTGAAGACATGCGACAAGAAGTTGAGGTAGCAGACCTGCAACAAGAGGTTGAGACAATAGAACCTCATCTGGACCCTCAACCAAACGTTGAGGCTGAGGATGAAGAAAAAGTAGAACCAAGAAGAAGCAAAAGGGCAAGGATGGAAAAATCCTTCAGTCCAGACTTTTTAGCCTACATGGTTGAGGCAGAACCTCAAACTTACAAGCAAGCTATAAGTACGCCAGAAAGCCCTTTATGGAAAGAGGCTATTCAAAGTGAGATTGAGTCCATCTTGCAGAACCACACGTGGAAACTAGTAGAACTTCCTCCGGGAATTAAACCACTATGTTCAAAGTGGATTTTCAAACGGAAAATGAAAGCAGATGGAACAATAGACAAGTACAAGGCCAGGCTGGTTATAAAAGGCTATAAACAGAAAGAAGGACTTGATTACTTTGATACATATTCTCCTGTATCGAGAATCACATCCATTAGGGTGATACTTGCAATCGCCGCCTTGAGGGGTCTAGAAGTTCATCAAATGGACGTGAAGACAGCTTTCCTAAATGGAGATCTAGAGGAAGAGATCTACATGGAACAACATGAGGGTTGTGTATCTCATGGACAGGAACGGAAAGTCTGTAAGTTGGTGAAATCGCTTTATGGATTAAAGCAAGCTCCCAAGCAGTGGCATAAGAAGTTTGATGATGCCATGATAGCAAACGGCTACAAAATAAATGAGTACGATAAATGCATCTACGTAAAAACTACGAAAGAAGGATATATGATCCTATGTTTGTATGTTGATGACATACTCATTGTGGGGAGTAATGACAAAATGGTTAAGAGTACCAAAGACATGTTAAACTCTAAGTTTAGTACGAAACATATGGGACTAGCAGATGTGATTCTGGGTATCCAAATCAAACGCTCTGCTGAGGGTATCATCTTAACCCAGTCACACTATGTGGATAAGATACTGGACAAATTCTGTAAGGAAGATACTGGTAAAGCCAGAACTCCAATAGACACCAATCAAAATCTATCCAAGAATAGAGGGGACAGCGTAGATCAAGTGGAATACGCACGAGTGATAGGCAGTCTGATGTATCTCATGAGTTGTACTAGACCTGATATCGCATTCGCGGTTAGTACACTGAGTAGATTCACAAGTAATCCAGGAAAAGATCACTGGAAGGGAATCGTTAGAGTACTAAGTTATCTACGAGAAACCCGTAAGTATGGACTGCACTATGGAAGAGAACCTGCCGTGCTAGAGGGATACTCTGATACTAGTTGGATATCTGACATAAAGGATTCAAAAGGCACGAGTGGATACGTGTTTACCCTAGCAGGAGGAGCTGTGTCATGGAAATCCTCACGACAAACGATAATAACCAGATCCACCATGGAATCTGAATTTGTAGCTTTAGATAAAGCTGGGGAAGAAGCCGAGTGGCTACATAACTTCCTAGAGGATATTCCCGAATGGCCAAAGCCTGTGCCTAAAATATGCGTGCATTGTGATAATCAAGCAACTATTAGTAGTGCACAGAACTTGATGTATAACGGTAAAAATCGACACATGCGTCGTCGACACAACACCGTTAAACAACTGATCTCTACATGAATTATCTCTATTGACTATGTGAGGTCAAAGGATAACACCGCGGATCCGCTAACCAAAGGATTAAACAGAGATCAAGTTGACATAACATCGAAAGGAATGGGGCTCAAGCCCATATAATTAAGGCGTCATGTGAAGGAAAACCCAACCTAGCTGACTGGAGATCCCAAGATCTAGGTTTAAAGGGACAACCTAATTGCATGAACCTTGTGCGGTCACTGTGGGGGCAACCCCGAGACCATTCCTATGATGTCAAACAGTGACATAAAAATGGATCAAGATAAACTATGCTTTTAATGATACTTTGTGCATCACGAAGTTGAGCAAAAGATATCACCTATGTGAGAGCGAAGTGGGGTCGCTTCAAAAGAAACTAAAGGGGCTTAGTTCTCTTAAACTCTTGCAGAACCAGGAGGTGTTCATGACCATAACGAACACAACCATGAGAACCTAATAACCGTGTTCGAGGACATCTCTTACGCTAAACGACAGAGAGTTCAAGGACATCGCGTCTACTCATCTGTCAGGAAGATAAGTATACTTTCACTAAGGGGGTAACCTACTTATCCGATGCAGATATCGACTGTAGAGAGTAATCACCACGTTGAAATTATTACACATTCAATTTCATTCATGTGGGGGATTGTTGGACAAAATTGATTAAAATGGCAAAATTGACATGTGTGTTAATTAGTCAATGGGTCAACTTGAGCCATGATTTTGGAATGCTTCGACTCGACCTAGAATGATGTGAAACTCGTTTACATAATCTAGGATATAAGAGCTTTCCAACGGTATATCACGAGCTCTAAACGGACAAGAGGTGAATGAGAAATTGAACCTCGAACATGACCACTTGAAATGGTGTTGTTGAGAACTTGTGTTGTTTGCACTTGTTGGTGTTTCTTAAAAGTCCCACATTGGAAGTGGATGAACTCTTCGCATGGTTTATATACCATGACACTTCCATGGACTTGTAAGAATTACAAGAAGTAAGACTCTCTCGCGCGTGGTGCAAATAATTGGGCCAACGAGCGGGCTCCGGGCTTGAACATTGGGTGCGCCCGCACGACGTGCGGGTCGCGAATGCTGCAGAAAATTGGTGGGCCGGAAGCCCGCTATATTTTTGCCTTGGCCCGCAAGACTTCTCAACAAAGTTTCCAAACTTTAATTGGGAAATATTTTATTTCCGATACACTTGAATTGGAAAATAAATATTCTCAAATTACATGCTTTTGGGAAATATATTTTTGGAATAATTTGTTTTCGGGAATATTTAAATTTCGAATATGTTATTTGGAAATAATATTTTTCCTAAATAATATTTCGGAATTAAAAACGTGGTCAAATGCCATTAAAAGGAAATTTTTCTTTATTGGAAAATAAGAAAATATTCCAAGATTTTGTGTTTTTCAACGCAAGAAAGAAATTAGTAATAATTTCTTTCCTTTTCCTCGTTTAGGTCTTGACCTTCCCTGAGCCTATAAATACATACTTTCTCTAGAGACGAAATCACAACGAAAACTCTCATACCCGACTACCTCTCTCTAGTTAACTCTTCTATGATTCTCTCTATATCGCGGTTCTGAGTTCGACTACGATCGTCGTTGTATCCTGGAAGCAATTTGACCATACGGGGCCAATATTGTCTTAAGGAAAGCGGATTACCGTGCCTCGACGATAATCCTTTCTTCCTCCTTCTGTCCAATACCGAATCACAGGTCAAGTGCTACGTATCTGTATCTGTATTTTTATTCATATGTTGGATTAATAAAAAGTTTTATATTTCATCTGTTCGTCTCTCTTCTTTATATTACATGCTTAATGTATGTTTGAATTCTCAATTTGCGTTTATGGAATAATAATGTTCTAACAGTCTAGAAGTATGATATTATTGATTTCTTTTTAATTTTTGAACATTTGTGTTGTATGCACTTGTGGTTCAATAGTTCACATTAGCATCAATCTTTTATTGAACAAAAAGAATAAAAAAACAATGTTATATAAACTTGTGTTGTATGTGTCTTGACTCTATTTGATTAATTTTAAATCAGTTCTTGACTCATTTGATTTCAAGTTGTGTGAATATAGGGAAATAAATAGTCTGTAATTTTTTATCTAATATTGTTTTGGCGGATTTATGGATAATAATATGCAGCCGAACAATAATTCTCTCGTAGATAGTAGTAATGAGTCTATAAATCAGAATCAAATCGATAATTCTCCATTATCAACGAACTCTGAAGAGCAAGATATTTTAACAAATACAGAGGTTGGTTCAAAGAGGAAAAAATCTGATATTTTGCTACATTTCACAAAGGTAGGAGATAAAGCTCAGTACGGCTTTTGTAAGAGGTTTTTATGCAGTAAGAGCTCAGACGGGACGTCAAATCTTCGTGGACATTTATTAAGGTGTCCACTCCGTAATGTAAGAGATATTCGTCAACAAGTTTTGGTGACCGAACATAGCAAGAAGGACGGGAAGACGTCCATTAGCAATTATCAGTTTGATCAGGATAGGTCAAGAAAAGAACTTGCTCGCATGATCATTTTGCACAAGTATCCTCTCTCAATCGTTGACCATCACGGATTTTGTATATACACAAAAAGCCTTCAACCCTTGTTTATAGTTCCAAGTCGGAACACAATCAAAATGATATCTTGGAAGTCTATGATATCGAGAAAAAACAAACCATGAAGATTATTAAAGAAAATACTAGTGAGATTGCAATGACCACCGATATGTGGACGTCAAACAATCAAAAGAAGGGTTTTATGGTTATCACATCACATTTCATAGACAACAATTGGAGGATGCAAAGTAAAATAATGAAGTATATATTTTAAGTTCACATGTCATGTTCATAGTTATTTAATTTCACTTCATTATATTGTAGTTTAAATTTAAATAACATGTTTTTATACTTAAATTTGGGTTGTATAGGTTTATCTACATGTCTTTCCCACATACTTGTGATATTCTCTCCCATGTTTTTTTGGAGAGTGTTCTTGATTGGAATTTGGATAGGAAGTTGTTTACATTAACAATAAATAATTGCACAACTAATGATGCCATGATTCAAATCTTATTGGAGATGCTTCCTTCTAGCTCACTTATATTACATGGAAAGTTGCTTTATATGTGTTGTTGTGCTCACATTCTCAATATAATTATTCAAGCTGGGTTGTCTGTTATCTCTCAAGGTATTGAAAAAGTGAGAGAAAGTCTTGCATTTTGGATTGCAAGTCCAAAAAGAGTTCAAAAATTTGAGGAGGCAGCGCATCAATTGGATATTGTTAGTATAAAGATAGAATTCTACTTATTTGATGTTGAGGGTTGCCTTGACATACAAAGATGTATTTGAAAGGTTGTCATTTAGGGAACAATTGTTTAAATGTTGTCCAATAGATGATGAGTGAGATCTAGCTAAAGAAGTATGTGATAAGCTAGAAGTCTTTTATATTGTGACTGAGAAGTTATCTGGAACTAAATATTCCACTGCTAATCTTTTCTTCCCTGAATTTTGTCGAATGAGAGTTACATTATATTCATGGAATCTCTCTCTCTCACACACACACACACACACAACCATCACCACAATCTCCATCTCCTCCACCATCATTCCCTCCCCACCCTCTCCACCACCACCATCTCCCCCCCCCCCCTCTGTCGCCACCTCCTCCATCACCACCGCCACCACCTCCATCTCATCCACCTCCTCCATGACCACCACCACCGTCACCACCTCCTCCATCACCGCCACCACCACCTCCATCTCCACCATCATCCCCTCCCCGCCCCCTTCTACCACCACCACCATCTCCTTCTCTTCCGTCGCCACCTCTACCACCACCACCTTCATCTCCTCCATCTCCTCTACCACTATCACCTACCCGCCTCTACACCACCATCACCACCACCACCATCTCCTCCTCCACCACCGTCAGAGCCTCGCTGAAAGTCGGCAAGAGGCTCGCCGGAGGTGGCGACGGAGGAGGAGGGGATGGTGGTGGAGGGGGCGGGGAGGGGATGGGGTGGTGGTGGAGGAGATGGGTGGTGGCGGTGGAGATGGAGGAGGTGGCGGAGGTGGCAGTGGTGGCGGTGGTGGTGGTGGAGGAGACGGAGAAGGTGGCGACGTAGGAGGAGGAGATGGTGGTGGTGGTGGTGGTGGTGGTGGTGGAGGGGGAGGGGGAGAGGAGGAGGATATGGTGGTGGTGGTGGAAGGGCGGGGAGAAGATGGTGGTGGAGGAGATGGAGGTGGTGGTGGTGATGATGGAGGAGGTGGAGGTGGTGGCGGCGGTGGTGGTGGTGGAGGAGGTGGCGACAGAGGAGGAGGAGATGGTGGTAGTGGTGGTGGTGGTGGTGGAGAGAGAGAGAGAGAGAGAGAGAGAGAGAGAGAGAGAGAGTTGTTTTTGAAAATTAAATGAATGGTGAAGGGTATTTTAATCTTTTCAAACGTTAAAAAATGTTAAAAACTAACGGAAATAGATGAAATGAATAACGGTGAGAAAAATGAAATTCTTGGGTATTCACCCTGACACGAAAATTTTTAAGTGTAGTCATGTGATAAAGTGACATATCTAGATGTAGTCATCTGGAATTATCCCTTAAATCTAATATGGTATCATATCTAGAACTGATTCTTGGCTAAATCTCTAATAAATTTTCGTTTTGTCCCTTCGTCGACGATTTGTGATTATGACGAGTGGGTAATGTAATTTATCTGATTTTTTTGTTTCATTGCGTCTCGTTGGCTCGTCTATTGATTGTCATTCTCGTTTGTTAAATTTTATTTTCGAGAATCAACAACACAGGACATCAACGACACCACAATCGCGTCAAACGTCAGTTCGGGCGTCAATTTTGCCTCACCGTCGACAAGTCAGGGTCTACGGGCCCTATTTCAGTGGTTCTGTTCTGTCTCTGATAGTTGACGACCTTCGATTCGGCCAAAATTCCATTAGATAATGAACTATTGGTTCTAAGCCATCTCTCGCGATGAATCAATAATTCGAAGTGCCAAAATTTTGATGCGGAAACACATAAACAAAGGGCTGGTCTTTGAATAGGAAAAAAAGCGAATCCCCCAGATTTATTCGAGGATACAAATCGGTCCTCTTCACGTCGATCTTTTCCAACACAGCCAGGACGGAAGATTCTTGGCCCTCGTTCCAGCCTTTTGGTGTAGCCACGAGTCGCCGCTGACGTCCGTTATGGTCGGATCAAAGTGTTTCCCGATCTGAGCTTCTCCTCGGCCACCTGCAAATCAAGTATCTTCCGGTCGTTTTTCTCCTTCCTCTATCCGCGCATCCAAATGATCATATACTGTGAAAGATTGTGCATTGCATAATTTCTTTATTAAAGACATTATATTGTACTGTAATATAGTTTTAAAGGGAAGAGATCCAATAAAAACCATCTCTTAGACGAAAATATAAGAACTATTTTCATCTATACGATGATAATAATCAATAGTTTTGATTATTTCATTTATTTCATTAATAAATAAATGAAATAAGAATAAAAAGGGTATACATGTCAATGTAATTCATTCCAAAAATAAAACTCTAACTCATTCTCTCCTATTTCATAAAATCAGCGTATCCATTTCACTCTACAACCTAATTATCTTTAGATTGATTTCATCGATTTCATGTGTTTTCTCGTATTCATTGGTATCATTTTCATGTCATCGGTTTCATGTGCAAAAAGGGAAACATGATCGATGAAATGAAACGTGTAACTAAATAAATGAAAAGTAAGTTCATAACAATGATCCATGCATCATGAAAAATTATTGTAAAATTGTTCAATCGTAAAAATGAAATTGTAAAAAAAATGAAATAATAGATCATAATATAACAAAACTTTGTGAAATTGTAAAGAAATGAAATAATAGATCATGAAATTATGTTCTTAAAAAAAGGTCATGAAATTGTGCAAATCATGTAATCATACAAATAAATCATCAAATAAAAAATATATAATCGTCCACGACCTTTTCTGTCAACAACCTCAAGGATAGGACCATAGTGATTTTCGAGATTTTTGAAAACATTTTTAATTTCCTCTCTAGCTTTCAACAATTCTCCATAAACAAAACCCATTGATGGCCTTTGATCCCCGTCAACAAGGCGAAGAACTTTAAATAAAAGGCCAAATACCTTCAAACAAAGATTTACCCCCCTCCAAAAAGAATGAGAAGTAACAATATTTGCCGCCGCCATCCCTTTTGCACTCGTCCCGTACTTGCTTTCACTCCAATCTCCACTAGCGATCATCGATTTCAAAGCCGTTTTCTTCTCCATCAAACTATTTACAATCAAGAAAGAGGTTGCAAATCGAGTCACGGCGGGCCTCACTATGTCTCTTTTGTTTGTGAACTTTCTCATTAAGTGTAGAGTCTTGTGGTGAGCATAAATGTAGATGGTCAAGATCTTTGCGTTGTCAATCGAAGTCTTGAATCTAGGTTGATTGCCAATTTCTTGAAACATGAGGTTTATAGTGTGGCTTGCACAACAACTCCAAAATATGGATGACCTACTCAACTTTAGCAAATCTCTTGCCGCCATATTATTAGACGCATTATCGGTTACAACTTGAACAACATCTTGTGATCCGACATCTTCAATATACTTTTGCACATAATCATATATGAATTTACCTGTGTGTGAATCACTTGATGCTTCCTTTGAGGAAAGAAAAGCGGTCCCCTCCGGACAATTCACGCACAAGTTCATTATACTTCTTCTTTTCCGATCACTCCATGCGCCGGTCATAATCGAACAACCAACCTTTTTCCACTCCTCTTCTTGTTTCGCCATTAACTTTTTAGTTCTTTGAACCTCATCTTTCAACAAAGAACCGCTTATTTTGTATTGACTTGCCGGTCTGTAACCCGGACCAAATTGTCCAATAGCTTGTACAAATTGTTTGAAACTGTCCCTCTCAATGGCATTGAAAGGAACACCTGCTTCGTAAAGCCATCTAGCCAAAAACTCATCAACTTTATGAGTTCTCAAGTTATAGACCGTGTTGTCGACATTTTTTTCTACGAGGATCGTCTTGTTTGGGTCAATCGCAGATGCATAACGGTCTATGGGTCCAACTTTTTTTGGTTTCTTCATTGTCTCGTTTCCATCCTATTCCATTTCAAATTCCTCATGCTCAATATTAACTTCGTCTCTCACTTCTTTTTCCAATATCAATTTTTGTTTCTTTTTATTCCGCACACCCTCAATAGCTTTCAAGCATTTGGCTTTATCCTCAAGACTACTTCGGTCAAATGGTTGGACATCCCCCCTGATGTGCGCAATATATTTTTTGACTCGATGTATTCCACCAGAAATTAAGTGGCCACACCTCAAACACTTCAATTTATCTGTATTCGGTGGAGCAGCTCTCACTGCATATTCCCAACCTACATCGTTAGACTTGGCCTTAAGTGCTAAATTATGCTCGCTATTCAACTCTGCAGATGTATTAGATGCAGAGAATGACATAGTTCCTGCCATATCTGCATTAAAAATTAAATTCAAATTGGTCGCATTCATATTCAGTTTTGACACGGAACATTCATATACAAACTTTATTTACAGATGACAACTAACAAAAATCCATGATAAAGAAAACAAAATAAAAAAACTTAATATTATACGACTAATATAAATTATATGCAGAGTTCATATGAATGTTATCTAATATCTCATAACATACATGAGTACACGGAACATTGTTTTCACAACAAACTAGAAGCACTATCTTGCAAATTTAAGCCAAGAAACACAAACACAAGTTCATATGAATGTTATATAATATCTCATAACATACATGAGTACACGGAACATTATTTTCACAACAAATTAGAAGCACTATCTTGCAAATTTAAGCCAAGAAACACAAACACAAATGGTGTATGAATCTCTGCTAATTTCATTTGTCACATTGCAGTCACTTTTTCAGCCTAGAATACGACACATAATTAGCAAATTAAAGTCCTTATTGATCAGAAAATCATATCTTAATACTGGTTACCTCAGTCCAACTCATATACCAATATGGTTTCAACTAATTTTCTTGGAATTTTCACCCTGACTTTTAGCCAAGCAACAAAAAGATTAGATGTATAATTCATTTTTACACTACTGAATCTGCATAAATAAATTCTCACATAAGCTGGTACCAATAGGATTTAAGCAACCATGATTATGAACCATTTGGTCTAAGCAGTTCACTATACTCCTACAAAAGAACTCGGGAACATGTCAGAGAGAGAGGACAGAGACAAACCTGAACAGTCGGTGGTGATGGCGGTCGGGTCAGGTCACCGCAACGGTGATGGCGGCCAGGTCGGCGGTGAGGTCGGCGGTCAGGTCGACTGTGATGGCGGTCGGCGGTCACGGCTTGCAGGAACGAAGGCGGGCTGGACGGAGGTCACGGCTCTGAAAATCTTACCTCTGAACTCTGAAGAATGCAAGAGCAAGACACAAAGTGATGAAGAAGCTGAAGAGTTTGACTTTTAGGTTTAAATATTATATTTTCAATTTTTTTATAATTGGGCCGCCTAGCCCAACCCGTTCAGCCCGCCTTGCCCCGTCCAGCCCGCCTAGCCCCGTCCAGCCCGTCTAGCCCGCCTAGCCCGCCTAATCGGCCTGAACGCCGTCTCCGTTTCAAACCGCCCGATCACTATAAAACGCGACGGAGAAGCCTCCAAAAGCGCCTAGGCGGCCGCCTGGGCCGTTTTTTGGAACGCTGGTAAATCATGTAATTATAAAATTAAATTTATGAAATAAAAAAAATCATGAAAGAAAATAATTACGTTCAGCTGTCATTAATGAGTCAACAAAATTCTAATTCATTTAATTTTTCAGCTGACAGTCACAATTAGTTTTTATTTTCTCATTCAAAGAGCGAGTTCTCACTTGATTACCTGCTTAGTTTTAGAATGTTTTCTTACAAATTGTAATGTTCTTTACAAAATGACGGCATAATCTTATAAGTTTTTTATGACGAAAGAAAGAAAGATAGAAAGAAAGGTTGTTTCTTGCAAAATCAGACATATATATGAGTTTTAAACACTTGTTTTTTCTACAACTCGAACCATAAATAAATAACTTTTTAATATTCCGTGATAACGCATCTTGAAAATTCCCAAAATTGCAATATAAAATGTCATAATATTAATTTGTGTAAATGATTGAACTCAATCAGTAGAACATGAGTATATTATTCATAAGCTACTCATCATGTTGTAAGAGCTTCAACTCACCACTGTTTAAGCAGATGCAAGATCCAGACGCAAAGGAAATTTGTTCTTGTTCGCAGTAGCATGGGCAACAGTTGAGTTGAAGCTCCCCAGACCGGAAGCTTGAAACGATGTCTAATGGCGACGAAGAGTCCCTCGGCCACCCTCTACTCTCTTCCCAAAGATCCACCTTCAACTCCACCTCCCAGGTCGCCATCGTCGGCTCCAATCCCTGCCCCATCGAGAGCCTCGACTACGAGTGAGTACCCACTTGGTGTGTTTTCGAACCGATTCGTGGGTGTGTCCCAGATTTCTCAAAAATCGTTGATTTGGTTGGTTGCAGGATCGCGGAGAATGATTTGTTCAAGCAGGATTGGAGGAGCCGCGGGAAGATCCAGATCTTCCAGTACATATTCATGAAGTGGCTCTTGTGCTTCCTCGTTGGTGCGATTGTTAGCCTTATTGGCTTCTGTAACAATCTCGCCGTCGAGAACCTCGCCGGCCTCAAGTTTGTAGTTACCTCCAATATGATGCTCGCCAACAGGTCCTTTCTACCGAATTCAATACGACTGATTTTTGTTCATCTTCATTTTAATGATGGGTTTGTGCAGGTATTGGTTGGCTTTTCTGATTTTTGGTGCTTCCAATTTTGTGCTCACGTTGTTCTCGGTCATCATTACTGCTTTTGTTGCTCCGGCAGCGGCCGGTTCCGGTATACCGGAAGTTAAGGCTTACCTGAATGGTGTTGATGCTCCTGGAATATTTTCCTTACAAACTTTGGCTGTTAAGGTTTGAAGATGTTCATTACAGTTTTGATTGATTTGGGTGATGTCTTTTATTGTTTCCTAAGTTGATTGGGAGTGAAAAGAATTTACTTTATCTACTTGTTCCTTTATTTGATTTCATACTATAAGGTCCCATAACCTTTTTCCCTTTCCCCTTTGCCTTTGTATGATTGATTTTCATCATCTTCCTCAAAACAGCATATCAATGAGTTTCAGATTGGTTTCATACCCAAGTATCCAGGGGGCGTATTTGTTTAAGATGTGTGGTATCCGTGTGTGTTGGCACTCAACAAATGCTTGTGCTCTTGAGTTTGAAAGGCCAATTTATCTGCTTCAGGCATTTCTGTACCCATATTTCATCAAATTTTTATCTACAGGTGGAAGATGGTCCTCTTTTATATTTAGTCACGAGTTATCATAACATTGATGGATGGTTATGGTTATTGAAGGGATTTTCGTTGATATGGGGTCTTCTTTCGACAATATCTAAATCTGAATCTTCATAAACTTTGCAATTGGATTCCTTAACGTTTAATTTACTGCATGGTTGTAATCGCGTACTTAGATAACCCTCTTTAATGGCTGATATAGACCTTACTTCTTTAGGAGAATTGTGTAAAGAGTAATTCTTGTTCTTGGATGTTCAGATTATTGGCAGCATTACTGCAGTGTCTTCATCTCTTCTTGTCGGCAAGGCAGGACCCATGGTGCAAACTGGTGCATGTGTTGCTTCCTTGCTGGGTCAGGGTGGCTCAAAGAGATATGGCTTAACATGGAGATGGTTGCGTTATTTCAAGAACGATCGAGACCGGCGAGATCTTGTAACTTGTGGATCAGCTGCTGGAATCGCTGCCTCATTTCGTGCTCCAGTTGGTGGTGTGCTGTTTGCACTTGAAGAGATGTCTTCTTGGTATGCTCTTTCCTAAAAAATAGTGGTCAATGTTAATGACTGTATGGTGCCAACTGCATCATCATTTCTACTTTTATGGTAATTCAAATGAAGTTAGTTGGCAACTAGAGGAAATTTTAATTTACTTTGCAACCTAAGTGTTGGATTCGTAGACTAAAATCAGCTTCCCAACAGAATCTTCAAGTGATTCTTGATAGATTTGACATGTTTTCTGTCAACATATTTTTCTCTCGGTTTTTTCTCACTTCAGCTGGGATAAGAGGTCAAAATAGTAATTCTGTTGCTCCATGTAAATCATTCTCATAACTGATTTATGTTGCTTAGGTGGAGGAGCGCACTCCTATGGAGATCTTTCTTTTCAACGGCTGTTGTTGCAATTGTTCTCCGGGCTATGATTGACGTTTGTTTAAGTGGTAAATGTGGGCTATTTGGTAAAGGGGGCCTAATTATGTTTGAGGTCACCTCAGAAAACATAACATATCACCTGAAGGACGTGCCAGCTGTACTTGTCCTTGGAGTTGTTGGAGGAGTATTAGGAAGTTTCTATAACTTTCTCTTGGACAAGGTTCTCCGAATTTACAGTTTCATTTACGAGTAAGCTCTCCTAAGCATTTTGCACACAACTCCAGTCTTCTAAACATTTTTACATACATGTTGCTAGCTGATTCTCATTGTATGTCGTCTTCAACAGGAAAGGCACTGCTTACAAAATTATCGTTGCTTGCGTCGTCTCCCTCTTCACATCCTGTCTTCTATTTGGATTGCCATGGCTTGCACCTTGCCAAGCTTGTCCAGCTGATGCAGCAGAGGCATGCCCTACAATAGGCCGGTCTGGCAACTACAAAAAATTCCAGTGCCCTGCTGGTCACTACAATGATCTCGCTAGCCTTATTTTCAATACGAATGATGATTCTATAAGAAACCTTTTCAGCAATGGCACTGACTCTGAGTTCCATTACTCGTCGATTCTCATATTCTTTATAACCTGCTATTTTCTAAGTATCTTCAGCTACGGGGTTGTGGCCCCAGTGGGTCTTTTTGTGCCCCTCATTGTGACTGGTGCATCTTATGGGCGATTTGTCGGGAAGCTATTTGCTTCTTACTCGGATCTTACTCAGGGCCTCTTTGCTGTGCTTGGCGCTGCCTCTCTTCTCGGCGGATCTATGAGAATGACGGTTTCTTTGTGCGTCATTATCCTGGAATTGACGAATAATCTATTGTTGCTTCCCATGATAATGCTGGTTCTTCTCATTTCCAAGACTGTAGCTGATGGTTTCAACGGCAACATCTATGACCTTATTATGAAAGCAAAAGGGTTTCCTTATCTAGAAGGTCATGCTGAGCCATATATGAGGCAGCTGACTGTCGAAGACATAGTTACAGGTCCTCTCCAACTCTTCCACGGGATTGAGAAGGTTGGCAACATAGTCCACATTCTTGAAACAACAAGGCATCACGGGTTTCCTGTAATTGACGAGCCCCCGCTTTCAAACTCCCCCGTTTTGTATGGTTTGATCCTCCGAGCCCATCTCATTGCGTTGTTGAAGAAGAGAGCCTTTTCATCTACTCCATTGCCAACAGGTATTGGTGTCCTCGGGAAGTTTTCAGCAGATGATTTTGCGAAGAGGGGTTCTGGCATTGTCGAGGATGTGAAAGATATAGGATTGAGTGAGGAAGAGATGGAAATGTTCATAGACTTGCATCCGTTTACCAATGCATCGCCATATACTGTTGTGGAGACGATGTCCCTTGCGAAGGCTCTCTTGCTTTTCCGGGAAGTTGGCTTAAGGCATCTGCTAGTCATTCCCAAGCTCTCCAGCGTAAGACCCTTTTCCCTGACTTCAACTTTGCGGCTTATACTAAAATACTATGTGAACTCGTCTTTAGGCGTGCCTTCATCGTGAAGTTGACATATCCTCTTGGTTTTGGATTTATTGTTAGTTTATTTCATTCATGAATCATACCCTGCCATGCTGAACTCAAGATTTATACTAGTAACAATAGATTGAAAGTTTCAGGTGATTTCTGATAGTGTGCCTCTATTCATATACGTTTTAGAGCTCCTTTATATCCATTATGAACCTACTAGGATTACGGTAGTCTCGTTGACTGGTCAATGAATCGGTACCCAGGGCCCAAGCGCCCAGTCTAGGAGTTTAGGGGATGCAAAGAGGCCCCCAACTCACAGAATCCGATATCCTGGCTTTGGTGATCTGTCGTGTGCTTAATTTTGGTGGCCTATTGAATTTAGG
Organism: Geranium rotundifolium; assembly: GCA_963920655.1. Lineage (NCBI taxonomy): Eukaryota > Viridiplantae > Streptophyta > Magnoliopsida > Geraniales > Geraniaceae > Geranium > Geranium rotundifolium. The sequence continues at coordinate 11,002,133 of OY987320.1, forward strand.
TTTCGTGTTTATATTTTTCCTATTAGGGTTAAATCAAATGTAGGAGTATATATACTAGTTATTTAATGCAGCCGAACTCACCTGGTGATTATGTAATTCTGGTTCTTTCTTAATAAGAATTATCCTCTTCTGCGGCACATTGTCGACAAAGTACATAATTCTTGGTGTTCTTGATGGTTGTCTTGATATAGATCATCTATCTTTGTGGTTCTAACATGTAAAATTCATAGCATTGCAATGATTGAATGTTGTTATTGGTTGTAGAGATCACCTGTGGTTGGAATATTGACGAGGCATGACTTCATGCCCGAACATATTCTGGGGCTCCACCCTCTGCTGGTGAAGAGCAAGTGGAAAAGATTAAGATTCCGCTTACCTCGTATCTTCAAACTCTTTCAGTAGATCTCTGCAGCTGCCTTAAACTTGAAGACGAGTCTATATATAGCCTTATTCGGGGTTTTGCAGTTCTTCCCACGGTCTTTCTCTCATGGAAAAATAGCTGAATTGAGTTCATATCATTGTCAAATTTTCCTGATGCATCTGCTACATAGCATAGAATAGCATCGTGTGTGTTGATGTCAGTGTAAATTTTAAATGTTGAGTTATATATTTTGGGTTGGAGTTTACGACTGAATTGTCACCTTTATTACTCCTTTTGAATAATTATTTTTCATTGATTTGGTTATCATTTTTTGTGGTTTTATTATACAACAGTTTGTGATTATTAAATCAGTAGAATATTTTGACATTTTTTACACACATATGATTGATTATTATCATGGCTTCACCCAAACAGAGGGGTAAGAGATAGAGACGTAAACGAGTCGAATCGAGATTCCATTTGCTATAGCTCGGCTTGTGAAAAAAGTATTTGACTCTCGAGTTCGACTCGGCTCGATTTAGTTAGCTTTATTTTTAATATAAGTATTCATTAAAAATAAAATAAAATTACGGTTAGGGAAAAGAACACTTTTGTGCACCTAAATAGCACTTTTGACATTTTTATATCATACATTTCTTCTTCTTTTTTTAGTACCATTAGTTTCATTTTGAGATAACTAATTATTTGTTTACCAAAAATACCTAAACTACCATTGAAATTGAACCAAAATTAAACCTGGTCTACAATAAATCAATAAATTAAAAACTCATAATTCTAATTGCATTAGTATACGACGATAAACTATTTAAATAAAGAAAAAAATCATAATTTAGAAAAAATAAGATTGATGAAAATCTCTTTTAAAGAGGTTGTCACGTGGTAACTTGAGTAACTTGAGTATTTTTCTTTTACATGGATATATAGATATCCACTGAACCAAAAGTTTTTTAGTGGTTTCAAATTTTAGAGCCAGAAGCTTAGTTTCATATTGTTGGGCTCTTTCGGGCTTCGGCTCAAAATATATTTACTCACTAAAAGCCCATACACGTATAGTCGAGGCCCGCTCTGAAGATCTTGAGCTGGTAGCCGAGTGGCGACTTCAAAATATGATTGACCATCTCATTTTATGTGTCAAAATTGAGCAATAAATCGAGTAATTTAAAATCAAAACGTATATGGTGAAATACTTATAAATGTGATTTTGAAGATATTGATAGGTTATTTTGATACCGCAGGCAGGCACTAGACTTATCATCCCTATTGCTCTCTTCTATGCTCCCTCCCACCCATTTGACCTAATGTATATTATTGGTTTGTTGTGTCTTGATAAAATCAAAATGTGTTATCCCAAATGCCGGAAAATTTGTTATCCACAAACTATTTCCATGACTTTCAACTTGGGATTGCAATTATGAACTATTCAATATCTTGTTATAAGAATGAACAAGAATTATGGATAGTTTTAATAATAATTTCAATTTTTTTTAAAAAAATTGATATTATTATTAAATAGGTATAAGATTAGTTTTATTAGATGAATACAAGATAATATAATTATAATTATAAAAATAAAAATAAAAATAAAAATTAGTAAATTTAGAAGTTATGATATTTGAGTTTAAATTATGCATATTAAGTCACGTCATATTAAAGTTTAAATTATTATAAATTTGAGTCTATCAAGAGCGATTAATATACAATCACATATAGTATATCATCACTTCTTGTATGTAGCGGTGCTCAAATACAATTAACCGGAATCGGTAGCTCGAACTAAAAACAAAATCGATGGTGTCTGGTTTTTAAAATTTGGAATCAAAATCGGTCGAAATTTGGCTGAGACTGAACGGTCGGTTAACTGTAAAATCCAGTCAGTTTTTTTCGATTAAACCAAAACCGGTTATGACAAACAAAATTTTTAAGAAAATCTAAAATTGGAACCATATCTCTAAAATCCACAATCTTCATAAACCTTAGAGAGAGACCTAAAAATGCAAGTATTCTGAAAATCGCTTAAGTTCGGCGAAGAGACTGAGCGATTGATAGCGCTACCGCCGGTGACCGACAACTCCTTTATCGCTTTTCTCGAGCTCCAGTCGACCCGGGTCACGGAGTTTCTCCACTGTCTAAGACTATCTCTAGAGTGTGATGCCCTACATCAAAAAACCTATTTTCACTGACAAGGTTCGCTGGAGAGCACAACTCGCCAATAAGGTTTGCCGATTTCGAGAGCAACAAGCTTCGTATTTTGGGATTTTCTCGATTTCTCATAAATCAAAAACAGAGGGGGGAAAGCTTTCGAGGTATTCTACTGTTGGTGGTTGTTTTGTAGTTTAGAGCTTTGATGATGAAGATGAAGAAAAGAAAGAGGCCATTAGAAAGAAGTATATAGAATATTTCTTTCTACCATACTAATGGTATAATGTTAATCCGAGGTCGTTCATTTCATTTTAAGACACAAAATTGGAATTTTTTTTTATTGTATAAGATAAGAAATTTCAATTAATTGCTTTGACTTACTGTTTTACTTAAATTATCAGTAAAAAGACAGTAGGAATTAGAATAAACAATGCAGTAGCAATAAATGCGAGAATATTGACTTCCATAATGTGTTGAAGATGAAATCGTGAAAGGGAAATAGTGAGACTATTGAGAAAGAGAAGAGGAGTAAGGAGTGTGCCTATTACCACACATGTGAGAACTGATCAAATCAAGAGATATATGAGAGGAAATTGGGAATAAGTGGACGCTGTGATGTGAAGATTGAGCGTGATAATGACGTGTGGACGGTGGAGATCAATGGCTCAGTCAGAGAATCATGATTTAATCATTACTGGTTGGTATGGTTAACCACAATTTTAAAAATTCGAAACTGATAACTAAACCAGCTCACATCGGTTTTAAAAAATTAGATGCAAAACTATCTCGGTTCGTCCTGGTTCCAGTTTGGACCGATCAAATTTTATAAAATTTCAGTTAATTCTACGGTTTATAACTAATTTTGAGCACTCATAATCATATGTATGATTGCGATATAGACACGTAGGTGTATTCAATTAGGATTTTAATGGATTTTGAATGACTTTTAAAAGTTCATGAATTTTCAAAGTTTACAAGACTTGAAAGAGTCTTGATGATTTTAATGAAATGACTTTGCAAATTTTTTGATTTGAGATTAAAGACTTTTTTTATGCCTACAAAGACTTTCAAAATCATTCAAAGCCATCCATTTCTCAAAATCATTTAAAGTCATTGACATTTACAATACCTTTAGATTTTATAAGTATTTTTAAAGTTATGATTAAATACCACAAGACTTTAAAAGTATTTCTAAAATCATGATTGAATAACACAAGACTTTGAAAAACTTCTTAAATCTATTAAAATCATAATTGAACACACTCCGTAAGAACAATTAATTATTCGATGTGAAAATGTAAACCATATTAATATAATATTAAAAAGTGTTAAACCAATTATAGATCGTAGGTTAGGTCCAAAAGGAGGAGAATACGAATTAGGAATTAGACAAGACCAAATAATTGATATTAGGTTGGAGGTATTGAACAGCCGTGTGATCCAATGCCACGTACGTTTCGAAAGTTGATGCTCTTGTCTCCAACCTATCTCTCGTCCATCAATTGAAAATGACATAGTCAGAGGCCGACATCATAATCTATTCACACTCTTCTATTTCAACACATAATTTCACATGTCCTACCAAGGAATTACTCTAAATTCTAAAATAAAGATTATTTACCCATGACATTAACATTTAACACTACTAATCTGTTATGGTTTAAGTTAAAGAAATGAGTTGCAATGGGACACGCAACCCAACAATGGAATCATATATTATTTGACTGAATATTCTGGTGACTCGTGCCCACTGCTTACGTCACCTCGAATATTAAACTGCTATCCTAGGAATATACTTTATTATTATATCTTTTTCTTGATCTTCGTCGGTGACACGTGTGGTGTGGGTCATCAATTTTGACCATTTAGTTGGCGACAAGTGTAATTGGGCAACTCAACCATATAATAATTCTTAATTTGACGATCCACTTTAAATATTATAAAAATCACGTTATAATCATCTCAAACATATGAGTATTTTTGAAGGTAAATACTCGTATGTTTGAGATGATTATATAAATATGATCATGTGATTTTTATAATATTTAAAAAAAACATACGAGTATTTATATACTTATTATTTTATGTACTAAATGATAAAAGGAAAATTACAAACTCATTGTTGAAGAAAATTACGAGTCTTCTAGTCGAAGTCATCGAAGGAGTGTTATGGACTATCACACCAGAGCTGCTCACAAAATTTATGTACTTAAGCCATATTATCAAGCCTGTATGTATACACACAACCGCTGGCATTTACTTATTTACGATTATTATTGTTAATAATAATAATGGGATGCACTCCACTAAAAACTAAAACAACAACCATTTGATCAAAACTCATCAATGACTCTCATAAGTAACTCATTTCAGTTGAAAATTAATTCAATAAACATCAAAAAGGGCATATTTAGAATTGTGTCTTCCACTCCTTCTTTAGTGGTGCCTCTGTCGGTTGTGTATACTCCTCCATTGACACCTCTATGACTACTCCTACTTCGGCGATCTTGGTGATTTGTGTTCGTCGCGATCTCAATTCCTCTCCTTCTCTACTCGTCTTCGCTGATCTGGTCCGTCGCGATTCTGCGACAATTCTTTGATTATACAACAATTTCGCCGATGATCAATCGATGATTGAAAATTTAAGTTTTTTTAATCAATCATCGGACATTCAATTTTTATGCCGATTTTGTGATTTTAACGATTTTGTGTGATGATCAAACAATTAATCGTTCTATTGATATGGGCTCATTTTCGAGCTCTGAAACATGTTCTTAACAATAAATGAGAGCCTTTGTAACCATGGGAAGCAATTGACATCAGTCTGAAAAACCTTCCTAACAGTAACTGAGAAACTATGAATCTTGAGAAAAGAACACAAACATTTCTTAGAGAGACCATTTCTATAAAATGAGCACATATCAACATAACATAGCAGTTGACATCAAGCTATTTACATAATCTTCAAACAATCAGAGTTTTTTTAGGTCTGAAACATGTTCCTAACAATAAATGAGAAAATATGTAACCATGGGAAGCAATTGACATCAGTCTGAAACATCTTCTTAACAGTAATTGAGAAACTATGAATGCATAAGAAAAGAACACTGAAAAAGGTTTTGGAGAGACCATTTCACAAAAAAATTATCACATATCAAGAGAGAGAATCAATTGACAACAATTTATTTTACAATAATTCAACAGAAATTAGAGAGTTTGAGCAATCTTAAACACCTTCCTAACAATAACTTAGTACCTATGTAACTATTATAAAAGGACCTTGAAACATGTTTTCAAAAGCCATTTCAACAAATTGAGCACATATCAATAAAAGAAAGCAACTTACATCAATCTATTTACAAAAATAACACAAAACCCATAGAGTTTGAATAGTTTGAAACACCTTCCTAACAATAACATTGAATATGTGGAAATTGTACCATGTCGGCGAAATGGTGTAACGAGGGCTCCCGGGGTGTAACAAGGGGATTGGGTTTCATACTATACCCTATAAGTGAACCATGTCGGGGAAAATGTGTAACGCGGGGTCCCGGGGTGTAACGGGGGCTCCTGGGGTATAATAAGGGGGTCCCGGTGTGTAACGAGGGGCTCCTGTGGTGTAACGAAACGTCCAGGGATGCAATGAGGGGGATGGGTTCCATACTATACCCTATAAGTGAACCCTGTCGGGGAAAAGGTGTAACGAGGGGCTCCTGGGGTGTAACGAGGGGACCGGGTTCCATACTATACCCTACGGGAAGAAAAGTGAACCCTGTCGGGAAAAATGTGTAACGAGGGTTCCCTGGATGTAACGAGGGGATCGGGTTTCATACTATACCCTAGGGGGAAGTGAACCTTGTCGAGGAAAATGTGTGACGAGGGTTCCCCGGATGTAACGAGTGGACCGGGTTTCATACTATACCCTAGGGGGAAGTGAACCCTGTCGAGGAAAAGATATAACGAGGGTTCCTCGGATTTAACGAAGGTTCCCCGGGTGTAACGAGGAGAAATCTGAAACATGTTCCTAACAGTTTGAGTGGTCTAAAACATCTTTCTAACAGTAATTGAGAAACTATAAATCCATGAGATAAGGTCACTCAAATAGGTTTTGAGAGACCATTTCACCAAAATGAGCACATATCAACAAAACAAAACAAAAAAACTGACATCAATTTATTTATAGAAATTTCCCAAAAATCATAGAGTTTGAGTGGTCTGAAACACCTTCCTAACAGTAATTGAGAACCTATAACTTCATGAGAAAAAAACGTTGAAGCAGGTTTTGCAGAGATCATTTCGCCAAAATAAGAACATATCAACAGAAGAAAGCAACTGACATCAGTCTATTTACAGAAAATCCACAAAATATTGAGAGTTTAAGTTATCTAGAAACACCTTCCAAACAACAATTGAGAACCCATATTCTTGAACAGTCTAAAACATCTTTCTAACAGTAAATGTGAACCTATAAATCTATGAGAAAAGAACACTGAAATAGGTTTTGGAGAGACAATTTCAACGAATTGATCACAAATCAGTAGAGAGAAGCAATTGATATCAGTTTATGTTAAAAAATTTCACATAAGTCAAAGAATTTGAGTGGTATGAAACACGTTCCTAACAGTAACTGAGAACATATGAAGACGATATTAGAATTTGTTTAAATAATCGCGAACCTATAAACACATGTTCTAAACAATTCTTCTTTGTACATATCAACAGAGAAACAATTGACACAAAATTATTTACAGAGATTTCATACAAACCAGCAAGTTTCATAAATTTAAAATACGTTCTAAAACAGTTTGAGTGGTCTGAAACACCTTTCAAACAGTTATTTAGTCTTCTTCTTCTTCACAACACTATGCACATTCTCACGCTTTCTACTGTTTGCTATTTTGTCCAGAACTTCATGGTAGTGCATCTTTTCGGTTTAGTTTCTTCGATTCGACTTCTTCACTTCGTGCTCTTCGATTGGTGTTCTTTGACTCGTCTTGGTAGATTCGTGTTCTTCGATTTGTGTTCTTCAATTCGTCTATGGCAATTCGTGTTTTTCAATTGTCGTTCTTCGATTCCTGTTTTTCGATTCACATTCTTCAATCTTCAGTTGATGTTTATTGATTCAGATTTTCAAAGCGAAGCAAACCGATTAGGGTTTCTCCCAAATCGCAAATCACCTCAGAGCAAATTGTGTCAGAGAGCCCAAGAAAAGACATGAAATGACCATAATACCCATGGACCAAGTTAGTGAAATAGGGAAATGACCAAAAGAAATTCAAAGTTCAACTTATAAACACCCAAATGCTACCGCGTCAATCTTAGCCGTTGCTCATCTTATCGTTTGGCTGACATTTGTTCCTATTTTCCTATTTCAATATATAGTTTCCAGTGGAATATTTCCCTATAATAAAAGTATTATTAATTGATAGTTATATATTACTTTTAACTAACTAACTTGTAAAAAAAAGGAAAAGTACACATAGCCACACCAATTAAGGTCAAAAGACACCTAGTCATATGCATATTTAAAATTGGACACCTATCTATACTCAAGGATTGGAAATTGACACTTAGCATTTACCGTTAAAATTTTGGATGAAATATGTTAATATTTTAAGCAAAATGACGAAAATGCCCTTGGTCAGACTTCGAATTTTCAAAACCATTTCATTGTGAGGATTTGATTGTTTCTTCGATCAACTACCCTACGATCAACTTCGCTGGTTGGCCTCGCCCTCCTTGCCACAGACCGGAGGCTGGTTGTGGCCATCGCCGGAGTGACCGAAGTCTTTGGGAACACCACCTAGTTAGTTGCGAACCTTCGTGTTTTGTTAAAGTATTAGTTAGTTTTGGTATAACGATAAATATAATGAGCTTACTGTCACACTATTTTGTAAGCTTTTTCTTAAAATTCCTTGTTGCATATTATTTGTTCATATGATTTAAATCGTCAAATTTTAATTTTATGGTATTGATAGTGTAACTGCTGGTTTAGGAGTGCTCATAAGAGTACTAATCTATCTTGAATGAGAATATATACGTCCAAACAATACACATAATTTGATGGTGGTGTTGGCAAAGACTTAGGTCAGTCCGGCGACGGTCACAGCGAGCCTCCGGTCAGCGGCGAGTAGGGCGAGGATGGGCGGAAAAATCGGTCGGAGGGTCGGAGACGAGGTAGACAAAACTTGAGCCATGGTTGATCGAAGAATCAACTAAAATCCTCACAATAACATGATTTTGAAAATTTGAAGTCTGGCCAAGGGCATTTTCATTTTTTTACTTAAAATATTAATACACTCCATTCAAAATTTTAATGATAGGTGCTAAGTGTCAATTTTCAATCACTAGATTTAGTTAGGTATCCAGTTTTGAATATGATTATAACTAAGTGTCTTTTGGCTTTAGTTGAATGCGGTTATGTATATTTTTCCCTATGAAAAATAAATTCTATCGGCTCTCAAAATATTAAAATATGCTAATCTAACTTTAAAACTCCCACAACTTCATGTAGAAAAGCTTATTTGATTAGGATGATTTTATTGAATACCAATAATGCATATTTTCTAATTAACTAATTGTCCACAAGGGGATGCATGCAAGCATACTGAACTAGGGGGGCTTGGTTTTCTTAAACTTCAATACGTCACCCGGGTGTCCTATGGGGATCGGTACTGGGAGGAAACGGGGGATTTATGGTGTCGGAGTATTGATCATGTTAAGCCCAATTAGCTAGAAGGACTTGAATTTCTAAAATTTTGCGATACCCGTATTGAAGCTGGTTTAAGGCGATTTGCAGCAAGATCACGGGGTTTTCCCATCCGTATGAGTTGGAGGTCGTGGCTCTACATGATGCTAACCGGGTCGACTCGATTGATCTCCGAAGTTATCATGGGTGCCTGTTTAAAGCATTGTACAACGGGTTCACGGAGTTTCTCCATTAGTAAGAGGTGGAGCAACTATTGGGGCCTAAAGCGAAAGTTGCAAACGAGGCCTTTTATTTGTTAAATTACAGGAGACGATAATTCTTGACTTGTTCGATCGGTTCTTGATTAATACCGACTAGTATGCAAAATGCCTATTATTTTTCTTGTGCATCTGCCTCGTGTTTGTGGCTTTGGCAATCATCCCACTGAGCTGTACAACATCATTAAGTGAGATGGGCAACGTTAACAATCTCAGAAAAATGCTCCCATGTCGAAAACATGATCTTCACTTTCTAATCAACCAAAATTATGTTCACACAAAATGATATCGTTAATATACAATATCATGACCATTATTAACATCATAAGAAGCCCATTGATTAAAATAATGAGAGATTTATTATTGATGTGTGTATTGTGAATTACAAGAGACCTCTATTTATAGAAGTAATATGAATAGAAAAGGAAACCCTAATACATGTGAGAAAAGGAAGTATAAATATATGAAACTAAAGATAGGAAACCTAATATAATCTAACAGCCTCCCTCAAACTCAATGCGGTGAAACAAGAATTGAGTTTGAAGCTTGATAATATTGAGTTGTAGAGGATGCGCGCGAGGTGATGCGGCGAGGATTGAGGATGGAGGATGCGCGCCGATGTTTGATGTCTGATGCTTGATGCTTGATGATGTTTGATGCATGTTGGCTGATGGCGAGATGACAACGGCTGATGGCATATAGATGATGCATGATGTCTGCTGGCTGATGGCGAGATGACAACGGATGATGGCATATAGATGATGCATGATGCTTGATGCTCGATGATGCATGATACCTGCTGGCGAGATGACAACGACTGATGGCATATAGATGATGCCTGATGCCTGCTGGCTGATGGCGAGATGGCAGCTGCCCTATGATTGACAGATGCTTGATTCTTGATCAAGTGTGGATTGATTCGAGCAAGAGGGTAGAGAAAGAGTAGGGATTGAGAGATTGAGATTGATTGAGTTACGGGATCGAAGTAGTGGAATCGAGATCAATTGATGACGAAGAAACGAGATTGTGCGAGGAAAATTAATAAGGTAAAGAGTAAAAGAAGAACCGATTGGTTTGAGAAAGAAAATAACATAATAAGGGAAAAGACAAAAAAAGAGTAGAGACAATTGTCGAGTTGATTGTTTGCGGAAGCGAGAGGCTAGAGATTGAGATTTGAATTGCCTCGCCCACCCGTCAGAATCACGAATCATCGACGAGTGGGCAAAGCGAAATATGCGTAGAGATTTGACCAAGGATCGATTATACCTCTGATACCATGATTGAAATAATGAGAGATTTATTATTGATGTGTGTATTGTGAATTACAAGAGACCTCTATTTATAGAAGTAATAGGAATAGAATAGGAAACCCTAATACATGTGAGAAAAGGAAGTAAAATATAGAAAATTAAAGATAGAAAACCTAATATAATCTAACACCCATATTTCTATAACAGTATAAAAATTGAACTTCTCAGCAATTTCAAGAAGAATGATTTTTATAATTAACATTAATTTACCTCTCAAATCCAACTTTGTGAAATTGAACATTTGGATTTAGCCCTTCATATGCATAATTATAACAAATGCTTAATGTGGCAGTGGAACCAATCCGGATCAAAAGCTCCTCCGCAAAAAAATTTCCTCGCACACTGATGTGGGCTCGTATGGAGTCCCTTGTCATTGATCCGCCCCCACATTTAGAGCCGATTTGGCTTCGTCCCGGGCTTAGAGAGCCCAATTTGTACCACTTTTACGCCCTCGGGTATGTTGGTGTGAATGTGCAGATTACAGGTAAAAAGGGTCAACAAACCGAGCGAAGGCAAAGAGTCGGGAAAGCAAAATAGCAAGAGACAATGAATCGGCAAGAGTGACGATCGTTACATTGATGTAACGATCGTTACAACAGTGTAACGATCATTACAGTGATCGTTACACTGAGACAGTGAGCTGTAACGAAGACTGTAACGATGGTGTAACGATCGTTACACCACTGTAACGATCGTTATACCTGCCAGACGCAAAAGGACTATTTACGGCCGACTCCACGTGACTTGAAGAGACCTAGAGAGTATTGGAGCAGAGAGAAGCGACAACAGAGAGAGAGAGGCAACTTGGATCAATCAAGGAGCTATTTGAGCATTCGAGAGAGGCTCTAATCCATTCGAGAGCGATCAAGGTGAAATCATACGACACATAGCAACCCAAGGATCACAAGGGCTTCCATCTCCTAAGATTTTCCATCTTTTGGTTTAGGGTTCTTTGTCCATTCTCTTTTATCTGATTTGTATGACTTGTGGACCTCCCACCATGATTATGGGCTAATTACCCTCAATCATGGGTGCTAGGTTTGAACTATATTACATTGAGAAATCTATATTATGACTTGAGTTTTATGTGCATGTTTGATTGATTCGGAGTCTTTATGCTTGCAATAGTTATTGAGGAATGACTAATGTTTGTTAGAGTCATGTTGTCGAGTCCGAGAGGACCGGTGGGTGACGGACTCACTCCGAGTCAAAAGGGTTTAAATCTTCGAAACCTTTACCCGGGTTATGCAAAATGTAATGCAAGCTCTTGTTAGTGATTTGCTTGAGAGGGGCAGTAATTAACTCAAGCTTAGGCTAACACCACACCGAGAGGAGGTGTCAGTACTATCGTTGCATCAGGTTCAGTGCATTCACATTTTCTTAAGCACATAATTGAGATTATCTTAGTATCATAGTGACCTAGCACCCATGGTTCCACTTCTGAATAGTCTCCTATAAACCATCTTATATTTCCTGTTAAAGTTACATAAATTAAACAACAAATCAAATTAGTTATTATCTGCGTACTTGGTTTCATGATATAAACTGATATTTTAGTTCGATCTCTGTGGATTCGATCCGGTCTTACCGGTTATAACTTGTAACGACCGCGTACACTTGCGCGCTATCGGGTGCCTGTGGACCACTGTCTTCGGGCCCAACAAGTTTTTGGCGCCGTTGCCGGGGATCGAACATTTAAATATCAGTTTAAATTGTGTCGTCAATTGTTTTTTATTTTGGTCTAAAGTTCAGTTGTTTGGATTTCATACTGTAAATGCGAACGTGCATGACCCGTTCTTCAGGAGCACCTGAATTTACGTACAATCCGGAAATTGAAGCGACGTGCAGGCTTAATAACGCTCGACGAAGAACCCGTCAGCCAAGCACGCAATAGCAAGACTCAGACAACATGAGTCTAAATGGCGAGGAGGCGGCCAATCAAGCCAATCGAAATCAAGCAGCAGCTAATGTTGGCAACGATGGTCAGATCCCTCGAGGCATGGTGCCACCCTTTCAGCCACTCAACGCAAATCAAGCGCAAGAAAGAGGAGCACCACAGTACAACCCGAATCTGTTTGAATTGAGGCCGGTGCACCTGAGCATGCTAATGGCGATGAGTCAATTCAACGGGTTGTCGAAAGAAGACCCGAACCTGCATCTGCGCAGGTTTGAACAGATATGTGATGCCACTGGAGCAGGAGTGCCAAGGGATCTGCTAAGGTACAAACTGTTCCCATTTTCACTGGCCGGAGCAGTTAGTGAATGGTTTATGTCTTTAAAAATCGAAGATACACAGAATTGGCCAGTCCTCCAGAGACTATTCCTAGGCCAATATTTTCCTCCCATGAAGACATCTAAAATCAGAGGAGAGATTTTTGGGTTCCATCAATTTGATAGGGAGACCCTATATGATGCATGGGAGAGGTATAAGGCACTGCTGCGAAAGTGTCCAAATCATCAGCTAAACATGTATGTCCAGAATGAGCTATTCTACAATGGGTTGGATTCGAGTTCCCAATTGATTATAGATGCCGTAGGAGGAGGCCCACTGATTAGTAAGGACCCTGAAGATGCATACGCTCAAATTGAGCTATGTGCGAACAATAACTTCATGTACCATAAGGAAAGAAGAGCTCCAGCACATCAAGCTGCATTTGTTGATGATAGTAAGGCAATTCTGGACCTGCAAACAAAGTACAATGACATGTTGCTCATGATTCAAGGAGGACAGCAAACTCAAGCGCAGGTAGCACAACCTGAGGTTCAGCAGAATCATCAATACTGTGAGATCTGCAAGGTGGACAACCATGACACTGAAAGTTGTGGATACTATACTAACGGGGTAGCCTACATCAACCAGCAGATACTGCAAAACCAAAGATTCAACCCGGTCTATTCTTCGAGATGGCAAGGTCACAATCAGAACACAGGTCAGAACTCTGGTCAGCAGAACATAAATTCAGGGTATAACCAGCCACAATTCGGGAGAAATCAGAACCAGAACAACCGGGGAAACTTCCAGGTCCAATCAAGCCAACCCCCCGGGTTTCAAGGTGGCCAAGGCAGCTCTGCAAAGCCAACGATGGAAGAGATGATGCTCACTTACATGAAAAGTCAAGATGCCATAACAAGGAACCACGAGGCACAGTTAGGCCAACTAAAACAAGATGTGACCAGCATGAGTGCATCGATGAGAAATATCGAGACTACTCTGGCTCAGATGGTGACTCCAAGACCACCAGGTACACTCCCGAGCAACACAGAGAACCCGAGAAATGGGGGAAGCCATAATGTGAATGCTATCACATTGAGAAGTGGGACCCAGTTGCCAGACCCTACCCCAACACCTCGAAGAAATCACGAGGAAAGTCAGGATAAGGTAGAGTCCAGTCAAGGAGAAGAGCTCGATGAAACAGAAAAAACTCCTGACGGAGCAATGGAGGATGCAGATCCACAAGACCAACACCTCACTACTCCGGTAGTGTTAAGGCCACCATTTCCACAACGGGTAAAGAAGCTGAAAAACAAGTACTCAGATGCCCAATTTGAAAAGTGCCTTGATGTGCTTAGGCAGATCACCATTAATATTCCACTTGTGGAGGCACTGGATGAGATGCCTTAGTACCACAAATTTTTCAAAGAGATCTTGTCCAACCGATCCAGACTTCAGGAATGCACTCAAGTGAAGATGAATGCAGAGTGCAGTGCTATTATTCTGAACAAGTTGCCTCAGAAGGCGAAAGACCCAGGGAGTTTTACTATCCCTGTTGGGATAGGTCACCATCAGGCACTTGTGTCTTTATGTGATTTAGGTGCAGGGATAAATCTAATGCCACTATCTATTTATAATACCTTGCAGATCGGTCAGATGAAGAAGACTTCGGTGTCCCTGCACCTAGCTGATAGGTCGGTGGTATACCCGGATGGAGTGGTGGAGGACGTCTTGGTGAGGGCAGGAAAGTTCATTTTTCCCGCTGACTTTGTAATCTTGGATTATCCAGCAGACCGAGCAGTCCCACTGATATTAGGGCGACCCTTTCTAACTACTGCCGATACCGTGATCCACGTGAAGAGTGGATTAATCAAGATGACAGTGGGGGACCAAACCATAGTGTTTGATGTGCACAGAACGTTGAAAACCTCTGACCCGGAGGTAAGTGTTTCATTGATCTCGGTTTTGCCTGAAGCAATTAATGTTGTTGTCCCGCTCATGTGCAGTGACAAATACCGAGATCAGTATGAAGAAACAGAGAAGGAAGAAAGGAATGTGGTAGTTGGAGAGGCTAGCCATCAAGAAGCGAAGGCCATGCATTTTCGAGTGGTGGAACCCCTATATGGAGAGGATACGCTTAGTGCACCAAAAGTGCTATCTGTGATTGAGCCGCCCACTCTAGAACTAAAGACACTGCCATCCCACTTAAAGTACATCTTCTTAAGCCAAGGGAACAAGCTCCCGGTCATCATATCGTCATCATTAACTGAATGGCAGGAAGAGCAGTTGACATCTGTGCTGCAAAAGCACAAAGGAGCCATCGGATGGACTTTAGCTGATATAAAGGGTATTAGCCCAACGTACTGCACCCACAAGATTATCCTTGAAGATGAACATCATGGATCAGTGGAGCACCAGAGGCGGTTGAACCCAGCGATGAAGGAAGTGGTCAAAAAGGAGATCTTGAAGTGGCTGGACGCAGGAATAATATTTCCCATATCTGACAGTAAGTGGGTCAGTCCTGTGCAATGTGTTCCCAAGAAAGGGGGGATGACAGTCGTTGCTAATGCCAAGAATGAACTGATTCCATCAAGAACTGTAGTAGGGTGGAGAATTTGCATGGATTACAGGAAGCTTAACAAGGCAACCCGAAAGGACCATTTTCCGCTTCCATTCATCGATCAGATGCTCGATCGATTAGCGGGAAATGAGTTCTACTGCTTTCTGGACGGTTACAGCGGATACAACCAGATTCATATAGCACCTGAGGACCAGGAGAAAACCACATTCACATGCCCCTATGGTACATTTGCCTTCAAGAGGATGCCATTCGGGCTATGCAACGCACCGGCCACATTCCAGCGATGTATGATGGCGATATTCAGTGACATGGCCGAAGGTTTTTTTGAAATCTTCATGGACGATTTTTCAGTCTTTGGGAAGTCGTTCGATGGATGCCTGAGTCATCTGGACCAGGTGCTAAGGAGAAGTGAAGAATGCAACCTCGTGTTAAACTGGGAAAAATGCCATTTCATGGTGAAGGAAGGCATTGTACTCGGTCATCACATATCCAAAGAAGGCATCCAAGTCGATAAGACAAAAATTGAGGTAATATCGAGCTTACCACCTCCGAATTCGGTGAAGATGGTGAGGAGCTTTTTGGGCCATGCCGGTTTCTACAGAAGATTCATAAAAGACTTCTCCAAATTAGCACAACCACTGTGCACATTATTGGAGAAAGACGCCAAGTTTGACTTTACTGCTGATTGCCTTAAGGCCTATGAGGAACTGAGGAGAAAACTAGTGTCAGCACCGATTGTCATATCTCCAGATTGGAATAAACCGTTTGAGGTGATGTGTGACGCGAGCGACTATGCATTAGGTGCAGTGTTGGGACAAAAGAAAGACGGGGTATTCCGAGCTGTATATTATGCGAGCAAGACTATGAATGATGCGCAGGAGAACTACACGGTGACAGAAAAAGAACTCCTGGCGGTGGTCTTTGCTGTGGAGAAATTTAGACAATACCTGTTGGGGAGCATAACCATTATCCATACCGATCACTCAGCAATCAGGTACTTAATGTCTAAGAAAGAAGCGAAAGCTAGACTGATTCGTTGGGTGTTATTGTTGCAGGAGTTCGACATTGAAATAATGGATAGGAAGGGCATAAGGAACCAAGTGGCTGACCATTTGTCCAGACTGGAGAATGAGGCAGATGACAAGGAGGCGAGCATCAGAGATAGCTTCCCAGATGAACAACTTTTCAGGATCAAGGCGACCATGCCATGGTACTCACACATTGCAAACTACGTAGCCTGCGAAATCCTCCCTCCTGACTTGTCAAGCCAGCAAAAGAAGAAGCTCATCCATGATTGCCGACAATACTACTAGGACGAGCCATACTTTTTCAAGCGCAGAGTAGATTCTATCCTCCGAAGATGCATCCCGGAGGAAGAGGTAACCGATATTTTAACAGCTTGCCATAATTCACCTTATGGGGGTCATTACCGGGGTGATAGGACCGCTCATAAAGTACTCCAGTCGGGCTTTTATTGGCCAACCCTGTTTAAAGATGCACACGAATTTGTGAAATCGTGCGACAGATGTCAGAGGACGGGAAACATTTCCCGTCGGCACGAGATGCCTCTGACTAATATCTTGGAGTTATGCCTTTGGGGTATTGACTTTATGGGACCCTTTCCCTCGTCATCTGGAAAAAAAAATATAATCGTTGCAGTTGACTATGTTTCCAAATGGGTTGAGGTTGAAGCGTGTATAGCCGCTGATGCCAAAACCGTTATACATTTTATAAAAAAAAATATTTTCTCACGATTTGGTGCTCCACGAGCTATTATTAGTGAAAGGGGCACGCATTTTCGCAACAAACTCTTCAAAGCTATAGCAAAGAAGTTTGGGGTAAAGCATAAAATGTTTGTTGCATATCATCCCCAAGCTAATGGGCAGGCTGAGGTAGCGAATCGCGAGATAAAGCAGATATTGGAGAAGATGGTGAGTCCCTCGCGTAAGGATTGGTCCCAATGGTTGGATGATGCGCTCTGGGCATATCGAACTGCCTACAAAACTCCACTACAGATGTCGCCTTACCGGCTTGTGTTTGGGAAAGCGTGCCACCTCCCAGTTGAGATTGAGCACAAAGCCTTTTGGGCCATCGCTAAGTGCAACCTTGAGCTCGAAAAAGCGGGATCTAAACGACTCTTTGAGCTTGAAGAAGTGCAAGAGTGGAGGCGTGAAGCATATGAGAGCAACAAGATATACAAGGAAAAGACCAAAGGCTGGCACGACAAGCACTTGGTTAAACGGACATTCGAATCTGATCAGTTAGTCTTACTATTTAGAGCTAGACTTGTTTTGCACCCTGGCAAACTCAAATCGAGGTGGTCAGGGCCATTTAAAATACTAACTGTGTTTGATAGTGGTGCAGTGGAGTTTTTAAATCCTCGAGACAACTCGACCTTCATTGTGAACGGTCAACAAGTGAAACATTATTATGGAGCCGATCAGGGAGAAAAGATCGAGATGATAAAGGCGTGGGCCATTGAATTGGTGGAACTTGAGGAGGTTTGTTGAAGTGGTGCCACTCCGTCCAGCTCAAGGACGTTAAACAAAGCGCTAATGGGAGGCAACCTAGGCATGTCCCATGTCAACAAGTATCAAGTTGTTTGAAATCGGTACTGTAAATATAGCAACATGTAATTGTGGTGTGTGCTCCGTACACACCATTTGTTGTGCTTTTGACATGTTTGTGGCAAGTATGCAGGAAATAGGTGATGGAATGATCAAATAGGAGGCACGAAATCAAGGGACAACACTTCAAGAAGTGTAACGATCGTTACACCACTGTAACGATCGTTACACTACCAAACCCCAACTTACCGAGAGCTGTAACGATGCTGTAACGGCGGGAGTAACGATGGTGTAACGATGAAGTAACGATCGTTACTGTTACACAAAATCCAAAACGCTGTCGTTTGTCAACAGTGTAACGATCGTCACAGGATGTGTGACGATCGTCACAACAGTGTAACGATCGTTACAGTGATCGTTACACTATTACAGTGAGCTGCAACGATGGGTGTAACGACGATGTAACGATCGTGTAACGATGATGTAACGATCGTTACACCATTGTAACGATCGTTACATCGCGCGATTTCGCAGCAATTAAAAGGGTTTTGAACCCTTATCTCTTCAAACACCCAAAACCCACTCCGACTACCTGCGATTTCCGGCGACTCCAAGCATCAAAATCAGCCATTCTCACCGGCCAAAAATCCAAAACAAAGGTTAGGGTTTGCTCTATTACTCGTTTACATTATCTCTACTCTATTGCAAACCATCACACCCCACACCCTTGTTGTTTGGGTGAGTTTTGGAACCCTAGAATTAAGAAGAGAGGTTAAGTGCATCAAATGGCACCCAAAATAGCTAGAACCACGAGGGCTAAAGCTACAGCCGGTGCGAGTACTTCAAAGAAGCGAAAAACCACAAATTTTGTTGAGAACCAAACCTCGGCGATTTTGGCCCGTCGACCGCAAGTCCCGCCTCATGATGAGCCACCAACCCCAGAGGAGGTATGCAATCCTTGTTTGAATTTTGCAGGTGAGGAGCAACAGAATTACATGAAGGAACTACACAAGAAAATTCAACCCAACAAGTTTTTCAGTAAGCAAGCACTGGTTAAACTTGAAATCCTCGAGTCGCTCAAGGGAAAAGCGAAGGTGATTGGATGGCCGAGGATGCTCAGTTGGAGAGTCTCGACGTTCGAAGACCTGACCCGAGAGTTCCTGGCGACTCTCGTGTTCTTTGAAGACAACAGGTTCATGTACTTCAGGTTGTGCAACCGGAGATTCTTAATTGAAAAGGGTGACCTCAGCTACATCTACGACTTCGATGACAGAATTAAGGAAGCTGAGAGGAATTTCGCATACAACAAACCGAAGTCGGTAGCAATGTGGAGCGAGCTGACTGGGTTAGATACCTTCAGAGGGCGGAATTATGCATCAGCACTCCCGAATGAGGAACGGGAGTTGGTGTATGTGCAGAGGGTGCTCTCGTGCTCCCTATTCGGACGGGGGATGTCCATCGAGAAGATTAATGCTAAAGAGGTCAAGATACTGTATGCCTTAAAAAAAGGGATGAGAGCCCCGTGGGAAGACGCCTTGTGGTCGCATTTCCAAGAATTGGCAAAGAGGGAGAAAGGCGACATCTTGTGCGGGGCACTGGTGACCCAACTAGCGTTGTCCATACCACTTGACATTGATGAAAAGATTTGGTATAAAGATCGAACAGAGGCAAGTGCCTTGGATAGCGAAAGAAGAGAAGTGGTGATGGAGGCGGGATTTATCAAGCTCCAACAAATTTATGAAGAGATAGACAACCCTGGAGGTCAGAGGAAGAAGACGGTTCACAGAGCAGGAAGTAGCCGGTCGGCTGAGGAACCACAAGTGGTGCTCGAGGAAGAAGAGGTAGAAGCCGAAGAAGATTACGAGGACGTGGAGTCCTTGGAGGCCAGATTCCAAATGTTAAGCTACGACTTCTACCAATATCGGGAAACAAATGAGGAACACTGGAGGACCAATGAAGAGCACTGGGCGGAATACTACAGGCGTCAACGAGAGGAGGACCTGTACAAAGAAGAAATGATAGCGAAATGTTAGCGCATGATCAAAGCGAGTCAGGAGTCCACACAGGCGATGACTGATCTGACAGCCCTAATACGGGCTAACTCCTGTTGGAATGTTGATGAGAAGCATATTGTTTTGAGCCAGGTGTCTAATTCCCGAGGATGAGATCGTTGTTACTTGAATAGTTGACTGTGTATATGGAAGTATATGAGGTCGGGAACTTGAATCAATATTGTTTGCTTACGGGTGGGGAAATTGTCGTGACCTTCACTCTATTATCACCCAATGCACATATAGTAACCACGCGTTGTACTTATATCTTGAGCGTCCGGTTAGTGCCATCGACCGTCTAGGAGCACCCCGGGGAGAGATTTCGTAGGCCATCTTTGGAACGTTTGAGCCGAAAACAGCCTACCGTGAACATGATGCGACCCTAGTACCCGATTTTGAGCCAAATAGCCGTTTCCGTGACCCTTAACATTATAAGCCTATGTGTCCTTTCGTTTCCACCAATCATTTTGACCCTTGGCATCAATGCTTAGTTGCTTCCTTAAGTTGGGGGTGTCGAGTTGGGACAACTAGATCAAGTTTCGAAATGGGGGGGGGGGGGGAATGGCAAAGTTTTAAATATAGAAATAAAGGGAACAAGAGAGAAAGAAAGGGGTTCAATGAAAGAGCCTTGCAACGAGACAACCTCCGAACTTGGGTATGCAAGGATATGCAAAAAAATAAAAAATAAAAAAAAAATAATTATTATTATTTTGATGATAACAACAGTCCAGTTCCGAAGAGAGTTGATCTTCAAAGAAAAGGGGTAAAAGTCAAAGGTTGCAAGGCTACAATTTCTTGAGTAAGGGCGTAAATTTAGAGATCAAAAAGGTAGGGGTTTCGATGTGCGTTGCAGGGTAGTTGAATGATAGGATGAGAACCACCGGGGAGCAAATGTGTATCGGGGTTTATGAGGAAAAGCAACCTGGCATTGATGTGTTTATTAACCTTTTGTTTTCAATCCTTTTAAAAAAAAAAATTTTCCTACCCGAGCCTAAGCCTAACGTGACAAGCCATTTGCTTAAGTCCTACACGTGGAATCGCCCGAGACCCTGGATTTTTCCGAAAGCGAGAAAACTTCGGGTCGAATATAGTAATCGGTTAGCTTAAGGTTGAGGATGGTGCGTGTGTGAACGCATGTGTGTATCGTTGATAGTGTACTGTTAGTAAACGATGGTTTCTTCTCTCCTTAAGTTTTGGTATTGATGAAAGTGTCTCGACCATGTATGTCTTCGTGTTCACAGTTAAAGGTTCATGTGATAGTGATGAGGACATTTGACGTCGAAAAGGCTCACGAACATGCTATGAATTGACACTCCAACTGTGACGGTATTCTAGTCGAGTCTTTATCGTTTTGTTTGTCTTTTTGGGTTGGGGGCTCTTTCCTACAAAACCCCCAAGAGAAGACCGAGCTCCTCCTACGGAATTAACTTCGAGGTTTGCTTGTATTGCACACTCGGTCAATTCTGCGCAAAGCTTACACGTTTATTGAGGACGATAAAGCTTTAAGTTGGGGGTGTTGATGTGGGCCCGTATGGAGTCCCTTGTCATTGATCCGCCCCCACATTTAGAGCCAATTTGGCTTCGTCCCGGGCTTAGAGAGCCCAATTTGTACCACTTTTACGCCCTCGGGTATGTTGGTGTGAATGTGCAGATTACAGGTAAAAATGGTCAACAAACCGAGCGAACGCAAGGAGTCGGGAAAGCAAAATAGCAAGAGACAATGAATCGACAAGAGTGACGATCGTTACATTGATGTAACGATCGTTACAACAGTGTAACGATCGTTACAGAGATCGTTACAGTGAGACAGTGAGCTGTAACGAAGACTGTAACGATGGTGTAACGATCGTTACACCACTGTAACGATCGTTACACCTGCCAAACGCAAAAGGACTATTTACGGCCGACTCCACGCGATTTGAAGAGACCTAGAGAGTATTGGGGCAGAGAGAAGCGACAACAAAGAGAGAGAGGCAACTTGGATCAATCAAGGAGCTATTGGAGCATTCGAGAGAGGCTCTAATCCATTCGAGAGCGATCAAGGTGAAATCATACCACGCATAGCAACCCAAGGATCACAAGGGCTTCCATCTCCTAAGATTTTCCATCTTTTGGTTTAGGGTTCTTTGTCCATTCTCTTTTATCTGATTTGTATGACTTGTGGACCTCGCACCATGATTATGGGCTAATTACCCTCAATCATGGGTGCTAGGTTTGAACTATATTACATTAAGAAATCTATATTATGACTTGAGTTTTATGTGCATGTTTGATTGATTCGGAGTCTTTATGCTTGCAATAGTTATTGAGGAATGACTAATGTTTGTTAGAGTCATGTTGTCGAGTCCGAGAGGACCAGTGGGTGACGGACTCACTCCGAGTCAAAAGGGTTTAAATCTTCGAAACCTTTACCTGGGTTATGCAAAATGTAATGCAAGCTCTTGTTAGTGATTTCCCTGAGAGGGGCAGTAATTAACTCGAGCTTAGGCTAACACCACACCGAGAGGAGGTGTCAGTACTATCGTTGCATCAGGTTCAGTGCATTCACATTTTCTTAAGCACATAATTGAGATTATCTTAGTATCATAGTGACCTAGCACCCATGGTTCCACTTCTGAATAGTCTCCTATAAACCATCTTATATTTCCTGTTAAAGTTACATAAATTAAACAACAAATCAAATTAGTTATTATCTGCGTACTTGGATTCATGATATAAACTAATATTTTAGTTCGATCTCTGTGGATTCGATCCGGTCTTACCGGTTATAACTTGTAACGACCGCGTACACTTGCGCGCTATCGGGTGCCTGTGGACCACTGACTTCGGGCCCAACACACACTTGAGATCTTCAAAATCTAACACAACTGCAGAAAAAGATTCAAAATCAAATCCAAGAGATTATCAATTAGGCTTCATCATTCTTTCACTTTTTTAAATAACCTACCTATTCTACAACAAATACTTAAACAAGACACAGCATAATTAAATAAATTTTTTAGAGTGATTTTTACAGAGCTATCTCTCAGAGAGTCACAAACTACCATAGAATCCTACCGGAAACATCGATTTGGAGTCAAAAGAGGCCGACTGAATGAATTTGAGATGAGTGTGCATATCCGGATTCATGATTTTATATACCCTAAATGCAAATTTGGGAAGTGGGAACGATGAATCAAGTCGAAACTAGGAAAAAAAAATCAGTAATTTAGTTTTTGAGAAGAATATTCAGCGCACGAAGTAAATGGTGAAAGTTGGAAAGCGGTACGCAGAAAGCGGGATGCATTCGCCGAATGAGTAGCCGCTGGGATAAGGGTTTCTAAACTTTGGGCATTTCCTAAAAAAGTGGGCCTAATATATTTAACTCATAAGCTTACAAAATGGCTTCTAGCTCGATGGGTCTAAAGCAGTCGCTTGGGCTGCTTTATGGTCGGGCCGGCCCTGGAGGTCGTGACTCTACATGATGCTAAACGAGTCGAGCGGAACAACTTTGGAGAAATCATTAGCGAACGGTATTGCGTACTATCAATTATCAGAACAAGTGTTTTTGGTATTGCTCGCATTCAAATGGCTCACGAATTGGCCAAGTATGTTTTAACAGATAGTAGTTGAGATTATAGTGAGGGGTCTGTTCTACCATCTGTAGCTTCAGTTGTCCGGCTTGATGTCGGGTTAGTTGCTATTTAATTACTAAAATTCAATTTTACCTTAAAAAAAACTATGTAGGTTAGAAAATCAACCAGAAATCATATATGATTTTTTGCTTGATTTTCTATAATCTCAACCCCTAAGAAATTTATCTTGTTCTATTCACCTGAACAGAACATTTGTGTTAATTTTGTAATGATCTCACGACCTACTTCATATTTTTCTTCCAAAATCACTCTACATTATATTACGGGGGATGAGAATGATATGGAGCGAGAGTTACATTACATTATTTTCTATCTACCTATAAAATTCTCCTAATCTCCTCTTAACGAGATTTGAACAACAATTCACTCAAAGTGAGGCTCAAAGTGTTAGGTACTTTCTTATAGGTATTACGATAAAATGTAAATTAGGTGATTTGAAGGTTACACATAATAGTTAAATATAACTGAGTGCAAATCAATAATTCTTAGGAAAGATGACACTTTTGTGCACCTGAATACACACTTTTGACACTTTCATACCCTAACTTTTTTTTAATCTTTTTTCCATACCTTACTTTCATTTTGGGACAACTTTCTTCAGAAATTTCAAAATACCCCTGAATTGAACCAAAATTAAATCTTGTTTAATTTTGGTCCAATTAAAGAGTGTGAAAAGACGAAATTGCCCTCAACTATTCATCAAATTTTCAAAGGTATGCCACCCTTTCAACTATTCCTCTCCTCCTCCTCCGCCACCCCCTCCTCACCGGCGTTTCTCCGGCATCCATCGCCGGGGTTTCTCCGGCACGTGGGGAGCACGGTGGACCAACGAGGCCTCCAGAACACCTCCGCCAAGGTGTCCGTCTCGACCCCATCGTCCTCAACCAATCCTTCTCGTCTTCTCCGGTGACTCTTCGCTAGAGCCGCCCATGGTTCTTCCTCTGCAGCCTCCACAACATAAAATGGCGAGCATCGACGAGGTGGGCAGCGGACAACGAGTATCAACGAGGTGGGCATTGGGCATCAACCAAAAGGGTAGAATGCGGTGTTCCGACGATCGTCTCCGGCACAGAATGGCCGGAAAAGAGATAGAGGGAGAGAGGGAATAAGAAATGAGTTCAAGAATTCAAAATTTTCACTCGCCGGAACATATATTCCGGCAATCGACGATGCTCACGATGCTCCGGCGATCGACGAGGTGCTCACGATGCTATGTTTTGATGAAGTAAGAGGGTCCAATGGCATTCACTTGAAAACTTGATGAATAGTTGAAGGTAATTTCGTCTTTTCACACTCTTTGAAAAATTGGGCTAGTTCTCTCCATTAGACCAGGGGTAATTTCGGCATTTTGAAAATTTTAGGGGTAAATTGTCCAAAATGAAAGTCAGGTATGAAAAAAAGAGAAAAAAAAAAGTTAGGGTAAGAAAGTGTTAAAAGTTTCATTTTCCCTAATTCTTGTGTGTAATTATCCTTTAAATTTTAATACTCATTTTAGCTATCAAACATATGCGTAAATGAATATTTGTATTAATTAAAGAATGGTTAGCTCCAAGACATAGTGGTCTGTGCCGGTGCCCAATTTTTGGCTCACAATCGGGGGATTGCATGTGAACTTGTTGTTCACTTTTCAGGTTCAATGTGCCCAAGATTTTTTTATAGCTGTTTCTTTGAAACTAATTGACAATTATTTTAATTATTAATTTGCCTATTTGGTTTTTTATTCTATTAATCCCATGATCATTATTTATGTCAAAATTAATTGAAAAAATATAAATTTTAAGTTCAAAAATAACACGATAAATTTGTGAATTTTTTTGACAAACGCCATAGCTCACAAATCTAAGTGATTTAAATGTATTTTGTTAAACATTTAACTATACGCTTTAATTAATAGTTCATAATGAGACACTTCAAGGATTGATCTTGACGCAACGAGTCCGCGTGAGTAAACGTGGTTGAAAATCACCACACAAGTTTCAATCCAGAAACTTAGCACAAATTCAAAAGTTTGAAAGAAAAATAGTTTATTATCATAAAAGTTCTTCCTGCAATGATGCCAAAAGGCTTCTTATATAGTACTAGCTCAACCTAAACCTAAATAAAAAAGGAAAATCCTAAATAACCCAAAACCTAATCCAAAAAGAAGATTAACACTAAAAGCCTAATGAACACCAAAACCTAATTAGAGTACGATATACTAAAATATATTTAAAATTCGTAATTAATTAAACCCTAAATTTCAAAGACTTGTTTGGGCCCTTAAAAGTTGTTTTCACGGTCCCAAACTCATCATATTTGAAATAGCTTCGTCTGGGCCTCTTACGGGCATGATTCCAAGCCCATATGCAAGAGTTATGACTACTTGGAGTTGAGATGCTTGCTTGGACTTCTTTATTCGATTTCTCGGGTTTATTCTTGCCGTTATTTGTCTCTGGCCGACCCATAAAATCCTCAAATACTCGCCCCGCATCAGATCTTTACACATTTGAATTTGATTGAGTGGTCAAGGTTAAAACATTGAGAGAAATAGGATATAATCTCTTTTGAAAAATAGATTCAAACATTGAATCTATTTAGATTTAATGGTATGTATTTGAAAATATAAATGACAATTAAGGGTATTTTGATCATTTCATATTTACAAACTAACTGAAAATTAACGGATTGTAACAGTGAGAAAAAAAAAATTCAATCCGCATTGTAATACAACATTTTAACTATAATTTGGTTTTAAGTTTAAATATTCTATCATCAATCCGCGTATATTTTAAATGTACTTTAATAAATGAGATAGTGATAGTTTATATCACCTAACTCTATTGGTTGATTAACCTTAGAAAAAACTTTGTTGGCTGATTCAAAGAATAAGGACCGTTAGAACTGCAAAATCGATCAACTTTAGTTTTTTTATAATTTCTCTTTCAATATCTGAAATCAATACTTTTTAATTGTCGAGATTCAAATCGGAAAATAAACCAAATAAAGATACAAACCAAAAAGGAGGGTTTCAGACTATCAAATGACTAGGAACGACACCAGAAATAGGCGACAGAGAGAGCGGGGGTCGAAGGCGGTGAGGGCATTAAGGAGAGGGTCAAGATTGTGGTTCCGGGCGATGGCGAGGAGGTGGTGGTGGACGGCGTCGATAGCTTACGATCCCCGTTGGAGGAACGACAAATCGAGCTGTTTTGTCTTCCACTGCACACAATAGTTCTGGAACCAAACCACCACGGATTTTCTAGGTAAACCAAATATTTTATTCGAGAAACCAAAACCCATAAATTGAGTTGAACTCAAACAAGAAAAACTAGAGAAAAAGAGGAATTACATAACAGAGGAAACGATGTCCCTCTAAACCATCCAATTATGTGTCGGTCTGATTAAAGTTCTTTACCAGTTCTCAACGGTCTGGTCAAAAACCAAAATCTCACAATAATTACGATAAAAAGGGTATTTTAAGGTATTTTAGGTGTAGATTGTCGCAAAAAATAGTTAAAATTAGGGATGTGTAGAATTAACTGAAACCGACCTGAACCGTCAATTTCGGTCGCCAAACCAGAGGAAATTGGTTTGTTTCGGTTCGATTTTTTTGAAAACCGAAGGTGATTCAGTTCGGCCCACGGTTCCAAATATTGAGAACACTCAGTTAACCAACAAAACCGAACCGCTTATCTTTGCTGACGTGGCATTCTTCGATTCGTGCCACATGCCTCACTTCACCAAATGTTGTAACTCTGAGAACAAGAGGAGTCTCGCCACCTCACACTTTCGCCTCGTCTTCTTTGCCATCGCTTCGTCTTCGGTTCCAACCTGCTCATTTTGAGGGAGGGTCATGATGACAGATCGATTCATCCTCTTTCCTAAATGGGTCGACTTGGAGAGGAGGAAGGCAAGTTCATCTGTCACTCCCAATCTGAGCTCTCTCTTCCTCACCATAAATGAGTTCCTCTGGTTTTGACTCGAACAGTCAGACCGTTCGATTAGGGCCTTCATCGCCTGAATCAACACCATCAGAGACATCTTCTTCGAAGGTAAGTCAAGTCATGACATACCGGTCTGATTCTATGCCCGCATGTTCGATTTCTTTTACCTAATTAGGGTTCAAAAAATTAGGGTTTCTTAATTTCTTATTTTCTTTTTAGATGTTTTGAAGAGTAATGGTAACTCTTTAAGAGGTGGAACTGGGACTGTTGACCATGTTGCGGGAGGAACTAAATTGGTTGATCCTCAATTCAATGAATCTGCTTCTGCAAATTTGGTGAGGGATGCAGCACCTACTGCAATCCAGTGTAATCATTCTCAATAGGATGTACCTCGTAGAATGTCTAAAGCATGTACTCATTTTGAGTAGGATTTTGATGCTTTTGGTGTTATTATTCAAGGAAAATATAAACACTGTGGTAAAATATTAGCTGCTAAATCAAAGACAAATGGAACAACAAATTTGAATAATCGCTAGAAGCTTTTTGAGAAAAATCTTGAAATTTTGGCAGCTAGTAGTGGGTAACAAAAAATCGCATTTAGATCAACAATAACTGAAAATGAGGTAGATGGTGAAATAGTTCCCTGGCATTTTGATCAAACTATTGCTCGTACTGCTTTATAAAAAATGATTGTGTTGGATGAGTTGCCTTTTAACTTTGTGGATGGTGAATGGTTTAGACAGTTTGTTTTCTACAATTTTTCCTAATTTCAGGATTCCCTCTAAAACAATAACCACTAGAGATGTTTTCAAAAATGTATGCAGTGGAGAAAAAAAAATTGTTCAATTATTTTCCATATGTTTCACCTAGGATTTCACTTACTACATATACTTTGAACTCAAATGAAGGCATGAATTACATGGTTATTATTGCACATTTCATTGGTGATATCTTTGTTTTGCCCGAGAAGTTTATTAATTTATGTCCAATAGTAAGTCACATGGGGGATGATATCGGAAGAGCAATTGAGACTTGTTTACAAGCTTGGGATATAAGTAAAATATGCATCGTGACTGTCGATAATGTTTCTGCTAATGATTTGGCAGTACCCTATTTAAGTCGCATAATGGGAATGTTGGGAAGAAATGTTCTTGTGGGGAAGTTTATGCACATGAGGCGCATTGCTCATATTATGAATTTGATTGTCTTTGATGGTATAAGTATGCTCAGTGTTTCAATTGGAAGAATATGTTTTATTGTTCGTTATACTAAAATATATTCCACTAGTGAAATTCTGATCAACTAGTCGAGCAAGATGTCACACACAATGTTACACAGAATGCTATAACGTTGTGTCTGACTTCTTGCGTAGATAATGCAGGACAGTAAATATAAAGCTATAAGTAATGACACAGCAGATTGTTTACCCAGTTTGGTGCAACGTCACCTACGTCTGGGGGCTCTCAGCCTAGTGGAAAGATTTCACTTATCAGTAATCCGTCAGAACATACAAGTACCTGTGATCCCTCCTAGATCTATACTTTATGCTACGTCTTACAGTGCAATCTATCTCAGTGTCTCCCCCTGAATCCAAGAACGTCTTGATTCCACTCTTCGAGCAATCGCCTTGCTCTGTCATCTTCAAGTCTTCTTCAAGCTTGGTGGTTGCGTGCAGTCTTCAACTCACGACTTCAGTAAACCCTCGATCACCTAACTCTCTATAGTTACGTGATACACAATGTCCTAAGCTCAATTTGCAATTTCTCAGCCCGCAAACCTTCACGTCTAAGAACCTTGCAAATTGATGCTAGGAAACAAATAAAGAACCACACGATTGCTAAGGGGGTAGCCTAAGCTTTTATAGCAATCGTGGATGAGTACTAACCCTAAAGGGTTTCCTCTTAATCACCGTCTTTCTTCTTTTCAGATTAGGAGTCGTTCTGCACTTTCCTAATCGTTTTCTTGCTGCACTACCGAACCTGCACTTTCCTGATTTCTGTCGATCAGGATGCTTGCCGAGATGCCGTCAACAATGTCACACACGATGTCGTAGAAGATGCTTCGACACTCTTTGTAACATGTTTCTGCAGTTCCTTCAAAAATCAGCCAATCTCGAGAAGCGTTGTAACTACAATCTCCCCCTTTGGCTATTTTTAAGGACAGCATTCTTCGTCGCATTCTGCGTCGCATTTGTCGTCTTTGTCGATCGGCAGTGTCGTCGCGCGTATCGTCTCGTGTTTTTGCGTTGCGTCGTCTCTATCTTAAACTTACTCCCCCTTGCTGGCTCAAAAAGAGCCAAAGTATAAACAAATATTGCAACAAATCCGAGAAATAAGAAAAAAAAATCCAAACATAACTCACACTTGCTCTCGATCAGCTGTCGAGAGAAAGCGTGATACATTGTTCACCAAATATTACAAACCATAAAAGTTGTTCAGTAGTTCAAGAGTCAGGGAATTTCATAAAAAATTTCAAATAGAGCTGCTGTTGAAACTTGCAGTCTCTGTTGCTTCTGTGGAGGCTTCTTGGGTAG
Organism: Geranium rotundifolium; assembly: GCA_963920655.1. Classification (NCBI taxonomy): domain Eukaryota; kingdom Viridiplantae; phylum Streptophyta; class Magnoliopsida; order Geraniales; family Geraniaceae; genus Geranium; species Geranium rotundifolium. The sequence continues at coordinate 11,032,432 of OY987320.1, forward strand.
CATCTTCTGGATCATTTGTGTGATCATCTTCAGAGCCTGGAGGAGACATTGATTGCAGCAGGTTGGCGGAGTGAGTTCGGCGCTGCGAGAGGTGCTTTAGAGCAGTCTTTAAGTTTGCAATGTCCTCATCAAGCACAGCAATTTCTCGTTCGAGCATGACGGCATCCCTGCTGGTAGTCCTTGTGAGAGGGACGGCACTTGTGGCTCTACTGGTCTTTGCCGTGGCTTCCGGCCTGACAAGATCAGGAGCATGCTTCCCTTCAAACAACTTGTGGCTTACCACAATTAGTCCTCCTCTTTTGCCCACCTAATCCGATGTTTTCAACACCCCATGGTGTTGATGTACGAGTAATTCAGAGATAAGGGATGGAAAGGCTATGGGAATTTTCACAGCAAGAGATCTAGCATGGCGAACAAGATGATCAATCACAAATTGTCCAAAGTCAAGTTTAGATCCGGTACCTATTTGGTAGATCAATATTGCCAGCTCAGGTTTGATGGATGATGCGTGAGTTGAGGGCGCCCAATTTGCCAATCCAATCCAGAAGAGAATGGAGTACTTGGAAGTCAGATCTGATGCTGCCACGGTGCCTTTGGATGGCCATGTTCTGCTTGTATCTCCGGTGATCTCACGGAGGACTTTGCTTAGGTCGGGTGGTGGCATAGATCGAACCCTCTTTCTTCCCAGGAATTCATTGATAATGTCGGAGGTGATGTCAAAGCGGATGCCTCTGACATATACCTTATCAAACTCTGGAGCATCTGGGGTACCAAATGTGGTAGGCAAATTTGCAATGAATTCTTTTACCAGGAGGGGATAGTGGTTGCCAATGTCGGAGATGATTCTCATCAATTCTGCCTTCTCCAGGAGCTGTATAATGGCCTTTAGCCCAAACAGCTCCGACGACAATGTCTTCTCTGGGTACGCCGTTCTCTGAAAGACAAACTCCCACCTCTTTGCACCTTCTGCTGAGTGAAACGACACATTGTCGTAAGTTACACTCATGGTGTTCTTGGCCGTCTTCAGGGCCTTCTTCTTCTTTTCTTCCTCAGTAGGGACCTCTTCAATATCATCATCAGTTGTCTCATCCATCAAACTCCTTGTCGCGATTACTTTCTTCCCCTTTTCTTTGACATGCGATTTTTTCTTTTTGTTGCTGGGACCTCCAGCCTCCTTAACCTCCTTTCTTTTCTTTGTTTCTTTTAGTTTTCCAACTATAACAGCCAAACTTTCAGTTTCTTCTAGAACCTTTTTCTTCAGGGACGATAGGACTGTGTGTGCCGTCTCAGCGGCTTCTTCCATAACATCTTCTCTGGCATCCAGAGGGTTTTCTTCTGTGTTGTTGGTGGTGGCATACTTGTTCTTCTCAGCTTCTTCCAGATCGGTCTCTCCGTTTCTGGTTTCTTCTTTCTCTTCTTCTTCTTCCTCGGCTTCTTCCGAGTCAGCTATTTCTTCCTCTTCTACAACTTTTTCAGTGGCTTTTGGTATGACATCTGTTCCTTCTTCTTCTCCTCCTTCTACTTCCGCAATGCGTTCCATCCCATGACTGACCAGAGTCAGATCCTCCTTTTCTCCTTCCGGACGTATCAGTTCTTCTACCACACCTTCTTGAGGTGGGTCCTGGTTTTCCAGTAGTGATTCTAGCAAATCACTGTTTCTAGAGGTATCGGCAGAGAAATCGTTACCTGTTGGTGTTGGGACTGCGACGATTTGCATGGAGGCTTCTCGATTTTCCTGGCCAAGATCATTCTCTCTTACTGGCCCAGTTAGGTCAGACATTGAGAAAGCAGCACTTCCGGTCCGGGACTTCTTGGGAACTCGAGTAAAAACTGGTATTGGGGCTTTCTCTGGTGAAGCCTCTTTGAGAATTTCTTCTGACTTCTTCAGGGTTTTTGGCCCTTTGATTCGCACTCCATGCTTGTTTGTCTTCGCTCTACTGCTTCTGGAGCCTTTTGCTTCAGCTTTCTTTGAAGTGGTAGCTTCTTTTGGGACTACTGTGCTTCTAGTTTTCACCATTGTTGTTTGAGAGATTTGCAGAGAGTGAATGGTGAAGGAGATGAGAGCGAGCACAGAGAGGAGGCAGACTAGGTTTTTGAAAACGATTCAAATCTTCTTAGCATCTGAGCGTATCTTTCCTTTTCTTTTATATGGGCTTTTGATATGCTTGGCCCAATGACATTCGTTGGAATTTAGACCGGTTCATGAAGAGGTACCAACAACTCCCCTCAGCCGTTTCTGCAACTTCTTATTGTTCACTGATGGTGCACAGACCGAGTGATGATCTAAGATCCTCGAATCTGCTTGCATCTAATGCTTTTGTGAAAATATCAGCAAGTTGCTTTTCTGTGGGAATGTGCTCTAGGATGATCTTCTTGTCTTCGACCAATTCTCGAATGAAGTGATGTCTAATATCAATGTGTTTGGTTTTGCTGTGTTGGACAGGGTTTTTGGAGATGTTGATAGCACTGACATTATCACAATATAAAGTCATGGCATCCTGTCTGACATTGTATTCGACTAACATCTGTTTCATCCAAAGTAGTTGTGTGCAGCTACTCCCAGCAGCAATATACTCCGATTCGGCAGTGGAAAGGGTAACACAGTTTTGCTTCTTACTAAACCATGATATGAGGTTGTTGCCAAGGAAGAAGCATCCTCCAGATGTGCTTTTCATATCCCATGTGTTTCCAGCCCAATCGGCATCACAATACCCCACCAAGGTAGAGGATGTGTCGAATGAATATAACAAACCCAAGTTTGTAGTCCCAGAGATATATCTAATAATTCTTTTGGCTTGGGATAGATGACTAACCTTAGGATTAGCTTGATATCGTGCACATACTCCGACAGAGTAGGCAATATCTGGTCGACTTGCGGTGAGGTAGAGGAGACTACCGATGATGCTCCTGTATAGGTGTTGGTCGACGGCTTCTCCTGGATCATCTTTAGTTAGCTTGACATGTGTAGCTGCTGGTGTCCTTTTATGTGAGGCTTTCTCTAGCCCAAACTTCTTCACAATATTCTTCGCATATTTGCTCTGAGATACGAAGATACTATCCTTTTGTTGTTTGATTTGGAAGCCTAGGAAATAAGTAAGCTCTCCCACCATGCTCATCTCGAATTCTGATTGCATCTGTTGAATAAATATCTCTACCATCTTGCTTGACATCCCTCCAAAAACAATGTCATCAACATAGATTTGAGCTATCATTAGATTCCCGTCTTCGTTCTTCACAAATAGGGTCTTGTCGACTCCCCCTCTAGTGTAGCCGCTTTGGATGAGGAATTTTGTGAGCCTTTCATACCAAGCCCTTGGTGCTTGTTTCAACCCATAAAGGGCTTTCTTGAGTTTATACACATGATCAGGATAATGAGGGTCAACAAATCCTTTGGGTTGTGACACATATACTTCTTCATTGAGATCCTCATTCAAGAACGCACTTTTGACATCCATCTGGTAGAGCTTTATCTGTAGATGGCATGATATCCCTAGCAGGAGACGGATTGCTTCAAGTCTTGCAACAGGAGCAAAGGTCTCATCGAAATCGACACCCTCAATTTGAGTATACCCTTGAGCAACTAACCTGGCTTTATTGCGAGTGATGTTTCCAAGCTCATCTGATTTGTTCTTGAAGATCCATTTAGTGCCTATGATGTTTCCTTCACTTGGTTTGGGTACCAGTTCCCATACCTGATTTTTCTCAAATTGAATCAGCTCTTCTTGCATAGCATTGACCCAATACTCATCATTGATGGCTTCATTGATGTTTTTGGGTTCTGTCTTTGAGACGAAGCAAATATTTCCTATCATCTCGTTATAATCTTCAGGAGCTTTTGACCGAGTCCGTACGCCTTCATTCAGGTTTCCAATAACTCCAGAGATAGGATGGTTAGTTTGGACTCTTCGTGAGGGATTCTTGTTGCTGGTTTCAGAAACTACTTCGTTATTAGCGACATCATCTTCGGTTTTGCTGCTAGCATCTTCTCTGACATCTGGGGTGGCATTCTTCCTGACATTGTTAGGCGGATAGGCTCCGTCTTCGTCCGTCGCATCTTCTGAGGCATCTTCGCAGTCATTGTCAACAACAACATTGATTGATTCCATCATGGTCTTGGTTCGTTTGTTGAAGACTCGGTATGCACGACTATTCCTTGAATAGCCAAGGAAGATGCCTTCATCGCTTTTTGGGTCAAGCTTTTGGCGAAGCTCTCTATCAGCCAGTATATAACAAGTGGAGCCAAAGATATGGAAGTACTTAACATTGGGCTTTCTCCCCCTCCATATTTCATAATGAGTTACTGACATACCTGGTCGGAGAGTGACTCGATTGTGGATATGACAAGCAGTGTTAAGTGCTTCTGCCCAGAAGTGAGTTGGTATGTCTTTAGCCATCTCCTGTAGAGTCCTGTTCTTGCGCTCAACAATGCCATTCTGTTGAGGAGTGATTGGCGCTGAGAATTCATGTGCTATCCCTTCTGAGTTGCAGAAATCTGCAAACTTGCTGTTTTCGAACTCTCGACCATGATCACTACGAAGGCGGATGATTTTGCCAATTGTCTCTCCTTTTTCTCGTTGGACTTGGATGCATAGATTCTTGAAGATCGAGAAGGTGTCTGATTTGTCACGAGGGAAGTCAACCCAAGTGTATCGTGAGTAATCATCTACACATACAAAGACATATCGTTTTCCTCCAAGGCTTTCAACTTGCATTGGTCCCATGAGGTCAACATGTATCAGCTCAAGTACTCGAGAGGTGGTGATATGCTGAAGCTTCTTATGTGACATCTTGGTTTGCTTTCCAATCTGACATTCTCCGCAGATCTTTCCTTCTACTATTTTTAGGTTTGGGATTCCGGTGATAGCCTGCTCTGAGATTGCCTTTTGCATACTTCTAAGGTTTAGATGTCCAAGCTTTCGATGCCATAGTTTGGTTTCTTCTGCTTTGGAGACAAGGCACTTGGTTGCTTCGGTATGTGTCTCGGGAGACCAGATATAGCAATTGTCTGTCGAGCGAACTCCTTGTAGAATAGTGACCTGATCGATGTTGTTAACTATACAGGCTTCTTTAGTGAATTTCACTACTAAATCCTGATCACAGATCTGACTGATGCTAATCAGGTTTGCCTTAAGTCCTTCTACAAGTAATGCTTCAGTCAGACAGGTGGCTTCTGGATGCTTGAGCACTCCTTTTCCAATGATTCGAGCTCGGATCCCATCTCCAAACGTAACAAAGCAGTTTGTATATAATTTAAGATTGGAGAGAAACTCTGGAGTACCTGTCATGTGTCGAGAGCATCCACTGTCGAGATACCAGTCCTTGTTCGTTGAAGCACTTAATGATGTATATGCAACATTAGCTCGATAGGTCAGGTTCTTAGGTCTCCATTCAAGGCGAGTTGTCTTCGGAGGAGATGGGAGATGCCTTTGATATTTCTGAGCTTGCTTCCTCTTAAGAAGTTGAAAACAAAAAGGTCTGATATGACCTGGTTGACCACAGTAATGACATATCCATTGATATTGATAAGCTGGTCTTCTGTAACTTTGTTGTCTGCGTGGAGGATGTCTTCTGACAGTTTCTTGACAAGAACAGGTTGTAGACGATGTTATGGCTTTTGTTGTAGGTCGTCCTGTAGGATGAGTTGGGGCATCCTGTTGTTTCTTGTCAGCCAAGGCTTGTTGTGGGACAAACATTGTCCCTGTTGTTGAGGGGACAACATGTGTGTACCCTAGTCCCGTCGTATCTTTGGACTGTTTTCCCACCGATAAAATCTTGTCAAGGCTTTCTGTGCTCGGATTCATCATTTTTACCGATTTAGTCATGAGACTAATTTCTCCATTGAGTCTGGTGATTTCTCGTTTCAGCTCCACGATCGTCTCTAGAAATCTAGACTTGTCGCTGGTAAGACTAATGATCCTTTCGCCTTGTTGATCAAGTGTCAGAGTTTCCTTGATCCATCTGGTGTGCAAGCCTTTGTATGCCTCGACTAGTTGCTCTTTAGTCCAATTCTCATTTGGAGTTGGATCATTATTAATGTCGACAGCATTATCAACATTACATGTAGGAGTAGTAGTAGTGAATGCAACAAAGTTGCTTACCTCTTCAGATCCACTATCTTCATTGTCATCATCTGATAGGGTGGCATTGTATCCTCGTTTTTGTTGTTTGAGGAAATTTGGACATTCTCTACGGAGGTGGCCGAATCCTTCACATTCATGACATTGAAGTCCTTTGTTTTTGCTTTCTTCCCCACTCCTGTTTGGTCTGTCAAGACTACCTCCAGCTTGAGCTTTTTGTGGAGCTTTGTTTCTGGCATTTGCTGTGACATTCCGTCCACCCATTCGACTAAATCTTCTCATGGCTTTGTTGTAATTTTTTGTGAGAAGGGCCATTGTAGCCTCGATGTCTTCATCAGAATCCGAATCCTCAGGATCTGGTTGATTGTGTGTTGAGCTTTTGAAAGCAACTCCTTTGTTCCTTTTGTCGATGTTGGGTAGAGACAACTCATAGGTCATTAGAGACCCCATCAGCTCATCAAATTTCAAGACCTTGAGGTCATGAACTTCTTCAATTGCTGTGATCTTCATCTTGAACCTAGGGCTAAAAGCACGTAGGGTTTTTCTTACCAATTTTTCATCAGACATTGGTTCTCCCAGAGAATAGGATTCATTGGCTAGATCACGAATGCGAACATTGAAATTGGCAATTGATTCATCTTCCTTCATGATGAGGGCTTCGAAGTTGGTAGTCAGGTATTGCAGTTTCTGTTCTCGAACCTTAGTTGTTCCTTCATATGCTACGGCCAGGATGTCCCATGCTGATTTGGCAGTTGTGCATGTGTTGATTAGTCTGAACACGTTCTTGTCAACACCGTTGAAGATAGCATTCAGGGCTCGAGAATTTCCCAGTGATTCTTCATCTTCATCATCGGTCCAGTCTTTTTCTGGTTTTGGGCCGATAGGATTGCCATCACTGTCACTGAGTTGTGGTGCATTCCAACCATTGAGTACAGCCCTCCATGTCTTGTTGTCTAGTGACTTCATGAAGGCACACATTCGAGCCTTCCAATAACCATAGTTGCTTCCATCTAGAACAGGTGGTCGATTTATGGATCCTCCTTCTCTGGTATTGTCCATCTTTGATCAAAATATTTGTTTAGGAACTCACCTAGAGCTATAGGTGCCCCCTCTGATACCAATTGAAATTCTGATCAGCTAGTCGAGCAAGATGCCACACACAATGTTACACAGAATGCTATAACGTTGTGTCTGACTTCTTGCGTAGATAATGCAGGACAATAAATATAAAGCTATAAGTAATGACACAGCAGATTGTTTACCCAGTTCGGTGCAACGTCACCTACGTCTGGGGGCTCTCAGCCTAGTGGAAAGATTTCACTTATCAGTAATCCGTCAGAACATACAAGTACCTGTGATCCCTCCTAGATCTATACTTTATGCTACGTCTTACAGTGCAATCTATCTCAGGGTCTCCCCCTGAATCCAAGAACGTTTTGATTCCACTCTTCGAGCAATCGCCTTGCTCTGTCGTCTTCAAGTCTTCTTCAAGATTGGTGGTTGCGTGCATTCTTCAACTCACGACTTCAGTAAACCCTCAATCACCTAACTCTCTATAGTTATGTGATACACAATGTCCTAAGCTCAATCTGCAATTTCTCAGCTCGCAAAACTTCACGTCTAAGAACCTTGCAAATTGATGCTAGGAAACAAATAAAGAACCACACGATTGCTAAGGGGGTAGCCTAAGCTTTTATAGCAATCGTGGATGAGTACTAACCCTAAAGGGTTTCCTCTTAATCACCGTCTTTCTTCTTTTCAGATTAGGAGTCGTTCTGCACTTTCCTAATCGTTTTCTTGCTGCACTGCCGAACCTGCACTTTCCTGATTTCTGTCGATCAGGATGCTTGCCGAGATGTCGTCAACAATGTCACACACGATGTCGTAGAAGATGCTTCGACACTCTTTGTAACATGTTTCTGCAGTTCCTTCAAAAATCAGCCAAACTCGAGAAGCGTCGTAACTATAACTAGGCTTGCCGATTTACGACATGTGTAACACAAGTTGGTATTACTTCAAAGAAATTGTTGAGTCTCGATGTTCCAACCAGATAGAACTCGACTTATTTGATGATTAAATCTGTTTGTGCTTTGGAGCATGCATTTCAGAGATATGATTTTGTTGACACTAGTTTGAGAATGGAAATGGGGAGAAAACCCAAGAAAGATGATTCTGAAATACTTGATATGCTTACTAAGAATGATTGGGTTGAACTGAATTTTGTGATGACATTTTTGGGTATGTTTTATGATATGATAGTGAAGGTATTTGGCTCAAAATAAGTAACATCTAACCTTGTATTTGCAGACATTTGTGATGTATATCACATAATTGCAGAGGCTCAAACTAGTGACAATGTGGATTTGGTGAATATGGATAATAAGATGAGGCATAAATTTGACAAATATTTTGGCATTACCCTTGATCCTAAATCACTAATCCCAAATTTTCTAATAAAGTGAAGCAGAACATGTTCATTTTCTTAGCTCATGTTTTTGACCCACGACATAAACTTGATTTTGCTGTGTTCCTTATGTGGTGGATGTATTCGCATGATATTGCCTCTGTTGTTGAAAATTTTGTGAAAGACTTACTTGATGAATTGTTTGTAGAATATGACAAATAGTATGGGCATGGCAATAGCAACAACGAGGTTGCAGTGAAACCTTCTTGTTTTGCTCCCTTGACTAATGATGCAGTTCTTGGTGTGAGTAGAGAAAATTTTAAGAAGTTAAGGTCTTCCCAACAGGAAGGGAATATGAAGTCAGAGCTGGTGAGGTACTTGAAGGAGGAATCTAAGGAAGACTTACCAAACTCTTATGTTTTAAGGTGGTGGAATCAGAATTCTCACAGGTTTCTTGTAATCTGTAGAATGGCTCGAGACATTTTATCAATTCATGTCTCTATTGTCTCATCAGAATCAACTTTTAGCACGGGAGGAAGAGTTATTAGTGATTTTAGATCTAACTTAAGTTCTCTTATAGTGCAGGCTTTGATTTGTAGTCAAGACTAGTTCAAGCTGGCACCTTACTGTGTACTTCTGTTTGAGGAGGAGTTGGACAAGCAAGAAACGCTTGAAGAAGGTAAATCACATCTCTCATACTTCTTTCATTCTCTTCGTAGTGTTTGTTTCTATTTCTTTGCTTCTATTCACTAACTTGTTTGCTGTTTTTATGCATAATTGGCCCAAGGTGCAGAGAATGAAGGAGTTCCTCACATTTTACGTTGATTAAAATGAAGTTCAAGATGGAGAACGAACAATTTGAAGCCTTGATCTACTCTTTTACTTTTGCAAGAAACTGAATTTACTTTTGATTTTGTGGTTGAACTTGAATATCTTTTGGTTTGTAATTTATACTCTAGTCTGCTGAACTGTTTTAAGATACTTTGAGATTTTTTATCATTGCCACAAAGTAAACTAAGGCTTCCTCTTTACCTTATTGCAATGATTTTTCCCCTGCTATTGAATGAATGAGAAAATTTGAAGTATGCTTGTTTTTTTGTTGATTAACATGATTTTAATTTGGCCTATGTAAATTTGGGCCGAAAATTGGCTCAAAATATGCAGCTTAAAACATTATCCGTTTGAATTTGGGAACCGACCGACCTAACCTAATCGATCAGTTAAACTAAACCGATCATTTTAGCGGTTTTGATTTCGGTTTATGAAATTGGTAAATTGATGAGTGTCGGTTCGCTTCAGTGATTAGAGATCTAAAATTCTGTTATGTAGTAGGGACAAGATGTCGAACACAATGTTGTAACAATTGGTTCGACAACTTGTCTAATCACAGATAATGGATAGTAAATAGTAAAGCAGTAAACATAAGACACACAATATGTTTACCCAATTCGGTGACTCCGCACCTATGCCTGGGGGCACTCTGCCAGTGGAAAGGTTTTCACCATTTGGTAGTTAATAGTACAACTTCAAGCATCAACTAGCTATCACACAAGCTATTATCCTAAGATACTATAGATCTCACCGTGAACCACCTCGACCAGGGACTCCCTTTGTCTTTGAGATCCTCTCAATTCCACTCTTTGAGCAAGCCTACGCTCGGTATTGTTGTCTTCGACAATCTCTTCGTGAGTCTTCAATCACGAACAAATACCCACAAATCACAAACACGGTTGATGTATGTGATCGACAGTGTCCCTCTAAATTGATCAGTCTCTCAATCCGCTAGTCGTACATGGTTATGAGCTCTAAGAATTTAGCACAGAGAAATGACTGAGTTGCTAAGGGGGAAGCACATGCTTTTATAGCAACTCTCATTGCCTAATCGAATTCCAACTCCGATTAGGAAGTCCTTACCGCTTTGCATTTATTGGCAAGTGACAGGTTGCCGTTGCCGCCTTCTCTAAGCCTTGCTGATGTGTTTTCTTTCTAGCTGGACCTTGCCTAATCAATCATGCATTGATTCCTTCGCGCGCACAAGTTCTGCGAATAAAACATGAAGTCTTCGATGTCTTGCCTAATCCTGCGAGTATTATGTCACGCCAATTGTGTTGCAACGTGTTGGTTGACATCTTGACCTTGCGCTAAAAAATATGCCAATACTAAACGTATAAACAATCTTCCCCTTTGGCAATTTTTTAGGCAAGCACATTTTGACGACAAGTTTTGGGCGAGCACCGTTTCCGGCTAGCAACGTCTTCAGCAGTTTCGTGCGAGCACCGTTTTCGGCCAGCAGCGTGTTCATCTATGACCACCATCTTTAGTCATCATTAGTCGTTCTTCAGTAGAGCGTCTTCTTCCATTGCAAGGTTACAACATGTTGTGACACATGTTCCAGCAGATTCATGATGTCTTCTACAGCAAGGCACATAACAAGTGGCAACATGATGTGACACGTGTTCCATCATGTTGTGCAACAAGTCACTAAAAATATTTGATGACCTGAAAATGCCTTAAAAATGCCAATATCTTCCCATGATTGCCTCAAAAATGGCAAAGGGAAACCAGGAACATAAAAGAAGTATAAAATCAAGGAGAAATAACGAGAAACCGCTCTAAACATGAGCAAACTAGCCCCTAACCATGAGGCAAATATCCAGCTTCATCAAGGAGCAAAAGTATTCAAAACGTAACCGGACAGACCCCGGGGATTCAAATGTTTAAACAAAATTAAAAGTAAGTTTTTCAGCAGAGAGATTCTTTACTAGGAGGAGGTAGAGTTGGCAACATCTTCTTCAGCATTGAGACCCTCTTGTGGAGCAGCAAGTAGATCATGGAGGAGTTGTTCATAAGTAGCCTTTCTGCTGTCAGAGTAGCAATGGTGGCCTCTAGTTATGTGATCCCTTCCATGAGCTCATGCACTGTTATGTCTTTAATGGATCTGGTGGCTCTGGAGCTGCTTCCGACTTCATAAGTCTTTGGAGAAGGTCGTGGAAGGTCCTTGACATGCTTCTCTTCGAATAGTTTGTGGCTGATATTAAGCTCAAGGGGCCGTTTTCCAGTGACATCAGTCACGCAAGATGGTGGGACATTGTTGTAGTAACAACCCAGTGATCAGAGAGGGGAACCCAATAGGAAGTTTAACAACATATGACCTTGCATGTTTTATCAGATGTTCAATCACAAAGGAACCAAAATCTAGAGGGGAATTCATACCTATATGGTAAATGATCATGGCAAGCTCTGGTTTGATGCTTGACCTATGAGAGGAAGGTGCCCAACTGGATATGCCAATACGGTAGAGGATAGAGTATTTGGCAGTTAGCTCTGATGAGGCCATGTTTCCTTTAAAGGGCAGACCAACTTTCTTCCACCAGTAATCTCTTGGGCAATGCGGTCCATGGTTGGACCATGTTGTGTTTTGTGGACAGCCTCTCTTCCTAGATAGGTGTTGATGGCTTCAATATCTTTCCTAATCTTGTGAATATTATGTCACGCCAATTGTGTTGCAACATGTTGGCTGACATTTTGTTAAAAATATGTCAAGACTTAACGTAGTAACAAGATCAATTTTAGGAAACACAAAATTAGTTAAAATATAAAAATGTCAATGTTTTATCTCCTCATAAATTTACCCAGCCGTCGTTTCAAAAGAAAATAAAATGAAAAGGGACTGAGAGCAGCGTGAAGAAATTGGAAAGGTGCAATAAGTTGAAAGTATAAAAATGTATTTTAATGCTCTGAGAAAGCGTCATATATCATAAGGCACGAAATCTTCGCATAATAAGTCTCCGTTATCTGTGACTCCCAAAATTCACGGCTGTCTTGGGTTCTCTCTCTCTCTCTCTCATCATCAGTCATCACCAATACAATAGCATAAGAGAGGGAGAGGCAAAGAGTAGAGAGAAAGCTGATTGACGGTCTCTCTGAAGTTCCAGAAGAGCGTTGTTAATGGCGGGAAACGACTGGGTGAACAGCTACCTGGAGGCGATTCTGGATGTGGGACCTGCGCTCGACGACGTCAAGTCTTCTCTGCTGCTTCGGGAGAGAGGCCATTTCAGCCCCACTCGCTACTTCGTGGAGGAGGTCATCACCGGCTTCGATGAGACCGATCTCCACCGCTCCTGGGTTAAGGCCGCCGCCACTAGAAGCCCCCAGGAGAGGAACACCAGATTGGAGAATATGTGCTGGAGGATTTGGAACTTGGCTCGCCAGAAGAAGCAGGTCTCTCTCTCTCTTCATTTTATTCAATTTCAATTTCAATTGTAAAATATATCATGCATATTCTTTATGTTGTCTTGTCTTGTGTGTGAATTATGTGGTAATCATGCTCTGAGATATATAATCATGATGAGATTGTGATTGCTTATTATCACCTATGTTTGTGTGTGTGTGTGTGTGTAGCTTGAGGGGGAGGAAGCCCAGAGGGTTGCCAAACGACGGGTTGAACGTGAAAGAGTTCGTAGAGAAGCAACTGCTGATATGTCTGAAGACTTATCAGAGGGAGAGAAAGGCGATACAGTTAGTGACATGTCCGCCCATGGCGATTTCCAGAAAGGAAGACTGCCTAGAATCAATTCAGTTGATGCAATGGAGACATGGGTTACTCAACAGAAGGGGAAAAAGATATACATTGTATTGATAAGGTACAGCAACTCCATTGCTTTCTTTTTTTCAACTTAAACACCACAACTGTCCAAAAATTTGATGATATATCTTATTCCTAATGTTAGGAATACAAAACTTGATATCTTTGGTGTGCATGGAGGTCTTCATTCCTTTTTATTTAATAGTTAGCATGTGTGCAGTTTACATGGACTCATACGGGGTGAAAATATGGAGCTTGGTCGTGATTCTGATACCGGTGGGCAGGTAAATCTTAGTTGTTGGCATCTAGTCGACAGGAATGTTGTGATGTAATGCCCAATTTTTGCAATGTAATACATTTGTCATGAAAAAAAGTATTAAGTTATATATGGTGACTTTAACATCTTAGGATTTTGTTTTCATACAGGTTAAATACGTTGTGGAACTCGCAAGGGCTTTGGGTTCAATGCCAGGAGTATATCGTGTGGATTTGCTGACCAGACAAGTCTCATCACCAGAAGTGGATTGGAGTTATGGTGAACCAACAGAAATGCTGACTCCTTTTAACTCAGAAGGTTTCGAGGAAGAGATGGGTGAGAGCAGTGGCTCTTATATTATTCGTATACCCTTTGGACCAAAAGATGATTACGTTCCAAAAGAGCTGTTGTGGCCCCACATCCCTGAATTTGTTGACGGTGCCCTTACTCACATAATACAAATGTCTAAAGTTCTCGGCGAGCAAATTGGCGGTGGACGACCAGTCTGGCCTGTTGCTATCCATGGACATTATGCAGATGCAGGCGATGCTGCTGCTCTTCTATCTGGTGCTTTGAATGTACCAATGCTCTTTACCGGACATTCACTTGGCCGTGATAAATTGGAACAACTTTTGAAACAAGGTCGATCATCAAGGGATGAAATTAACACAACTTACAAGATAATGCGTCGGATAGAAGCCGAGGAAATATCCCTTGATTCATCTGAAATAGTAATAACTAGTACAAGACAGGAAATAGAGGAGCAGTGGCGTCTTTATGATGGTTTTGATCCAGTTCTGCAGCGTAAATTACGAGCAAGGATCAGGAGAAACGTGAGCTGTTATGGCAGGTTCATGCCTCGCATGGTTGTAAGTATTGACACAGTTTTTATGTCAAATAATTCCCTTTGTATGCTGGAGCTGTGTGGGCCGTTGAAATTGATTGCTGATTTACTCAATTAACTCCAAAAGGGTTTCTTCTGACATGTGTTTAGGACTATCCACTAAACTACATTATGTGATGATGCAATATTTTGCAGATAATACCTCCTGGGATGGAGTTCCATCATATTGTTCCACACGATGGTGACATGGAAGGTGAAGCAGAAGGAAATGAGGATCATAATGCTTCACCAGACCCTCATATCTGGTCAGAGGTATTGATGTTTCCTTACCAACCACTTCCAAGCATCCTAGATTGGTACCCAATACCTGTGATAAGGGCAAATTTTATTCACACTGCTCAAATTTTGGACTCTTACTTTGCCGGGAGTATCTTTTGGTTCTTATAGTTATGCAAATTTAGAATGGATACTAATCCGTTACTTGGTAATCTGCAGATCATGCGCTTCTTCACCAACCCACGCAAGCCTATGATACTTGCTCTTGCTAGGCCAGATCCTAAAAAGAACATCACAACTTTGGTCAAAGCATTTGGAGAATGTCGCCCATTAAGAGAGCTTGCAAACCTTGTATGTTTTAAACAGCTGATACCCTTGTTTGGTGAAGTTAACTGATTTTGTCGTTGGAAGTCATTTTATCTGTTCCTGTATTTGATTTCTTTCATCCCATATGTTTTTCAGACCCTTATTATGGGTAACCGAGATGGGATCGATGAAATGTCAACCACAAGTGCTTCTGTTCTTCTCTCAGTAATTAAGCTTATTGACAAATATGATCTGTATGGTCAAGTGGCATACCCCAAACACCACAAGCAGTCTGATGTTCCTGATATATATCGTCTAGCAGCAAAGACAAAGGTGACCAACCAAGTTATAAAGTAGACTTTTGTCATTTGATAATTTGATGCTTGAGCTATTTAACCAATCAATAGTTCTTTTATCATATTTTGTATGAGATGATTTCCTGTTCCCAATGTCTTTTATTAAAAAACAACTAATTTTAGAAAAAAATGTTCTATCTTTATGTTTTTTTGGCAGTAGTCTTAAGGAGTTTATTATGAAGACATGATTATATGGAATGGGTCATAACTAATAACTCTTGAAATATTTTATCACCCTTCAGTCTATTTTAATGTAAAGATAGAGTAATATGTTTTTCTTACACATTATAATAAGGTCTATGGCATGATACTGTGGATCACTTTTTTTAACTGCTCTCTGATGATGATTTATAGTCATTTGCTTTTCCTATATTTATTGTACCTGTTTTTAGAAAGCTTATCCTGAGCCTTCTTTGTGCAGGGTGTTTTCATAAATCCAGCTTTCATAGAGCCATTTGGCCTTACTTTAATTGAGGTATCCCATACTCATTCCCACCTACCCATCTAAACAAAAGTCTTTATGAACATTGAGTTATCAAAGGTTAAATTGAATCTAGCTTAAGCTGCATAACAAAGTTCTGATCTTGTTTGTTACAGGCAGCGGCTTATGGTTTACCTATGGTTGCCACACAAAATGGAGGTCCAGTTGATATTCAACGTGTATGTCTCTAATCGTTCTGCTTTGATAAAAGATCAACCTTTTTCAGTTTGTCCTGGCTAATTTGAAATTTATCTACAGGTACTTGACAACGGTCTTCTTGTTGATCCTCATAGTGAGCAATCTATTGCTGATGCTCTTCTGAAGCTTGTAGCGGATAAGCACCTTTGGTCAAAATGTCGCCAGAATGGCTTGAAGAATATACATCTATACTCCTGGCCAGAGCATTGCAAGACCTATCTATCTCGAATAGCCAGTTGTAAACCAAGATATCCACAGTGGCAAAGGACTGATGATGGAAATGACAGTGATGAAACAGAATCACCAGGCGATTCTTTGAGGGATATACAAGATCTATCCTTAAACCTAAAATTTTCAATGGATGGAGAAAAGAATGAAGGTAGTGGGAATCATGGTTCTTCAAAATCTGAAGAAAATGCTGCTAAGAATAAATTAGAAAGTGCTGTTCTGGCTTGGTCAAGGGGAATGAAAGATGTACGGAAGGTTGGATTTACTGAGAAAGCAGACCTGCATACTTCTGCAAAGTTTCCATCAATTAGGAGGAGGAGACAAATCCTTATCATTGCTGTGGATTGTGATTGTACTACAGATCTTCTTGAGAACATTAGAAAGATTTTTGAGGCTGTGGAGAAGGAAAGGGATGAAGGCTCTATAGGGTTCATATTGTCAACGTCCCTGAGCATATCTGAAATACACTCATTTTTGGTCTCTTCGGGGTTGAGCCCTAATGATTTTGACGCTTATATCTGTAACAGTGGCAGTGATCTCCATTATCCATCCCCTAATCCAGAGGATGGTGCCTTTATGACTGACTTTTATTACCATTCACATATTGAATACCATTGGGGTGGAGAAGGATTGAGGAAGACATTGGTTCGGTGGGCATCTTCATTTACCGATAAAAAGTCAGGGTATGGAGAAAAGATCGTTAGTGTAGCTGAACAACTTTCAACCGACTACTGTTATGCCTTTAAAGTGGAAAAGCCAGAGGCGGTAATGCTCTTCTCTCCTTTTATTTTACTCTAACCAATTTTCACTTGAAAGAGCTGGTATGTGTGTACATATATTTCTTGTTGTTCCTCATCTTAAACATAGTCTGAGCAGGTTTACCAGTTAGAGATTATTGATACTGACATATAGGATAATATAGTACGGGTTTAATAATAAAAGTAATTAACGTCTTACAATTCTAACTTGTAGGTTCCTCCGGTGAAGGAGCTACAGAAGTTCATGCGACTTCAGGCTCTTCGTTGCCATGCTATTTATTGTCAAAATGGAGCCAGAGTGAATGTTATTCCAGTGTCTGCATCTCGTTCCCAAGCCCTTAGGTATATTCTTCTGTTGTTATTGAAATGAATCAAGTTGATATGGTTGGATATTGGTAGAAGTTAATAACAGTGATAGTATCAACTGATTTGACAATATGGTGGATGTTCAGGTATCTTTATGTTCGGTGGGGCGTAGAGTTGTCAAAGATGGTGGTTTTGGTGGGAGAGAGCGGTGACACTGACTATGAAGGATTGCTTACGGGGGTACACAAAACGGTAATACTCAAGGGAGTGTGTAGCAGTAGCAATCAACTTCATGCCAACAGAAACTACCCTCTATCAGATGTTGTGCCATTTGACGGCCCAAATATTGTTCACACAGATGAAGATTTCAGCTCCGTGGATGTCCGAGCAGCTTTGGACAAATCTGGGGTCCTCAAGGGCTAGAAACTCGGTCGTTTCTTATGTTTGGTTTTCCCATTTTTAATTTTTGTTGTTGGTTGGCAGATCTCAAAAACTGCTGAAATGCAAGCTTCTTGTTGAGATCGCTACTCCATTTCCATTACGGACTATACTGTACTTATATGCAACTCCGTCCTGTCCTCTCCTTTCCATGTGGATATATAGGTTGTACCTTGTATAAGTTGATGGCCAAAGTGCCTTCTGCTGGAACACTCAGAATATCAAATAATACATATTCATCTTATATATCAGTTTTTTTTATAGCAAATCAAGATGAGATCATTAAAAATCATCTAGGGAGGTACAAATCACTCTCCCAAATACTTAGCACCGCAAGGCTGGATTCACAAACGCAACAGAAACAAAAACAACAAACAGGTCCAAGCTCAGGGGATCATTCCCAAAAACAAAACAACACAACCAACTCGCTAAACACACTAACAACTACCAAAACGCTAAACAAACAACAACCTAAACCCTCTAGGTGCTACGTAGAGACTCGAGCGAGTGAACTCGTTCACCTCTAGGCCAAGACTCGCGCAATGTCAGAACTTGGATCTAGGAAGATATTAGGGAAATCAAGATCTCCCTTCACCACCATGCCTTCCGGCTCCGGATGGTCTCGTTGACGAGCAAAATAACGTCCTCCGCGTGATACCCACTGGCTTGCGAAGGCCAAATCGGCGCCAGCTTCCTCGAGTTACGACGGCTCGGCCCCAGCTCCAACGAGCACCGCCGGCCACCTTCGACCACCTCCGCCTCGTCTCCGACTCCCCTTCCTTCTCCTTGGCCGTCGCTCGACACCGGCAGCGCCTCTCCACGATGGCCGATCTAGATCTGACCCCAAGCCATATCTGAGCTAGAAACTCGAAACCAAACTCCTCCGGGCTTCTCCAAACAACACCTTACAAAAAGCACCGGTGACAGATAGAGGATGGTCGCTGGAGCACCAAACTTGAGACCGGCGACGCAATCGGCGACCCTAGGTCAAGAGAGGCTCTGGAGAGTTTTGAGAGAAAAGGGGTAGAGAGAACAATTGTTTAGAAACAATCCTTAAGGGACATCCCAACAGTGAATATCACACTATTTATAATGAGGTGGAAACTGATGCAAGTATTGTTAATTTCGATCTACATATTATTGATGATAATGATAGATTAATTTTATTTACTCTACAGTTTTTTTTATATTTAAAAGTAAATTATTGGAAGTTGTAATCATATTGATGGGTATCTCAAAAGGACATGAGTGGTTAATAAGCAATTTAGGTACTAGAGGATTTGATGTAATTTTTCAAATATTCATGTGGCTAGATTTAGATTGACTAACCAAAACCTCTTTACTTTATATATTGAGGCAAAATCAACAACAAACCAAAAAAAAATGTCCAAACATCCAAACTTTTTATCCAACCCTCTATTTTTTCGTGCGCAACAATCTGGTGATACGTGGCGGAGATGGAAATCGTGAGCTGTTACGCGTGAGGAGACGAAAAATTGAGGGCAGTGTGGTCGTTTCACGGATTGACCCAAAAGAAGAGGTTTTGGTCGACGACTATTCGTGTCGAGATAAATTTCGCTAGAGAAGAGAATCACATCTCCTTAATCGTCGATTTCGGATCTGTGATTACCCTGAAGTTTGGATTTGAGATTCAGGTCTGCAGCGACTCAAGGAGGTGAGCTCTTGTAATTTTTCGATTAACAGTTGGTGGATTGTGCATTTTTGCTTCCTTGATTTTTTGGGTTTTTTGTGTTAGATTTCAAGAGCGTATAACCTAGTTGATCATATTTCGGTGTGCTTGATCTGATCTTCCATGGCCGGTGACAACGAGAATCGATCGTCAGCGGAAGGAGTTGAGAGCCAAAAGTCATTGGCGAACACTTTGTTTGCTGGTAAGTGGGAGGTTTTTGTTTTTCAAATGCATGATAGAGAGGGCATGTGTTTATGGAATTTGATCTCGGTTGTATATGTTCTAAAATGATTGTGAGGGTGTTCTACAGTGTTTTCTTGATTGTTATTTGGTTACAATTTGCAGATGCTTAGTCTACACACAATTCTCTTGTTAGCGATGTACCAATTGCTGAATATATGGGGAGGAAGATGTCCACGGCGGCCAAAATTGGGAAGAAGAAGAGGCTGGTTTGGGAGTAAAAGAGGAGATGGACAGTGCAGGGTTTGTTGCATATGTGGATTAGTGTGTGTAGAACATGATTGTTGTTTATTGCATATGTACAGTTCTCCGACGACGTAGAATCAAACGATACATGGATTGAAGCTAACATTTATCTTAAGATATCAAAAACCTTAAAGACCGCGATCGTGAATAACCAGATTTGTACAGTGGACGATTTTCGCCGACGACGTAGAATCAATCGATGACTTAGTTACTCCAATCACATGACAGAACTAGACGTGAAACTGATTATGGAAGCCTATATCATAGACAAGCGATGCGAACCGAGATCGACGACGTAGAACTGCTCATAACCAAAAGTCAATTTGAAGATGCATATCCCACATACTTGAGAGATCTAGATATTACAAATTCGGTTGGACTGAAGAATTGACGAAGATAATGTAGAACCGAGATCAACAACATATAACCGATCATATTGCCAATTGATTTCAGCGTAAAACTGTAATTGACGAAGACAACGCAGAATCGAGATCGACAACATAGAACCGACCATATTTTCAATTGACTTCAGTGTAGAACTGTGTGCATTCGTGTGTAAAACCTTAAAGGTTATGATGTAAAACCTTACCATCGTCACTGAATATGTCATGTTTTTATTAAATCATGTTTTGTGTTCTTTTTTTTCGTGCGTGCTTGTCCTCTGGAGCAAGCTTTATATTAATGAATTTCCTTTCCTCCATTTATGATCTTCCTATTTCTGCCTGTTTGATGTGTGTTTCCATTCAAGTTATACAGTTTGATTAAACTAGTTATACAATATAGGGAAAAATTGTAAAAAGTCTCCCTTCACTGTGTTTTCTTTTGCATAAACTCTCCCTTCATTGTATTTTTGCAAAAACTCTCCCTCATTCATGTTCAAATTTTCACTGTATATGCAAATCTGTGAAAATTAACGGAAATGTCACTTAAATGTTGGACATTTAAGTTAGCATGTATAGGGGTTGGCATGAGTCAAAAGTCGGGCCAAACCGATCAAGAATTGGACCTGACCGGACTCACCGGTTCTCCATTTTAAGAACAAGATCGGAACCGTTAGGGCATCTCCAACGCAGTCTGCAAATTTGCAAATATTTGCAAAATTTCCTACTTTCCTCTCCAATGCAGTAGGCAAATCCCCATCTACATCCCTAATTTTGTAGATTTGCTACAGTAAGTCCTCATATTGGAGGAATCACTATAGCAGTCCCCAAACAATAAAGTTGAGTATTTTATTCATCTCCTTCCCTTTTTCATTAGGAAAATCAAACCCGAAAATGGAACCCAAATGTGCATAGTCGCTGCCAGGAAGACATGGTCGGGCAAAGGGACGTCGGCCCCATAACCAAATCAAAAAATCAAAAAGGATCGGATCGAAAAAACTCATACCCAAATCAAAAAAGTCAAATCGGATAAAAACTAATAAATCAACCCAAAAATAGAAAATCAAATTTCCGATAAAAATACAAACAACATAAATTTAATTTTACAAATCATCAAACCAATTCCAGAAATTTCGAAATCGGATTTTAAGAAAAAACTTAATTTACAAACCAGATTTGGCGGAGGGTAGGTCGGAGGCGCGGATACTTGAGCCAAGGAGGCTAAGGGCGGAGGAGAGAGGCACAACCACAAGCGGTCAGAGGCTATGGTGGAGTGCCAAGGAGGAGGTGGAGACACGGACGTGGCCGGAAGCGCGAACGGCCTGAGGCAGAGCGTGTGGTCGGAGGTGAGAGCTGCTCTTGGCAATGAGAGTTGTGTGGTGGAATCGTGAGATGAGGGAGAGAGGACAAATGAATTTTAAATTATTTCTAATATAAATGAGTTAAATTATTTCTAATATCAATGAGGATTTGTGCCAAATTTAATCATTTATTTTGGGCCATTTTGGCCCAAAACTTTAATTTTCAGTAATATATTTTTTTAACTTATTTTTAGTAATAAATTAGTTCTTATATTTTTATTATATTAAGTTTATAGAAACCAATTAACTCTACTATAATAATAATAATAATAATCTTAATTCACAATAATTATGTGAATTTTTTTTTCATTTTAATGAAAATAAATTTAAATAAAATAAATCATTGTCATTTCAATAAATATATATAATAACACTTTAACAAAAAATTATGAATTTATCATTTTCAGTAAATATAAATAATAAAACTTTAACAAAAAATTATAAATTCATCATTTTCAGTAAATTCATCATTAATTAATAAATTATTATAGCGAATTGTAATTTTTTGTGTCAATTTAGTGAATTTTTAATTCCATATAAAAAAAATCGATCGGACAAAAGTAATTACATGTCGTAATTAATCATGTAAATATTGTTGTGATAAATTAGCTGAATATATTATTTATTGTAATAATCTATTGTTAATTATAAAAAATGTATAAAATAAAATATGTAATTATTTTATTATTAAAATAATGAAAAATTGTATTTGATGTGACGAATAAGAGTATTTTTGGAGACTGGGTTGGGAATGGATGGGGATGGAGACTTGCTTTTTGCTAATGATTTAGTAATAAGTAATTGAGATATGCAAATAGGGTTGGAGATGATCTTAGTCACGGTTTCCAGTTTCGGTTCGTTCGGATGCGGTCTCTAGTTCCGTTGTCAAAGTGTCCACCCCTAAGCACTTTTTTTTGAAGGTAATACCAATTTTTATTTAATAAAATGGAACTAACCCAGCATCAAGCTGGGCAGCTGAAACCACGGATGGTGGGACAAACCCCTCACCATAGTCCCAACTACTGTTAGTTAACGCAAATTTGGCCAATTCGTGAGCCACTTTATTACACGATCTACGGGCATAACTTACTAAGACGGTAATTCCGGGAGATGAGAGTAAACGGCCGCAGTCATAGAGGATGCCCCCGAACATATTTTTCGTGTGTCTCTTATTATTGATACAGGTCACCACCCGAAGGCAATCCGTCACTATCTCCACTCTACTCCAATTGTTGCCCTTTGCCCAGGAGAGGGCCTCTCTGACGCCTACGGCTTCCACCTCTTCGGGCTGGAGATATCCCGTGTATCGTCTGCACAACGCGGCTACGATTCTGCCTCCTGAGTCCCTACATACCAGCCCTATGCTCCAGTTTCCCCCTTGTTCGTCTAACCTACCGTCCACATTAATCTTTAACGTTCCTGGGCTTGGTGGCAGCCATACGTTTGGAGACGACGAGACGAGGGGATCTGCTCCTGATGCCCCTCCTTGGGTTTGTGCTACCGACCATGCGCGTCGTAGTTCACTAGCGGTCGCAGCCACTTTTGTTGGGTGAAAAGCTTTCCTCTTCCACATCGCTTGATTTCTAGCCCTCCAGATTGCCCACATCGTAATAGCCCAGAGGCTTGCCTCACCCTCCCCCTCTACCCAAGACCTCCAGTCTGATAGGGCTGGGTTTGGCCCCATCCTTCCTTGGACCCGTTGCAGCAATCTGTCTGTCCATACTGGGGCTACTACACGACACTTTAAGAGTATGTGGCTTATGGATTCTTCCGAGTCTCCACAGAGGGGGCACCGTGTGACGATTGGGAGTCCCCTCTCTTCCAGTCGAGTCCTGGTCGGAAGTAGGTTTGATATAGCCCTCCAGATGAAAACTTTTACCTTTGGTGGGAGTTGTAGCTTCCATACTTGCCTCCAGTTGCTCCCTTGTGTTGGCGGGGACCAGATAGTCTCAATCTGGCATAGTGCCCTGTATGCGCTTTTTACCGAGTATTCTCCCGTCTTCTCCGCTTCCCAGCACCAACGATCCTTTTCTTCGTACCAGCTTGGTATAATTGAGAAGATTCGATTGCATGAGTCTTGATCCATGATTTATCTGACCTTCCCAACATCCCATGCTCTGCACCCTGGATCGAAAAGCTCGGAGATCCTCATGTCCGCCCGAATGGATGGTGTTGCGGCGATCATCGAGTTCACTCCCCCTAGCCAAGGTGTTCCTACTACCGGGCTGTGTCCCGGGCCTATACTTAGCCGTGTCTTCTCCCGTACTATCGATCTTGCTTCGCATAGGCTTCTCCATAACTCCTAAGCACTTTTGAGTTAACATTAAGCGACAATTTTATTAATTTTTACGGATTTGTATAGACGTTACAAAAATAAACACGAAGTAAGTTAGAGTTTTTACAAAAAAAAATACATTAAAAAAAAAGTTCGAGAAAAAAACCAAGTGAAAAAGGAGACTTTTTGAATATACATATCAGTTTCCTTTTTTATATATACGTGTAAGTATGGAAATACAGACAAGAAAAGGGGATGAGGGAAATAACAAAAAATGAACATATATGAAAAGAAAACATGAACATAAATGCGATTGACCAAATAACATTCCTGAAATTAATTTGTCCCTCTTTAATTAATTCTTGGCCTATTTATTGCACAAATGAACAGTAGCTGTATATATATATATATTTCTTATGATCTTCTCTCTCCCACCTTCCATCCGAAACACATAAGGAAGAAGAAAAAGGATCGAGTTATTAGTTAGTGTCGGTTTTGTGATGATATGGAATTGGCAAGCAGCTATGGGCGATGCATGCAGATGGTCTTGTTTCCTCTGCTCCTCCTCCTCTTCTTCATTTACGTCTCTTCCTTAAACCCTACCCATACCTTCACTTCTTTTTCCTTAAACCCTCATCTAATCAACTCCACTTCGCCACTCTTAAATGTCAAGACAAGTAGCGGAAAAATAGAAGAGGATTTGGCCGCAGCTCGATCGGCGATCCGTACCGCTGTTCTTCGCCGGAGCTACACCTCCGACAAGATGGAGACTTTCATTCCCAGAGGTCCCGTTTATAGAAATGCTTACGCCTTTCATCAGTTGAGCTCACCCCCTCTTTTTCTTCAACTTTAATTTATTATCAATCAATACCATATATTCAAATTTATTTATTTACTTATTTATATTAATTGACTTCTTCCTTAGAATGTTACATCTACTTTCCTTTTTTTTCAGGAATAAACATTTATGTATGCGTGCTTGTCAAAATCTCAAAATGTAATTGCTGAATAAGTGCATTCATATTAATCCCATAAATTATGGGTGCTGTGACAGAATAAGTACAAATAATAGTGGGCACTTGTTTAGGGACAATTTTTCCTATTTCACCTTAATTGCTTCTAATCAGAAATAATCTTTCATTAAATATAATATGATAATGAAATTCATTTAATTTTGTAATGGATATAGCTTAAAAGTAGTATATACTTAATATATTGATATGATATAGGTTATCAGCTTTAACGTGACATAGTGGTTGACATTGTGTGCGACATTAAAAGAAACATGTATATATGTGATCAATTTTATTTTCATTGATCTTGACGAAGATTTAGTACCTGTTTATCTGACTGACTGAAGGTGTTTTATCATATCCTATTACTTGTTTATTTATTTTTGATTAGGAGTTATATAGAGATGGTGAAGAAATTCAAGGTGTGGGCGTACAGGGAAGGAGAAAAGCCGTTGGTTCACGGCGGGCCCATGAAGCACATCTACGCGATTGAGGGCCATTTCATCGACGAGATAGAGAGCGGTAAGAGCCCATTCACGGCCCGTCATCCTGATGAGGCCCACGCTTTCTTTGTCCCCGTGAGCGTCGCCTGGATCGTCCAGTACATCTACCTTCCCATCACCACCTACGACCGCGATCAGCTCGTCCGCATCTTCACCGACTACATCCGCGTCGTAGCCAATAAGTACCCTTACTGGAACGCAACCGGCGGCGCCGACCATTTCATGCTCTCTTGCCATGATTGGGTACACTCTCACTCTCACTCTCACTCTACTTTACCATTTCAATGTATATCAATTATTGGTTTTTGTTTAAGGCTCCAGAAGTGTCACATAACAATGTTGAGCTGTACAAGAACTTTATTAGAGTACTGTGTAACGCCAACACTTCGGAAGGGTTCGAGCCGATCCGAGACGTGTCACTCCCAGAGCTGAACATCTCCCCGGCGTCGCTGACGGCGCCGCGGGTGGGGAGGCCGGCGGGGAACCGGACGATCCTGGCGTTTTTCGCGGGTGGGTCCCACGGGGACATAAGGAGGGCGTTGCTGGAGCAGTGGAAGGGCAAGGACGATGAGGTGGTTGTCCACGAGTATTTGGCGGAGGACGAGGACTACTACGACTACTTGGGGCGGAGCAAGTACTGCCTGTGCCCGAGCGGGTACGAGGTGGCGAGCCCGAGGGTGGTGGAGGCGGTGCAGTCGGGGTGCGTGCCGGTCATCATATCCGACCACTACTCGCTGCCGTTCGGCGACGTTCTGGACTGGAGCAAGTTCTCCGTGCGGATCCCGGTGGAGCGGATAGGGGAGGTGAAGAGGGTGTTGAAGGGGATCGGGGACGATGAGTACGCGGAGATGCAGAGGAGAGTGGTGTCTGTGCAGAGGCATTTCCAGCTCAACCGCCCGCCTCGCCCCTTTGATGTCTTCCATATGGTGCTTCACTCGGTCTGGCTCAGACGCCTCAACTTCAAGCATTCAATCTTATGATCCATCCATTCCATATTCTTACACTCTTTCTTACTATACGTACTATACATATTAATTGTTTCTGCGGCCTCGCATTTTATGGTTAAACTTAATATTGGACATTAATCTAATCTGAGCATAGACAAGTTTGAGCTCGATTCGCATAAATTTCAAAAATATGTTTATGCTCAAATAATTTTGGAAAAATGTATTGTGTAATAATTTAGGGTTAATTACAATTTACTCGTACTATAGTGGTGAGTTTTACACTTTACTACAACTATAATAAAAAATTTAATCCATCGATGTCGTCGTCGTCGTGCCACTCCCAGACCACCGCGACGACGCCGTGTCACATCCCAATAAATTGGTGTGAGAATCGGTGAGGGAGAAGGAGGAGGGAGGATGAATGAAATGAGAAAGAGAGTGAGTGGCATGTTTTTGAAAATTAGATGAATAGATAAGGGCATTTTAGTCTTTTCAATCCAATTATAATAACTCTTTTAGTCTTAAGGGCATTTTAGTCATTTCACATGAAAAAACGTTAAAAACTAACATAATTGGACGGAAAGAGTAAAGTGAAAATTTTGCACATTCTAGGCGTAGTCAACTGGAAAAAAAAATTCTAGGTGTACCCACATGAAAAACAGCAATATCTAGGTGTAGCCACCTGGAATTATCGACCACCAGTGCTCGATGGATACAACTATGATTATTGGAAAGCCCGAATGTGTGCCTTCATGAAATCCCTCGATAGAAAAACTTGGAAAGTTGTTATCAATGGTTGGGAAGAACCTCAGTATGCTGATGCTCAAGGAAATCAAACTGGTCCAAAACCTGAGAAAGACTATAGCAACGAAGAAGATAAAGCAACCTTAGGTAACTCTAAAGCTCTCAACGATATATTTAATGGAGCCTTAGGTATCCCTCATGACCTACGAGCTCTCCCTTCCAACCAAGGAGAAAAAGCACAAAGGTGTAGCCTTCAAAAGCTCCACTCATACTCAGAAGGAGCAAGTACTCTCAGACTCTGATAGTGATATTGATGACACCATCGCTATGCTCGCCAAGAACTATGATCGAGTCATGAAAACATTCAACCAGATGGCCAGAAAGAATGTCTCACGAGATGTTAGAGACAAACCTCAGCAAAGGTTTCAAACGGCTAAAAACAAAGAAGACAGACGAGGTGAAAAAGAAAAAAAAAGGAGTACAATGCTTCGAATGTGAAGGCTATGGGCATGTGCAGAGGGAATGTCCTAACTTCTTGAAAAAGCAAAAGAAATGATACATTGCATCTTTTTCGGATGAAGAAGAAGGAGAAAGTGACACAGAACTAACAAGCAACCATGTAGCATTCACTGCCTCCACATCCACCAAACCCATAAAGAAATTTGCCTTAGATGATGAGTTATCATATGAGAATCTCAACAACGCATACAATGAGTGTTATGTCAAGTGGCTTGAAGACTCTCAAGTCATTGAGAAACTGAACACAATCACTCTCGTTCAATGAAGACAAGGCCAGACTTCTCAAAACCATCATTGATCTGAAAAATGAAATAGCTCATCTGAAGGGGAAACTAGAGCTCATGACCAAATCCATCAAGATAATGAACACGGGCACTGACACCTTGGACCAAATCCTATCCATTGGGAAGTCAGCAAACAACTTAGATACTCTAAAGAGGCTTCAACATCAAAGACCACCTTTGTTCCTCAAAGAACTGCAACAACATGTTCCACCAGATGTCATAAACATCTTGTAGCATCTGAACACAGAAGAAACATCATCATGCCTGCTCAAAGAAAAGAAAACATAATTGGACATGCCATCACTCTGGACAAAGATGTTACATCCGACCATTCTGTTATCACCTCTATGGAAAGAGCTCTGTTAAACGCAAGACTGCCAAAGCTCAAAATCAATAAGTATAGAGGGAGAAAAATGTACATCACCAACCCAAAATACAGAAAGAATGGCGGGTAAAGAAGTACATTATAGGGATAACATTGCTTACACCTCACTAAAAACCTCTACCAGTAATGATTGGTACTTTGATAGTGGCTCATCTCGGCATATGACTGGTAATAGTACATTCCGTACTACTCTGACACCATGCTCAAACTGTTTTGTCACTTTTGGAGATGGAGTGAAAGCCAAGGTATTAGGAAAAGGGAATCTTAACCTACTCAACTCACCCTGCCTAAAGGAAGCCTTATTGGTAGAAGGACTCACTACCAATTTGATAAGCATCAGTCAACTCTGTGATCTAGACCTCGAAGTTAAATTTACTCGTAACAAGTGTGCAATGGTGAACACTCAACTAGAGGAACTAATAACTGGACTTAGGTCACAAGACAACTGCTATCTATGGTCTCCAACAACAGCTCCTCTATCTACTAAATGCCTTATATCCAAAGCAAAAGAAACAAAACTCTGGCACCAAAAGCTTGGACACATAAATCTGAGGAGCATGCAGAAAATTCTATCTGAAAAGGCTATCATCGGAGTTCTAGATCTGAAGAACATCAAAGGAAAAATCTGTGGAGAATGTCAGATAGAAAAACAAGTCAAAACGTCACAGAAGAAGGTGCAACATCTTACCACCTCCAGGGTCCTAGAACTCATGCATGTAGATCTCATGGGACCTATGCAAGTTGAAAGTCTTGGAGGTAAGAAATATATTTTTGTATGTGTGGACGACTTCTTAAGGTACATTTGGGTTGAGTTTATTCGTGAAAAGTCAGACATATTCTCTATTTTTGAATCCCTATGTCGAAAAGTTCAAAGAGAGAAAGGAGAAGCCAT
Source organism: Geranium rotundifolium (assembly GCA_963920655.1). Lineage (NCBI taxonomy): Eukaryota > Viridiplantae > Streptophyta > Magnoliopsida > Geraniales > Geraniaceae > Geranium > Geranium rotundifolium. The sequence continues at coordinate 11,061,424 of OY987320.1, forward strand.
AGGCAAAATAGTGAGACTTAGGAGTGATCATGGACAAGAATTTGAAAACATAAGCTTTGCAAACTTCTGTGATGCTGAAGGAATTGCCCATAAATTCTATGCTCCCATTACCTCTCAACAGAATGGGATTGTTGAAAGGAAGAACCGAACTCTTCAAGAAATGGCTAGAGCCATGATGTTAGCCAAAGACATCCCTACACGCTTTTGGGCAGAGGCACTCAACAAGGCTTGCCATATTCACAATCGCGTCACCATTCGTCCAGGTACCTCGGTAACACTTTATGAAATATGGAGGGGGAGAAAGCCTAATGTCAAGTATTTCCATATCTTTGGGTTATTATGCTATATTCTAGCTGATAGTGAACCCAGACAAAAGCTTGAACCTAAAAGTGATGAAAGAATATTTCTTGGATACTCTAGAAACAGCCGTGCTTAATCGGATCTACAATAAACGAACCAGAACTATGATGGAGTCTATAAATGTGGTTGTTAATGATGATAGCTCTGAACAACCTAACGATGACGAAGAAGAAAATCCAGACACTCCAGATGTCAGACCACATGTCAGTGACGAAACTCACGACCTAGAGCCTGAGAAAGAAAGTAACATATGCCTTGATAAAGAAGAGTCATCCACGACAGATCAGAGAATTCCATCCAGAAAAGTCTAGAAGAATCAGCCAGTCCAGGACATAATTGGAGATGTCAATGAAGGAGTGCGCACTCGACAAAAGGCTCCGGTGAACTACAGAGAGATGATAGGTAACATCTGTTTTGTTCTAAAGATTGAACCTAAGAATGTGCAAGAAGCCATCAACGGTGAATACTGGGTATGTGCCATGCAAGAAGAACTGGTTCAATTCGAAAGAAACGATGTATGGGAATTAGTACCCAAGCCTGACAATGTTAATGTCATCGGGACAAAGTGGATCTTCAAGAATAAGCCTGATGAACAGGAAAATATCACCCAAAATAATGCTAGACTTGTAGCATAAGGATACACACAAGTAGAAGGAGTAGATTTCGACGAGACGTTTACGCCTGTAGCCAGACTTGAGGCTATCAGACTTCTTCTCAGCATTGCCTGTCATCTACAAATCAAACTTTATTAGATAGACGTGAAGAGTGCTTTCCTGAACAGATATCTAAACGAAGAAGTCTATGTTGCTCAACCAAAGAGGTTTGAAGACCACAACTCACCACATCATATATACAAGCTTAAGAAAGCCCTGTACGGTCTCAAACAAGTACCTCGAGCCTGGTATGAACGTTTAATTCAGTTCCTAATACATAATGGTTATACTCGATGGCGAGTTGACAGGACTCTATTTAAAAAGAAGGAAGGAAGCAACATTATGAGTGCTCATATTTATGTGGACGACATTGTCTTTGGAGGAATGTCAGAAAAGATGGTGGAACGTTTTGTCCAACATATGCAGTCCGAGTTCGAAATGAGTATGGTTGGTGAGCTAACCTACTTTCTAGGCTTTCAAATCAAACAAATGGATAATGACATATTTATCTCCCAAAGCAAGTATGTCAAGAACATCATAAAGAAGTTTGGTTTGGAAAAAGCTTCACACAAGAGAACTCCAATTGCTACTCATGTAAAGCTTACCAAGAATGATCAAGGCGAACATGTAGATTAAAGTCTCTATCGAAGCATCATTGGAAGCCTATTATACCTCACAACAAGTCGACCTGATATTGCTTTTTCAGTGGGAATCTGTGCTCGCTACCAAGCAAATCCAAAGAAAAATCATCTAGCTCAAGCCGAAAGAATTATCCGATATATATTAGGTACGACAGAGTTAAGGTTATTATACTCATTCGGCACACCCTCTACTCTAATAGGATATTGCGATGCGGATTGGGCAGGAAGTACTCTTGATCGAAAAAGCACATCAGGAGGATGTTTTTATCTCGGGAATAATCTTGTCTCCTGGTTCAGCAAGAAGCAAAATTGTATAGCTCTATCTACTGCTGAATCCGAGTACACTGCTGTTGGAAGTAGCTGCACTCAACTTTTGTGGATGAAGCAGTTGTTGGCGGATTATGATGTAAAGAAAAATGTCATGACATTGTTCTGTGATAACATAAGTGTCATCAACATCTCAAAGAATCATGTACAACATAGCAAAACTAAGCACATTAACATCAGGCATCACTTCATTCGAGAGCTAGTGGAAGACAAGAAGAACAAGCTAAAGTATATTCCAACAAAAAACAGCTTGTAGATATCTTCACCAAGGTATTGGATACAAATCGGTTTAAAAGTCTGAGGTCATCCCTTAGACTTTGTTACCTTGAATAATGCTCTTCAAGGAAAGAGAGAGAGACACCTTTTGTTGATTTTTTTTCTCTAGAAGGACCGCAAGGGTCCACAAAATCAAATCCGGGCCCATTTATCCAAAGCTCGTTTCAGGTTTCCAACTTTAAGGAATAAAAAAAGAAACAAAATCTTTTCTTTAACATCTTATGATTTGATCTGTAGCCAATCCACATACACAAAACTCTCGACTCTCTGAAGCAAAACGTATACGTCTCTGCACTTTCCCTAGTTTTTCGAAACATACCTCAAACCTTCCCCACTTCTCGGCCCCTCACACTACTATCTAGAAAATTAGGGTTTTACCATCCACAATCTCTCCTCTCTAACTATTCCCTAAAAGACGAAATAACAATGGTAGGCACACGAAGTGGACGAACACCAGCAAGGTAAAAAAAACAACCCAAAATGAGGTTCAAAATTGTTTCAAAGAAAGGCACAAGACCAATAGCTGCTCACAACAAATACGGGGTGAAGGTACTAGGAGGAAACTTCTATGAATTTGCGTCAGGTCACTTAGAGACGCATGTAACACCACTACCTATAGCAGACGAAACTGCACCAGAAGAAGTAGAGACCACCCCTCCCATTGTCGAAGACAATTTCTCAATACATGCTGAAGAACTAGAGGGATCGGAAACATGTAACCATAATTTCTTCTCTCAAACTGAAACTAGAGATTAAGAGGGTAGCCCGACCCTAGATGAACCAGACTATGAAGAAAACACTCTGATCTCTCCTGAACATGAGGATGAGGGAATCGAGGTTGAAAAATGACTCTCGAGTGATGATGATGTTCCTCTTGTTGCTCTACACTCAAAGAAAAAGGAGAGGATATTTCTAAAGAAGAATATATCTGTACTACTAAATGAGGGAGAGGTGCTTCCATTAAAGAAGAAAAGTAAAAAGAGAAAAACCGCAAAGGAAGTTGGGACATTCACCCCAACCACAGGGATGAAAAAGAAAGGGAGGCCACTGCGCCTGTTATTAATGAATCAGTCGCACCTAAGGAAGAGGAAGAACTAGAAGAGCCTCATACTAGGGATACAAGAAAAAGAGCATGAAGTCACAGACATCCTCAAAATGTCTCCAATGCACCGTTGGACAATATCTTCTTCCACTCTGTTGAAGGAGCCAGTAAATGAAAATATGTGTATCATCGAACTATTTATCCAGAACGAGAGTTGTCCTAGGAGACCCAGAAACTCGAGATCATCATGGAACTACTCAAAGACGCATGGCTTCTACAAACAGTCACTAACCTTTGTGTTTTCTACCCCGGCCTGGTCAAAGAATTCATTGTGAACCTCTCACCCACCTTCAATGATCCTTTACGTCCAGAATACAAAAAGGTCTATGTTCAAGGCCATAACCTTGACTTCACTGATGACTCAATCAGTGCCTATCTAGGAGTAGATAAGGTGACTTCTGCTGATCATGGCACCACATTACACACTATTGCAAAGGAGATTATTGGTCATGCGAGAAAAGAGTGGCCCTACAAAGGAAAATTGGCATCTTCCGAACTCTCGGTCAAGTACTCAATACTATATAGGATCGGAGTTGCAAATTGGGCTCCTTCTACTCATGGATCAAACGTCACTACGGACTTGGCTCGTCTTATCTATCAAATAAGTACACACTCCACTGTTGATTTTGCATCTTTCATTATCAATCATCTAGTTAGACATGATTTGTGAAGGAATTATACATGACTTAACAGCCAGGATTGAAGAAGAAGAATGAGTCATTTCTGAAGAAGAAGAAACTAACTCTGCATAAAAGTAAAATCTCTCTGGCAAACTTTTATTTTTTTTACACTCTTTGAGTCCCCGGGGACTGTCCGGGTTACATTTTGAATACTTTTTGCTCCTTAGTGGAGCTTGGTTGTTGCCCCGTGTTTAGGGGTTAATTTGCTCGTGTTTCGAGCTGATTTTTATTTGTGGTTCGTCAAATTCTTTCTTGATGTTATCCTTTTGCCATTTTTGAGGCAATCAGGGAGAGATATTATGTAAGGCAGTTTCAAGCCATCCAAAATCTTGGTGACTTGTTGCTCAAACATGATGGAACATGTGTCACGACATATTACCACGTGTTATGTCCTTGCTACATAAGACATCATGAAGATAAAGAACATGATGGAATATGCGTCATAAACATGTTACCATATGTTATATGACGGAATGTGGAACATGTATCACAACATGTTTCAACCTTGCTATAGAAGACGATGCTTTATTAAAGAAAGACTAAAGACACAGCCATCCGGAAACGGTGCTCGCCCGAAGATGCTGAAGACGCTGCTAACCAGAAACGATGCTTGCCCGAAACTCACCGTCATAATGTGCTTGCCCAAAAAATTTCCAAAGGGGGAGATTGTTACTACGTTTAGTATTGACATATTTTTGGTGCGACATGATACTCGCAGGATTAGGCAAGACATCGAAGACTTCTTGTTTTGAGTACAGAAGCTTGCGCGCAAAGGAATAAAGACAATGGAAGAATTAGGCAAGGTCCAGCTGGAAGAAAGACACGCAAGCAATATTTAATGTAGGCGACAACGCCAACTTGTCACTTGCCAGAAACGCAAGGCGGCAAGAGACTTCCTAATCAGAATAGCAATCCGATTAGGCAATATGAGTTGTTATAAAAGTAAGTGCTACCCCCTTAGCAACTCAGTCATTTCTCTGTGCTAAATTCTCAGAACACTTAACAGAATTTCAATTCAGACATTTGTGTTTTCTAAAAATTCAGTTGTCGGTCGAGTTCATTGGCTTACAACGTGAGTAGAACGTTAGAATAGTTGCCTCCTCCTTCATATTGAATAATGGTCAATCTGGATGGTGAGTTGGACATAAGGTAGCTATTTTAAGATGATTTTGGTCATTCGATCGAACTTATCATCACCTCTGAACACTACTGAGTATCGAACCTTGTACTCAGATTAGGGATTAGCACTTTGGACCATAACGCCAAGTGTCGTTCAAAAAACAAACTATTTAATTACGTTTTAATAGAATGACGTGGCAATATAACAGGTGTCCAGTGCTGAGGTGTCACATCTGTCTATTAAAGAAGCAGCGGTTCCTGAGTTTTGGTTTTCAATGTAAATGAAATAAAGAATGGCGTGGCTCTTCGGTACCTTCCAATCTAACGATTCTGATTCTTCGCACCAAACCCGAAGCCAAGCGGAACATTCCCCTCGCGGCCGCGACCTCTCCGCGATTCGCCGCCAGCTCGCGCCTCCTCCGCCGTCCAGCGATTCGGTTTCCTCGCAGGTGCTCGTCGGGATTCGCAACGACCTCGCAGAAATTGGCGGCAGCCTCAGGACCGGCTTGTCGCTCTTGTCGAGCAACAAGGCAGTTACTGAGATCTCGAGGTTCGCCTCCAGCTTGTTACTGTTCCAGCACGGAGACGATCATCGTCGGGAACGACTTCCTGGAGACGACTGTGGTGGGATTGATGGCGAGGTCCTTGCTTTTGTAAAGGAAATTTCGGCGCTTCCAGCGTGCTGGACTGATTTTCCTCTCGCCCTCGATAACGGTATTCAAAATCTACTCACCAATTGTTGTATCATACTCCAAATTGCGTTGATTTTTCTTTTTCTGCTTTCTTAATTCATGTGAGCATGATTATTGGAGCAATTCACTGTTATTGCTGTGAGTAAAATTTGAAGTTTAGTTAGGTTCGAATGTATGCTTTGTTTGTTGTTGAATTTCAATTACAGTTACAATTAAATAGAATTTTAAATGTTTGCCCGTGAATTCATGTGTGGTTTTGATGTGAAGTGTAGTAAATTTTACATAACTGGGCTAAATATCTGAGGTCAAACTCCATGACTAAAATGTCAACTGGCGACCTTGACCTTTATATTTAGCTTTTACCGTTCATATTAGCTCATTTATTAGAGCTTTGGTTAGGTGATGACTACGAAACTCTACTTGAGGTATGGTAACTTTGAATATTTCTATCCAATATTTGTCTATTTTAGATGCATGGATAGGAAACTAATAGGGATATGGATGCCAATTTCAAAAAAAAAAAGGGATATGGATGCCCTTTCTTAAAATATGTTGGTACATTGATTGAGACGTCAATTAATTTTTGCTAACCATGAGCTATGGACTTTGGCTACTAATATATTGCCATTTGGTTTATAATCTTGGCATGCTATACTATAGATTTTCATATGACTGATGGACAAAGAGAACATGCTTTGGCTATTGAACATCTGGTCCCAAGGCTTGGAGTTCTTAGAGTTAAGCTTCGAGGTTACATAAGCGGTGAACAGTTTTGGATGATATATTTTATCTTGTTGCTTCCCAGGCTCAATGGACATGATATTGAGCATCTGTCAACTCCCAAGGCAAGATATCTGATCTCTATAATAGATTGTGTACTTATTGTTGTTGCATATGAATTATGGTTATCCCCAAAACACTATTATATTGGAGTATAGTTACATGATTTCCCTCTTATTCTTGGAGATGTATTCTCATTAACAACTTGGAACAAAATAGTAATATAGCCATCTTGCCGTGCAAACTATTTCCCTTTGCTTATTATTATTTTTATGACTGGCACTAGAGAAAATGTGCTGTTCCAATTTTATACTAAATGATAGTTATCTTTCACAGAAACAAGCTAATCAAAAGTAGTGGCATAGACCTCATGCAATAAGCATGGTTCCAATCCCCATGTTGGCAATATTGCTATTTAGTTCTTGACTTCTTGTTGATAAAAAAGAAGCTAATGCATTGTAGATTTCGAGGCATGGCTTTGTTATGCTCTTCAAATGTGCTGAATTTGTAGGCAACATTAATTGTAATTTTGACTAGTTCGGAAGGATACCATTTGTAATGGCTTTGTTGTATTTTATTTATTTGTCCATTTACAGCTTGGGAAAACTTGCGTCCTAGCAGCAAACGTTATGATCATTTTTATCTAGAGTTCCGTCAACCAGAAAAAAAAAACCAAGTTTGCATTTTGAGGGTTAGTTTCTTTGCAGATTGTCCAAGCAAGAGATGCACTACTGCAGAAGCTAGAGAACAGAAGCTATGGGAAATCAAAGATACCGGATGCATCTCAAGATAGCGAGACACAAGTAGAGAGAGTGGCTGCATCAGATTCTGAAGATGGTACCGGGCAATGGTTAGAAGACATAGACGACACAAATGCCTCTCTGGTCGTACTAACAACACATAAACATGAGGAAGATGTATCATTCACTGACCTGGAGGATGATGATAGTGATCATCCAGGTAGATCATCTAGCATTGGGGTAACACAGGAAGCATGGTCTTCGTCACCTACTGGATCCAGTGATTGGGTGCAACTGAAGAATGAAAGTCGGGGCTCGCAGAAGACAGGACAAGCAATTTCTCGAGGCAGGGAATCAGAAAGTGATGGGTCAAATGGCTGGCTGACTGTTGATGATTTCGATTAGAGATTCCATGACATGAACTTCTTTGCTTGTGGATTCAACCTACAAGTTGCAAATAGGTTTTATATGTTCCCTTTTAAGTAACCACTGAAATTGGTATTGCTCCACATTGTTGATAACCAAGTGTATATTTATGATTCCTTCACTGTTCAGAGCTGATGCATTCAAATGATTTGAAAGTAGATTTATATTTTTTTTCTGAGTAAAATTATCAAAAGTATGAAATGCATATAGCAGAAATGGTGTTATATACATGCCTTCGCTAAAAAATGTAAAAGAAGATCAATCACCTAAAGACAAAATCCCAAAAACATGGAGTCATTTGATTTCGACTATCACAAAGATATAAACTTTGACTATGTACTGACGGATGAAAGGTTAGTTTCCTCAATCTCACCTATAGACCAATATACACATATTGATTAGGGATCAATGTTACTACTACTCATTTCCTGCTATAACTGGTCGGTGAAGGACAAAAAACAACCAACTAACCAGCCTGATTGAAGAGAAATTTACAGTGAACCACTCTTCAATCATAAAGTAATGGTGTAATTTGATCGAACCCAGGTGGTCTTACAGTAGTGCTGTGATGACTGTTTCTAAGGTCAGCCTCTTCGATGCATTGAGAAGAGCTTGTTGCAATTGAGAGGTAGTTGCCCAAAGGGCTGGACGCTGCTGCAGTATTGTCGTGGATCTTGGGGATAGATAACTGATACCGGAGAGCATTTATCTCTCTCAAGCCTTCTTCATGAATGCGCGACACAGTCTCTAGTTCATCCAGTGAGAGATATTCCAGACCAACACCATAGAGAGGAGCATGTTGCAACATTTCTTCTCGTAGTGTAACTTCAAGGGAACTTATATGTTGCTGCATGACAAGGGAGGGTTGATTACATGAATAAATGTTAATGACACAGCTATTTTTGCAGTGTCAATCTCACAGTTTTATGCATGATTCTTGTTGTTCTAATGCGGTGATATAATCCCTTATATAGATGATACACATACTAATAGGAAACTAACAAATAATGCAACTAGGAAACCTCGAATACTAATAATGGGTAACCTTAGGAAACCCTGATTGGCCTGCAAAAATTAATGTTATTTCTAATCAAGGAAAAAGGAAGTTTCTGACACCGACAAGCTCAACACTCCTTTGATGCATACCAGGTATTCACCGTGAATTTTATCTGAAACAAAAATATTTTACCTGGACACTTTCTTGTAGATGATTTTTCCAGGCATCTTATGGAAGGGAATGGATAAAATATTTGTACAGATACAATAGTGTAATGCACTACCAAGATATTCCTATTTCATACTCAAAAAATATTGTCAATGTCCCATGCTTCATGTGTGAGCTCTGTTTGGCTTACATTATAATTTAGGTCGAAATATATATTTTGATTTGACTGTTTGAGCAATGTATCTCATGTGATCTGTTAGAATAGACCCATTAACTAGAGTATTCATAGAGCCCATACCTAGAATGTTTTTATTCTAGATTATTCTATCTCCTCCTATAAGGAGAACTTCTCTTGTATTCTAATCATTGAAAAATCAATATAATTCAAGTTTAACATGATCAGATCATATCAAACTATCTGGTTGGCAAACTGCTCCCAAGTTTGATTCATCCCCTTTTCATTTCAAACTATTACTTCAGAAAAGATCTAAATCTCTTTCTTTTTTTGCGGTAGTATAGGCAAATATTTCCTACTAACTTGAAGTCAAGTCATAAAGTTACTCTTTTATTATGTGCAAGGCCCAGCACACAAGATTCCCATCATTCTTCTGAGATTCAGAATGCAGATTAACAAAAATTAATAAAGCCAAAGATGAGAACAAACAAAAAGGAGGAGAATGAGAATGAAACCTTGCAGTTATTCAATGTTCTTTCCATCTCAATAATGTGCGCTTTACAGCGTGCCACCTCTTTTTCCTTCTTCTGTTTTTCTCCTTCCGTTTGTGTAACTCTTTGTTTCAACACACTGATTTCGTCCAAAAGAGACCTTTGTACGCCCTCGTTACTTGTAGCTTTCATAGAAACTTGTTTCAGTTTTGCCTCAAAATTCTCTCTCTCAGCTTCAGCCTTCCTCAACTTTTGAGTAAGCATGTTTTTCTCTTTACCTACTTTCTGCATAATTCAAAGCATGGGACCCATTAAATGCTAATCAACCCTGAATGTAAGAAGCATTTTAATATCATAAAACTAAGCTGGAAAATATGGGCACCAGACTGGAGAGCAAGGACGATCATAACAGTAAATACATAAATATAGACATACCTAAACAGGACTTAATCAATTTGAGGAATGTCACATACCTTCAATTTGTCATGCTTTTGAGACTTCAATTGCACAAGTTCCTTCTCCAAAGCACATAAGCGATCCTGGTAGACTTTTTTCTCTTTCGAGAACTTTGCAATTTCATCACCTCGTTCAGAAACGTGATATTCAAGTTGACTCATAACTCTGTCTATCTGTTTGGAAAGTTCTTTCTTCTCCCGTACAAAGTTCTCCTCTTTAAGTCTTTCTCCAGACTGTAATTTCATGAAAATGTTAAATCTGAAAACAGATGCAGCTTTAGGTATTCCACCAGTCAAATTAGCAGATAAAAATATAAAGGTTACCTTGAGACGAATCACAGCAGCCTCAGACTCACTTAGTCTTTCCAATAAAGACGCATTCTCTCTTTTGACGTTTTTAAGTTCAGCTTGCACTTTTTCCTTGATCTGGATGTTTTCATCCTCACTGGCACGTAACCTGTTCCAAATTGTTTCACGATCAACATATGCCAGCAGAGCAGCCTCCCTCATCATGCTTGCAAACAGTCTAGCAATGACATCATCTCCATGAATCAAGAATGTCAACATATCCAAATCTGAGTCATGGCTACTAACTGCAGGGTTCAAAGCACGTTCAACCAGTCCTTCCAGCAATTTCCTATGATACCTCTCATCAGAAAACAACCTAAATAGCGTTGCATAGAAAAACTTCACAAATCCATGAACTCTGGAGTTTCTAGAGAGGAGTAATATTTCAGCAAGATGGTGGACTGAATTAAATTCAATTTCTTGATGACACAGCTCCATACTTCCGCTCCCTGTTATATTGTTTTTCTGGTCATTTTCAGTTAGCCTTATTTGATCAATGCTTAACATTTGACCAAGTCGTCTTTCCAAGACTTCGGTCACTAAATGATCTTTAATAAGTCCTATTGCAACACCTCTTTCAAATGTTTGTGCAGCTTCAACAGCCATGGAAGAAACTGACATCATCTCAATCAAACAATATACGCTGAGGAAATGAATATCTGCGCAAGGAGGCTGATCATCCACTGAATACAAAGTTGTAGTTTCAACTTCATTTTCATCATATGAAAGCCCGAAACTGTCTGATATACATTTCTCACCGATTTCAAAGACACTATTAATTTGACTTAGCATAGTCTCTGCAATCTCACTCCAACTTTTAATAGTCCTCCTTAAAAGATCCAGCACACAAGACGATACATTTGCTCCCAAATTTTCTAGTCTTGCACGAACAAATCTAACCTACAAGGTGAAACGGTAATAAACATTAAATAAACACGTAGCTTTACAAAATAATTTCATTCAAATAAGTTGATGTTGAAGGCGTGTACAGCTTGAGGAATGTGTTGGCACTGTGATGCAGCTTTGAATAGTAAGCTAATTGTAGCTCCAAGTAGTTCCTCGTTAGAATCCAAAATATACACGTACACTCTCGACAACACCTGTTTCCACACTTCACTGCCAAAGCTCAATTGACCGATAGCATCAAAGACCTAAAAAAATAGACAAAGGTATAATACTCATTTCAAATGATTTTGTCATTCAATGACAATTCATTGGAAATTTGAAGTCCAAATAAGGGTAATTTGGTAATTTAAACATTAGATAATATTAATAAATTAAATACAAGGGTATTTTGGTCCTTTTTGAAAATTTACAAAAAACTATAAAAAAAAAAACTAAAAGAGTTACAAACGGAACTAAAAAAACTTTTTAGGTGAGCTACGAAATTAAAAAAATAGTTTAAGTGTACCTATGTGCAAAAGTGGTTTGGTTAGGTGTAGTTGGTTGCAATTATCCCATCAAAATAATACAAACATACATAAGATCCTTTCGGCAAACAATATATCTCTATTGGCTTTGCTTGCTCTCCAAAAAGAAAACTCCCTACATCTTGCATGAAATTGAAACTTTAGGAACAGATAATAGTACATAAGACCCTCATAGACTTGTACAATTCAAGCAATTGATCCCATATGCCACAACAGAGAGTCCTTCCAGAATATTATTTTCACAACTTGAACTAAGGTGCAGTCTCATCTACATGAATGTAGGATGAAGTAATATGGCTATTAATTCCACTGTCAAGGGAAGGAAGACCATCCCTAGACGATATAAGGTAGCTAGCCATGCCAAGTGAAGTGGCTGCATAGCATGAAAAAATTAATAACACGAAAAACAATGAACTACAGCTTAGAGAGATTTTTATCGGCTGCAACAGCGCAAAGTAAGTTAAACGGTTATCTAGATATGGGCTTCAAACTTTAAATAATTATGGTTTTCTACATTTCTTCTATCCTTTGATTCTTAATCTGTCAAGTTTCTTTATGTACCTATAGGAACATGAAGCACACCCTCGTTAACACGATACCTTCAACTTTTCTTACTTGCTAAATGCATGCATTAAACAAGTTTAAGAGCATAAGGATCACATGTCTCCTTCATCATTATGATACCAGAGGTACTACATAATAAAGAAGGTGAATCATGCTAGATTAACAAAGTGACAAGACTCCAGGACCATCCAGAGCTTCTGATGAACTTGGAGAAGAATTCCATGAGTCAGAAGTAGGCAACCATTGTCCGTCTCTAAGAAGCTGGGTATTTTAGTCACTCTTATAGCCTCTATCATAGGGAGGTATAGTGATATGCAATGGATAATGGCCAACAAAATGGTATGATCAACTCTGTAACCTACAGCTGTTTGATAAACAGAACCTCTGGCATAGTACTATTTTGCAGAATTGAGGACACACTTCTTCAACTCATTTAGCGACTTTGCTTTAGAACTATCAGGTGCAAGAATAAAAAAGAAAAGAAGACTTACCGATGTTTGAAGTGTAGATTCTACTTCATGCTTCTGAAGTTGATCCAAAAGTGAAGAGACCACCAGTGGATGCTCCAAATGATTGACTAATTTGACCACCAAAGTAACTATATCAGGTAGAAGATGTTTAGGAGCTTTATCAAATAGAAGAAATATTTTATCAGCCAATTGAGGCCTTTCCCTTGGCTCAGGGCAATCTTCTGAAACAGTGCCATTTAGGGCTTTCAATGAATCAACAATCAACACCAAAAGCTCCTTGGAAGGTTGGGGCCATTTTGCCTGGGAAAACAAGTTTGTTAGCAAAGATTTGGGCAAAATACTGTAAATCACTTACAATCAAAACCTGTACCTTCAGAGAATGAACAGAACATTTTAGAAGATTCTCAGAAAAAGTTTCTGGAGGATATATGCACTGCTTTCGAGGTATATCAATTACTTTGACATCTGAGCATTGCCCAGCATTCGTGGATGTATGATTGTAGACCTCGGAGAATAATTTCTCAAATATGGAGGAATGCACTGATTCAACTGGACTTATTTCTCTAGGAGCAAGACAATCAGCAGCATCGAGAGCTGGGTAAGGTTTTGAGCTTTCATCACAAGAATCCTCAACAGATATTCCTTTCTGAGGTAGGCAACATTCAACCATAATATCTAAAATGACATTATTTATTGCCTGTTTTAGAACCTTAACCAGCATCACTAAATTCATCAGGCTGGATGAAGAAGTGGCATGAGTTGTACTGTCCTGGTTGGCAAACTCGGATTGGAGGTAATTCATTTCAACGGGATCGTCTAGGTAATATCGCAGTCCAATCAGAATATTAGCTACAACACCAGCATTCATTTGCACTTTCAAAAATTGAAGTTGTTCTACAGGATCATCCTCATCCATAAACACTCTTAGAAGAAAATCGCTGAAAATGTCTATATTATCTTTGGTAGATACTTCATTGCCTCCACAATCGGTACATCTATTCTGGTCATTTGGCAAAGCACGCCCATCGTCATCCTGATCCTGAAACTGGCAGTAGGAATATTCATCATCAAAATATATTTGTACCGATAAGGATAAGAAACAAGAAGCATAAACAAATCACTGTAGCTGTCCAAGTCGTACCAACTGAATTATGATGATAACCAAGGTACAAAATTGGAGCAAGAAAGTGGTTTATCTTACCACATACTGATTTAACATGACATTGATGTTAATTGTGAGTTTCTCATTGCATATGTGGGTATAATTCAGATTTAAACAAAATTAAGAACCCATATTCATTATGGTAGGTATTCCTTTTAGACTTATTACAACCAATTATCACGCAGAACTATCAGTTAAGTATGGCATTTGTTCCATCAGCTTGTGTCAAGAAGTAAAGTTTAGATGGACTAAAATGCATCACATAACCTACTGATTAACTGCTATTAGATTTTAAATTCAAACAAAAAAAAATTCTTTCCGCAGTGAGAAAGCATATACACGTACTAACCTCTAGTCCTGCAAACTCAAACCATGGGCAGTAATCAAGGATCTCACAAGCAAAAACAACCATCTCACGAATAAGAAAACCATTTTCCAGTTCCAGTAATTCTTCTATTCTGATAATTTTGATATCAGAACTACTGCAAGAGCTAGTAAAGATGGATGACTCCTCCATCCACAAACTTTTGTCAGATTCCTTTTGATTCACCACGCCCATCCTGTATTTGACCCAGAAATTCTTATCAGGATCAACTTCAACAGATGGTTCACACTCCAGGTACATGAATAGGGCCCCAAGTGATTCATAAATCCCTGCATTATGACAGGACAAGGAAAAAAGTGACTTCACATTAAATAATCATCAACTAGATAAAAGAACCAAGAAAAAGTTAGACTAACCAATCAAACATGTCAACTCACCAATCCGAAGCTCACATCCACCAAATTGAAAAAATTTGCTAAATAGTTTTTGGGTTCCCATAACTTCTTTGAAAGACAAGAAGTTCTCTAATTTCCACGTCAAATAGGATCTACCATTTGAACCGATATTGCTCGAATCTGACTGAGTTTGCATTAAGAATGTCTCCTTTAAGACATGAACCTCTGTAGAGAGAACAATAGTGTCCTGAAGGAGAAAGCCAGAGTCCAGATCAAAGAGACTAGCAAGACTCATAAACTCACACCACCCCCAGTCTGTTGTAGCTTTGGAGCAACGGTTCTGTGATTCCATGACAATAGACTTGTCCTTGGTCCTTTGATTTATGACTGACAAACGGTAATGAACAAAACTGCAAGAAGTGGACGATTTTTTTGGATCCAAAATGTTCAGAAATAATGACAGGTAGCTTGGCTTCTGAGACTGCCCTGGAACAATCAACTTTAGAGGGTAAGATAATGGAATCTTCTTCGCCCTCAACAACTATAAGCATTTCCAGAAGAACAATAGACATATTAAGTACAATAGTATACAAAGGCAATGTAATCATATAGAACTTACCCCTAGGATAAAGTAACAATCGAAAATCCTGCTTACCAACCTGAAACCTCCTGCTCTTAATACAAAGCCCGATTTTCTTTTTCTTCTTCAGCAGATCCTTTAACTTGGAGAAATTATCAATTCTCCACATGAACTTTCCCATGTACTCATCACATCTTTTTATCATACCATTACACCTGCCTACAGGTACTCCCCCTGTACTAAAACTGACACTTGACTCTTTAATCGCATTGAATGAGACTCTGAAGACGGCAGTGTCATCCACCAAGAAACCTTTGCCTGGATCAACAAAATCAGACATCCTCATATAGTCAGTCCAACCAAGATTGACATTGCCGCCAAAATGTTCCATCCCAAACCGCCCACACGAGTCCTTATGCATGTGATCAAGGCCCGACTTCTGATTCAACACTGATATTTTGAACAAACACCAGCTACTCCTATCAATAATGGCAAACGTATCTATTTCTATAGTTTCTAGAATCAGTGCAAGATACTGTACTCCATTAACCACACTGCCATGCATACATATCCGAAGATTTAATTCCCCGACTTGAAAACTAGAGCTCATTATCTTGTAGGTTTTCATCATATCCTTGAACAGCGTATAGTTATGTATCTTCCAAGTGATTTTCCCGTTAGAAACATGAGGAGCAAACCTCGAGAGGCCGGGCACGGCAGACGGGACTTCACTGGCATCAGCTGAAGAAACTGTTATGGATTCATTTAGAATCCTAATATCAGCCTTAATCAGCAAGGAGCCATTGGACAAAAACCCATCTAGAACAGGAGAAGAAACAGTAAAGTCACTCCAACCAATGGATTTTCTCTTAGCGGAGAACCTGTAATATGACTCTCTACTCACAGACTTGGGCACATTGCTAGTATTCACCATGGTGAGCTTGTAAGTAGCAAAAAAGTCGAGCTTAGAGGCCTTAGTGCAATTAATCTGGAGGTAGAGAGAAATGTGGCCAGGAACGCCCACAGAATCGCCTCTGGGATACATCAAAAAGCGAAAATCGTAGGCGCCGACTTGGAAATAAGGACTGTAGAGCGATTTAACCTTGAGTAGAGGGAAGTTGGGGACGGACCACGTGCAAACGGAGGAGTGGTCATTGCGGCTGTTGAATGTGATCCCCGGCGGAGGAGGCCGGAGAGGGACTGGTTTTTCCGGCGAGCCAGAGGTTGAAGACGACCCATGCAGGTCGATTTTGGGTGACAGGGGTTTTCTGGTCCGCATTTCTCACTGTAACGTCCAAGATTTTAGGTTTATGCGTGGTTTGGTTTTGCTGCTGGTTTTTGGGGTTTGGAGGTTTTGAATTTGGACTCATAATCTGTGTATAGTGTACGCTGAATGGGAGAGAGAGAGAGGAGAGGGTGTTTAGGTCATTTCCTCATGATTTTGTCCCATACTATGAGTTGGGCTTTTAAGATCATAGCGTAACCCTTGTGTTTATTAGAGAAATTGTATATATCTCTTATTTATTGTATATATCTCTTATTTTCAGTATACGTCATTTCTACTTAACAATTCTTAACAGCAAATATATGTTTGAACGTTATTAAGTTTTAAAAGTTACACTTTATCGCTAATTATTATATTTTATTGAAATTATATTCATTTTTTTCAAATATCAAGAATATCTATGTATTAAGAAAATTTAAATTTATTTTACTATTAAAATTTTTTGAAATTAATACTAATTTTTTCCTTATTTTTATAGAAAAAATTAGAAAAGGAACAAGTTTGAAATAATTTCTAATTATCTATTTTTTTTAATATGTGAATATTTTGTCATGATGTATATTTAAGAGAAGGTATACCACATACACCTTCTCCATTTTAATTTTAATTTTATTGGATTATTGCCTTCCATTTACTTTATTCTTGTGTGTAGATTTGAATACTAAATCAGGTTAAATAGGTGTGCTCATATTTAACTGATATATCTCATTGACTGCAAAACCAACCAAATTGTGCATTGTGGTTGTTGAACCGTAGATAATTGGTGTGGTCAAGGTAATAATTTAAGAAAAACTGATATAATTTGGTCTATTGAGATTTTGTAATCTTAAAACTGTTGATTAATCGCATAACCGGAATTGTATGTGACTTCATCTTATCTACGCAGCTCATGATTTCAATCCCACATTTTCCTCCTCTTTTTCTCTTCTTTCATTAGTTTCATCTTTTTTAATATCGAACTTTTACCTTTATTGTGGATTATTTATGCTACAACGTTTTTTCATTTTTAGGATGTAAAACAAATTTGAGAGCTCTTTGATCACTCCTTAATGATTTTTCGGCCGATAAAAAGAATTTGAAAATCATGTATTCAACATTTTAATTATTTTTGGTTAGAAAATTGTAACTGACCATTTAGGCTTCATCTATTTGGGCTTGAAAGGGGCCCCAAAAATGGTCCATATGAAAAACCCATCGCTCACAGTTGGTGTGGTGAAAATCGCAAATCGACCAAAAAATCGAGCAAATAAAATCGCTAATTATTGTAATCGTGGATGCGGTTATGGTTTTCATTAGGCAAAACCCGCCAAATGCAAATTGGTTTATGAATAATTAGGTGATTGCGGTTAACCGACCATGATCACCCCTAGAGTCAACTATTTAAGTTAATTTTACAGTAATTTATAGGATTCAAAATGTAGGTTAATAAAAGTAAATGATCCAATTTTGAGGTCGAGTCATCTTGACCTGTGTATAAACCGGTTATACAATTTAATTAACACTTTTGAATATTTTCTCCTTTAAGTTAATTCATGATTTTTGTTAACCCTTTTTTTATATTTTAAAGCATATTAAACATGGTTTAACAATCTTTTCATTTCATTTTTCTGCATTACCCATAATTATGTTATTTCTAATTCATATTAAATATAATATCCTTTTCTACATTTCAATTTATCAAATTGTTGCCATTTTGCATCGATATTTAGTGAGAAATTGAAAGATGAGAAGAGAGATAGATAAACATTATGACATTCGTTTAAAAATTTAAAAGATTGTAGAATAATTTTGAAAATTTAAGAGGATGTGATGAATAATTCAGTTATTTATATGTGAGACAAACTTAAAACGAATGGAATTATGTATGATGCAGAAAAATGGAATTTTGAAAGTTCTGACTCCTGAGCCATTTTCTAACTTAAATATAGTGGTATGCAAAGTAATTAAAATTGTGTGTAGTTATATATAATTAACTCTATAACTCATGTTTTTTTTCTGCCGTCTCTCTCTTGTCCCTAATTTTCATTTTTTTATCCAAGGGTCACCAGCGGCGCCATCGGTCTTCGGCTTCGACACTTCGGCGACCATCCTTATACTAGTCAAAGGAATTAAAATTGAGTGTAGTCATGTGTAATTAACCCTATAACTCATGTCCTCTTCTGTGGACTCTCTCTCTCTCTCTCTCTCTCTCTCTCTCACTTGTCCATGTTTTTCCATTCTCTTTATTTAAGGGTCGCCGGCGCAATCGGTCTCCGGCTTTGGCACTTCGGTAACCATCTTTATGCTAGTTTCGGGATGCATGAGTGGAAGGCGGGGGTGCGCTCCAACGTGTTTTTGAATGTTTCCAGATCTAGTAGGTGGTCGGCGACAGAGGCTGCTCGTGTGAGGGGTGTAGTCCCTACGATGGAGGTTGTGGCAGCTCGTGTGGGCTGAGGTGTGTCCCGGTGACAGAGGTTGGCTCTTCGATGGCGATGGGTATGGAGTTAGACGAGGGCAACGAGAATGGGTGATTTGGCTCTTGCTGGGGCACGGGTGGCGAGGTCAGAGCGGTCGGGGTATATTTTTGGGCAGTGAAGACGCCGGTGGTCTCATTAGCAGCCATGATTTTTCGCCAGCTGGTCTTTGGCTATAGAGGTATGTTTGCGTCGGTGTTGTGGAGAGGTTGTTAGATCGGAGAGGTTTTCGATCTGGGGGTTTCGACCACATATATGTTTCCCTCTTCTTATTTGACTTGTTTTCAACGTTTCTCGGTCTACGGGTTTTGCTGCCATTTTTTCGGGCTCATTCGGATATCCCCTTACGTATTACTAGGACCAGTTTTGTGTTGTGAGGTTTCTGTGAACCGGGAAATGCAGAGAAACCCAAGATGTGGTGGTTATTAGATACCCTTGTGGGAGATGCTTGAGGAGCAGCGCTCGATGAGGTGTCTGGGCTTAGATGAGAGGATGTCCCCCCAAGGAATGTGGAAAGGTAGTTTGTTTTTTTTTTTTTATTTTGTTATATTTTTTTGTTTTTAGGTGTGTTTGTGTATTTCCTATTTTTTGGTTTAGTGTTTTTAGCGGCTGTCGGAGTGTCCGACATGTTTTGTTTGTTTAGTGTGTTTTAGCATACTTGTAAACTGTATACGGAAGGTGCTCGATGTTTGGGTGCAGAGTTCTTTCTCTCTCTTGATTTTATAAATGAAAAGTTCTCTTTGAAAAAATACCCCTATAAATCATGTTTCATATAAATTTGTAGTGAAATTACGTAAAGTCACGGTAAACTTTACTAATTTTTTTTTTGCATAAAGTTATGTTTAATTTTAAATTTTCAAAATTTTAAAGTGTGCTATTTGGTCTCTTCTCTTTCTTTCTCCGATCAACTCCTCACCGGAGCGGAAGGGGATGGCGTTGGGACTAATGCCGGCGGAGAGACTTCTTTACAACTTCCGTGCACGACTCCATAAATGGCACATAAATTAAAAAAAGATATATAGTTAAAAATATTATATAAAATTATAATTAATAAAATAATAATAAAATACATGACTAACATCTTATCAAACCAGAAGTCAATGTATGACAGATGACAATCTCATAATTTACACAACCTGCAAATGAATGTTGAGTCACTAGAGTTATTTTGGGAAATCCAAATATCTCATAACACTCTATAGATGTTACTCTTGATTATTGACTATGACTTGGATCATCAATCAATTAAACATACTATGCCCACAATTATATATTTATGGGATAATTCTATGTCAGTATCCCAACTTTACCTCATTTTCAAATCAGTACACTAAGTTTGAAAAGTTTTTTTGCCGATACCCAAGTTTAATTAGTTGCAGATAAGTACCTAATTTATTAAATCTAACATAATTGGGATGTGAAAAGACCAAAATGCCTCTAGTACTTATAATAATTGATATTATATTAGAATTTTTGAATGGAATAACTCTCTCATACGACCTCCGTTTCGGGCTCATAAAATATCAAATCGAAGAGAATCAGAAGATAAACAAATTTGAAAAATCATAATTAATAATTAATAAATTTTATTTAATTATTAATATTCTTCAAAGTTGTTTATCTTCCGATTTTCTTTGATTTGATACATTATGAGCCCGAAATGGATGTCGTATGAGAGAGTTATTAAATTCGAAAGTTTCAGTGTAATATTAATTATTATAAGCATTAGGAGCATTTTGGTCTTTTCACATCCCAATTCTGTTAGATTTAACAAATTATGTACTTATCTGCAACTAGTTAAACTTGGGGTACTGACAAAAAACTTTTCAAACTTGGGGTACTGATTTGAAAATAATGCAAAATTGGGGTACTGACATGAAATTACTCTTATATTTATCAAAAGGCATGAATATGGATGAAGAATATGACATCGCAGTGCTGGACACCGGTCTCAAGGAATGTATTTTTAGTGGTCTTCTCTCTCTCGACAGCCCCAAGGTCTTTCATATATTTACTTTAGTTTCTCTCCTTGATCTATCACAAGTTTTCGTGATTCTAATTCTTTTTGTACTGATTCACTTAATAAAATTTTTTTGTGCATTTGATTGTCTCAAAATAAACTACTCACACTATGCTTGACATGTACTATTTTTTTTTGCAACTTGTAAATTTGAATTGTGTCTACATCAATTCCGACTTGTAATCCGGCGATGAGTTGGTCGGAGAAAAAAACAGAGACCAAATTACACTTTAAAATTTTGAAGAATATCTTGAGCTTTTAGTTGAGTTGGTCTTCTAATATGGTATCAAAGCTAGTTCTACCTCGTGGCACGAGTTCAGATGTCAAGATCTTTTTACGTCAAATAATTTTGAGGGACATTTTAGTTATTTCACAATTAATAAAAAATAGGGAAAATGTCACTTACCTCTTTTGTAGTATACACGATTTTCACTTACCTCCCTCGGCCAACTAATGCATCTTGACAGGTCCCTGTACTTTCAAAATTTCTCACAGAAGCCTAACGCCGTTAGTTTTGGTCAAAGTCAACAATTTTTTTTTCGTAAAAATGGCAAAAATACCCCTTGTATTAAAAAATTATTTTCAAACTTTTTTTATAAAATATATTATTCTATAAAATCAATAATAAAAATTATTTAAGTATTAAAAAAATTATTTTTAGAAGAATTAGAAAACATAAAAACGATGTTTAAAAACCGTTTTCATTTTAAATATTTTTTCTTTTGAAAATATTTTTTTTAAAATAATATTAAAATCGATTTTTATTATTTATTTTATAAAAATAATATTTTAAGAAAATAATATTTTAATTTTTTAATACGAGGGCATTTTCGTCATTTTGATAAAAAACTAACACCATTAGGCCTCTGTGAGAAATTCTAAAAGTACAGGAACATGTCAAGATGTATTAGTCGGTCGAGGGAGGTAAGTGAAAATCGCGTATACTACGAGGGATGTTAGTGACATTTTTCCTAGAAAATAAAGCTAACATAGATCTAACAGTATATTATAGAAATAAGGAATAATGACACTTTGATACACCTAACTATAGCGAGATGACACTTTCATACTCTAACTATTTTCTCTCTTTTTTAGTAACCTAACAATTTTTTTGTGACAACCTACCTCTAAAATGTCTAAAATACCTAAACTACCCTTGGTGTAAGAAACTATAAATTGAATTGGTTCAATTTTCTTTATCTCTGAATCAATTTGATTTGTACTTAAGACGCAAATACAATTATGCACGAAAATATAAAATTAAATTTGAATCATTTCAAATATGGTTTGATAAATCATATTGTACTAGTTTTATTTTGATTTCTTAAATCAGGGGTATTTTAGTCATTTTAGCATAAATTGTCACAAAATATTTGTTAACGTACTAAAAAATAGACAAAAATAATTAGGGTATGAAAGTGTCATTTCGCTATAGTTAAATGTAATAAAGTGTCATTATCCCTGCAAATAAAGTTAATCGTGGGTACATGTAAATTAAAAAGTTTAATCGTGCTTTTATAAACAAAAATTGAAGTTTACATTGGCTTCACGCAATTTTCCTTAAATTTATTTATACCCATATCTATTCCTTTTGGTAACCAAGGTTTTTCATTAAACTTCTATTTTAATTTCAAATTGAAATAAAATATATATATATATAAGAAAAATTTACAAGGTGCCACGTGACATCATCTTTAAAATTAAAGGAATTTCTATCATTTTATTTTTTTAATCATTTGTTTTTTTAATTTAAACTTATAAACTTTATTCTCATTAATTAAATATAGCACTAAATAACAAATTAATTTAATATTAAATAGCATTGCGTTGGATTACAATTTTTTTTAAAACTAATTTCTATAATTAGTGATAATTTAATATCTATTAGAATTGTGTTGAATTACAATTATTTTCCTAAACTAATTTCAATACATATTAATCACGTATCTCTATTTAAGATGTGATTCATTATCAAAATAAAATGACCTAATCCGTCATGTTGATTTTCATGTGTGAAATAATGAAGGTTCATCTACGTAACATTCTTCATGTTACAATCTATAACCAAAGATCAAAATTGTATTTTTGTAAGATGACTTTGTCTATCTTTAATTTTCTGTTTCTGGATTTTTGCTCAACTTCTCTTCGACAAACATTAATTCTATTTTTATATTTGACGCGACTTTAATTTTTCATTGATTTTGTTGTTTTTTTCGGTCTCTTCAAAATTATGCATCTAAATTAGTTTTAATTATTTTATATAGTATTATAAATAGTATCGCGTATTCTAAAACCTAGATCATTAAACTTCTATTTTAATTGTAAATTGAAATAAAAATAAATTAAAGAAAATATTTTGAGTGGGCTAGCTCAAACCGCCATTCACTCCAAAAACCAGAGAGACGGTTGTGCATTACTCGAAACATTAAATGAGTAGTCTGTTGTTTGATATTTTGACTAGAGAATGACACATGCACACTAAGCATTTTTAATGCCGACCATCAAACCGTTGACCAAGTAACTATAATGATATAAAATTCATTCTTAAAACTAAAGCAAAAATTTCTCTGCACAAAATTTTAGAATCATTAACAGTGAGCAATGAATTCATAGGGTGTTTAAAATAACAATAGTAAGCACTGAATTCATAGGGTTTTGTTTCCCATGTAATTGAGTATGGTTATTGGTTACAGTATGAGTTGAATATCTGAAAGCTTCTGAAATCATTTACAAGTAATGAAGAGAGGGAGAAGAAGATACAACTGTACCTTTAAATTACACAACAATGGATCTTGTAAAGGCAAATTGCACACCAAAAATTTTAAAAATGAAGAGAATTGCAAATTTGTCAATGATATCAGATATTATGTATTTACTCACTCAATACTTGATGCAAGCAGGCAGCAGCGGCCCGCGGCAGTAAAATGCTAGCACACCATAGATGATGAAGGAAAGTAAGAGTATCAAAGCCCCCCTGCATTACAAAAGGAACACGTATCAGAAAAGCCGAGGAAAGACAATGATTGAAAGAATAACCTAGGAGGCAGAATCAAACAGTTTTCTTTTTCCTTCCCGGGAACAAGAAATGATCTTCACTTTTCTGATAAGACAATAAACTTCTAAAGACAGTCATGCACACTGATGGTCAAGTCAAATTCCCACCAAAAATGAGGATGCTATTGATCGCCAGCATAGAAACAACATCAGTGCTCTATTGAGAAAGACGAGAAGGTAACTAGGGAGGATTGGAAGAATATTTAATAATAAACATGATGACAGACAACATATCCAGAACTGGTGAAGCTCATCCATAAATCTAAGTATGATTGGGAACAACATACAATCTAGTGGTTTTATTTTTCGAGTTTAAGCTACCTGTTATCTCCATTAACTTTTGAACAAAACCCAGAGAAGTAATATGAAGTGCATATCATTCACCCATGCAAGAGGATAATAGTCTAACAGAGGTCTCTATTTGGTAACTTACGTGAGTTTGACATTTCTCCACCACACTGTATTTTTAAAACGGCGAGATTGCTTTCTGAAGCGCAGTGTATTTCCTTGCATTGATGAAGTTTTATCGACGAGTAAAGTCAAGCGGTCACCCCTTTCCAAGACTTTGTCAATGTTGTCTATCATCACAGTCCGCACCTGTTGTCATTGCAAGGCACCATATACCAAAAGGAATTAATATCAAATCAAAGGATTTACAAAGTGGATAAGTATATTTTGTAAAACCAATGCAAACACCCATTTCACTCCTAGTAAAGTAAAGACGTGTAACTGCATTAGGCCAACATGATTCTACATCCTACATGGCAATTGATGAGTCACTTGGGAATGACTTGACCAGTGATGATTCTACATCCTACTTGGTTATTTTCTTAGACATTTCAACTTCATGAGGAAGAAAGAAGGATCGCAACCACACACCATCTAAGATGGTTTTCTTATTATATGAAACTATGAGAAGAAAATCAATGAAGGGCCTGATTGGGCCGTTTGGAAGGGCCTCAACACTAAGGGTTGCGTAAACTACTTCGTCCATAGGCTCTATGATGAAATATCAGTTCTGCTTCGTCAATACCATTGAAACACGCTGTGACACGGCCACCTCTAGGTCTGTCAGGCGAAAAGTTAAGGAAAAAGTCAGCAAAATCCCAACTCTCGATCTCCCCAGACTCTTGGCACAACAAACTTGGGCTTGCTTCAAGTCCATTGGCTTCAAGTCATTAACACTGGGGATGAGATTATAAGACATATTTAGCAGATAAACAATCAAATAAGAACAGCAAAGGAAGATAGCATTCGCATATCCAATCCTCATCACGTGGATCATCTCGTGGAATGTTAGAGGCTTTGCCTATTGCCAACCTTTTATCTAGCCAGAGACTGAACATAGTCATGCTGCAAGAAGCCAAGTGTGAGGACATCTCTCAGAGCCTTTTTAGTGCTTATGGCTTCTCCCGAGAATGAGATTATTTCTTTGACCCATCTTTTGGTAACTAAGGGTGGCACCCTAATGGCTTAGCTAAAGCCCATCTTCTCTATGTTCAGTACCTCACTACGACACAAGACGATAATCATATCAGGTAATATTCTGTCATTGGGTGCACACTGCTCTTTACCCAACATATATGTTGTATTACAAGCAGCCGAGCTCTGCTTGCTTGGGGTACAATGACTACATTCTTCGGCTGGACTTGAAGTGTGGGAAAGCAACATATCAAGATGGACATGTAGCCGAGCTCTACTTGCTTGGAGCTCCTCTACTATTACTCGGGAGCCGGGCATCTTTCTAGACTTGAATTAGGATGTCTGTGGTTTTTATTTCTAGTTGGGTTGGCTCTTTGTGGTATTTGGGTAGACTGTCTTTTAGACATTGTCGTAATTTTGTTTGTTTTTTCCACTGTTATTGTAATTCCCTATTTCAATGCAATAATGTTCTCACCTTATGAAAAAAAGATAAGAAAACCAATGAAACGTGTAAAGTCAAGAAATGAAAATTCAGTGACCAACAATCAATTAACAATAAAACAATTAGACAAGAAGGAACTAGAATCAACATCCAAAACTTACCTGACTCATTTCACCTTTCAAACGGTTTAAACTATCTGCATTTGGATCATTCGAGTAATGGTCAATCCGCTGGCTCAGCACTCTTGAAAATTCATCATTCATAGCATAGGCAGGCGCTGAGTTGATAGCCCGACTGTAAGTCTTCACAAATCTTTGATGAACATCTTCAAGAAACGCAAAGGGGATTCTTCCTGCACAAAAAATCAAGCAGACCAATTCATATAACAAAACTTGTAAACCAGAACATCAATAGATATTTATAACACAACATTAATTTATGCAACATTGAAATACACACTCAAACTAAATAATGGAAACAGAACTATTGTAGTAGCCAGTTGAAAAGATTTACCACATTACCCTCCATAAAGACAGAAACAATTACGAGCAAAACCTATGAAGTGCACAAGAAGTTAGCAGGGAATAAAAAGTTCAAGCCCGTAAAATTTGAGCACCTATGTTGATTTATGCATTGCAGCAAGCAGTCTGTAAGGAAAAGGAAGTATAAATAGTTTGTTATTCTACAGAACTGATTTATCCTGACGGGCCTGACCATATGAAATTGGTATAAATAGTCACAAAGAGGCACATTCAACAACTCTCTCTCTTCCAAGAAATACAAATTCCTTGTTACAATTTGTTTGACTGAGTTTATGGAGTCATGAGCAAGGATCAAGTATTTCATACAGTACCAATC
The DNA here is from genome assembly GCA_963920655.1 of Geranium rotundifolium. Taxonomy (NCBI): domain Eukaryota; kingdom Viridiplantae; phylum Streptophyta; class Magnoliopsida; order Geraniales; family Geraniaceae; genus Geranium; species Geranium rotundifolium. Next base: position 11,088,314 of record OY987320.1, read on the forward strand.
ATATCAAAACAAGCTAATTTATGTAAGCTAAGCTTTGAACATAGCAGATTCAAAATACCATATATTTCCCAATATGCCACAAACTGTAAATTATAGCATCCCAGCATGCTGATATCATGTTTTGCACAGTGAAAGGGTTGATTTTACGAAAACGGGTAATTCAAAAACAAGTATATGATGATGATGAATCAAACTTACTTCCCAAAGTGTCATCGGCCATGCAGAGAACGGTGAGGCCATCGGTCCTCTTTACGTGAAAGATGCATCGGTCCTGCGAGTAGGAGGCGTTGCTATCGTTCATACCCGGCGGCAATTTGTGGAGAACCTCCCTCGCCACCGCCGGCGAATTGGTCGGCGAGGCGCTGAACTCCGCCAGCACAACCTCACCCCTCGCCACCATACCATAAAATATACCCATCTCCGCCCCCGCCTAGACCCAGATTGAGATTGTGGAGGAGAGGAGAGGAGACGAGAGAGGTTCGCACGATTAGGGTTTCAAATTTGGGGGCTCGATTTCTAGTCGAATTTGGGGGACTTACAGCTACACAAAGTCCCCATTGCGATTAAACAAGGTTTCATTTTGGAGAAGACAGGGTGTGTGCAACGGCGCCGTTTGGGACGACATGAAAGCCTAAACTTGTTCCGGCTCTGGCGGGAAATGAATCAGGTGGCCGACAGGACACGTGGGATAATCCTGTTGGGCGAGTGCAGGATTCGGATGAGAGAATTTACTTTCGCTAAGGAAATAGTTAGTAATAATAAAGGACACACCTTGTGCTTACACTCATTAATGCTAGCTGGCTTGTTCAAAATGGGATTTCTCTAGCCCAGAAGCAGAACCTTTTAAAACGAGAAAGAAAAATAGAGTTGGAGTCCCTGAGAAAGAAAGACAGTGATACTTAAATATTAACGTAAAACTTATTTTGAACAGGTGAATTATTTCGAAGCAGTTATATAAACCATGAACAATTGTCTATGAATGTCACATGGTAAAACTTAACGTCTATATTCTTTGTGTTCTTGAAGTCGGCTAAATTGGTATGAATTAATTCAATGAGTTGAGTTTCTCTTTGGATTACTGGTTTACAAGGTTTCTTGGTAAAATTTGTTTCGACGTAAATTTGGCGTTTAGATAATTAATTAGGAGATAAATCATTAATGATGAACAAACTTCTAAGTTGTTTAATAGATGCAACATTCACATGTTATAATCTTGAATGTTATATATCAAAAAACTCAGCAATAAAAATATACGTAGAAGCTTTATTAATGTTGTTGTTATTGGTTACATGATCAACATTGATAACAAACAAACCACCATTCAACTAACTCTAGCCTACAAAATTTCATTACAAGAGAATACATACAACTTTGTCACTCTCAATAACCGTCTTCATTACAGCTTTGTTGATTAGAGTTAATGAGACTAGGTTGTGGCGAAGTGTTGGCACACAAAGTGCATTCTTGAGACTCAGAATCTTCCCATACGTCAACTTCATCATGATCGTGCCACCTCCAGCAATGACAACAATCGAGTCTTTCTCATGTACATGACTTCACACAGTGCAACCTCCACAAAGTCGTTTAATAGCTCATTGTGCATGCAAAATTATCTGGTTGCAGTAGAGTCCAACACCCAATCACTAAGTTTGCCACCATATTTGTTTCGACGACCACAACAACGAATGCGTTGTCATCCTCAACGACATTGACTTGAGAAATAGGAGGAGGAAAAACTCTAAGGATAGCATGATGTTGTGAGCAATGATACGCCCTATGCCTAGGCTTCTCTGACACAAAACACAACATGTTCCTCGATTCATGGATTGAACCCGGGGGTTTGTTAATGTTCATCATTAAATGTGACAAGAACATTAGAAGCATGCAAAGCACTTGATGCCGAATACAATTATAGCTTTAGTGTAGGAAATATGTGTACATGGTAAGGAATGGATGTAACTTTCGAATCGACCGTTGAACTGCTGGATGAACCTGACTGCTGTTTGAACTGGACCGATGGTTGAACCGAACCATTGTTGGAACGAAACGAGGACGTGAAGTCAGATAATGTCGTGGCAGAGGTGCCACTCAACTGAAAGCTATTATTCCGGTGGAGGGAGATGGTGATCCTGAACCGGTAGCTCCCGAGATTTTTGCACAGAAACTCCGCTACAACGCTCGCTTCAAGTGTCAGAGGTGGAACATGTACTGACGTTTCCCCTAAATTTTAAAAACTCCTCCCATTCAAAGAACCCAAATTTAGAAATCTGTATTTTATTAATTTTGTGAAGAGATTTAACTCTTAAGCCATTTGTCAAGCCTGAAATTCGAAGAAGGAGAATGATAGGGAGTCTGGAGATAGACTCAATGTCTTTCCTTTGAAAATTTGAAAGGTAATGAAGAATATTTTAGTTATTTTACATCTAAAATAAACTATGAATGATGCAGAAAAAGAATAGTTATAACATTAATGACGTCATTAATCTTTCTCCACTACGAACAGTAGCTTTTGTGTAGGTTGTCTGGGCAAAGTGAAATCAAATGAAAGATATTTTATCAAACTAAGTTGATCTTCTATTGCAAACTTATTTCTCTCTCGTCCAACCAATTCGATTGATCAACCTCTACCTCTTCCCCTAAATCTCTTCGGGTCGTCAAAATGTTTGTGATTCACGTTGTTGGAAGAAATTTTTTGGATTTGAGGTTGAAAAAATGGTGATGGACTCCGCCTCGTGTGAGATTCTCAATAGTTTTTTTGAGAATGATAAGATGAACCAGATTTATGATGACATCGACGACTTCTCCATCATATTTGTACATGTTGATTTGATATGATGAAGAAATTAGCAAATCCTTTGACTCTTCAATGTGTTGATGAGTTGTAAATATGAAGATAATGTGAGATTGCCTATTTGAAGAACAAATATGGTGGTGGGGAGCTAAGTCTTGTCAATGCTGGAGAGGAGGCCTGATCACCCGCCAACATAGTTGAACTATATATGAGGGTGATGTCATCAATAAATTAAAGCGGAAGTTACATGTTACACCTCTAAAGGAGCCCCTTAAATCACGTTACATCCATATACTTCAAGGTGTATCATGTTACTATCCTATACTTTGATTTTATAAAACATGTAAAATGGATGGAAACATCTAAAATGTGAACAAATGATATGCATGTGATTTCACTATTTTCAATAATTTCAAAAATACCCTTAATTTAATTTAGTATAACAAAAGTTATGTTTATCATTTTTTTGGGATAATATCATCTGACTACCTTTAAAGTTGACGTTTCTTCACCTGGGAACCCTAAATTTTTTTGACATTGTGAGTACTCTCAATTTGCAAAATTGTCACCGTTAATACCTAAAGTCATTTCTATTCATTTTTTTTTCAAAAATATGTTGAATTTTGATGTAGAAAAACTAAAATGCCCCTGAGTATGTTTTAAATTTTCAAAATGTGCCCTTTGGGCTCTCTCTCTTTCTCACACACACACACACACTCTCTCTCTCTCTCTCTCTCTCTCTCTCTCTCTCTCTCTCTCTCTCTCTCTCTTCTCTCTCTTTCTCTCTCTCTCTCTCTCTCTCTCTCTCTCTCTCTCACACACACACACACACACACACACATTCCTTCATACCTCACCTGCAATTTCTTCTTATGACGGTGGAGATGGTGGCTCGTCGGCGAGACACCATTTTTATCTTTATGCCTCTTTGTTTGCTGATTTTATTTGGCTTCTCTTGGTTTTAAAGAAAGAAAATTGTGAAATTACATTAACAGTTCATTTATGAGAAAATTCATTCATCTAGAAATTCATTGCAGTAAATCCCTTATTCTGCTTCTTAAGGTAGTTGAGACATTCTTTCTGCACATTTCCAAGACCTTCACATTCGAAGCATTGCACCTCTTTTTCTTTTTCTGCTCTTTCGCCTCGTCTGCCTTCTCTGTTGGTGTTCTCAAACTTCTGGAACCTTTGCTGAGGTTTGTCTTTGACATCTCGGGAGACATTCTTTCCTGCCATTTGGTTGAACCTTTTCATAACTCTATTATAATTCTTGGTGAGCATAACAATTGTATTTTCAATTTCGCTATCAGAATCTTAGAGCACTTGCTCCTCCTGAGCATGAGTCAAGCTTTGAAGGATACGCCTTTATGTCTCTACTCCATGGTTGGTAGAGAGAGTTCGTAGGTCATGAGAGATCCCATGAGTTCATCAAACTTTAGGATCTTTAGATCATGACATTCCTCTATGACAGTGATCTTCATCTTGAACCTAGAGCTTAATGCCCTTTGGGTTTTTCTGACCAGGTCTTCGCCATTCATGGGTTTTCCAAGAGAATAGGATTCATTGGCCAAATCTCTAATCCATGCGTTGAACTTGGCTATGGTTTCATCCTCATTCATTGTGAGAGATTCAAAATTAATGGTGAGGTATTGTAATTTTTGCTCACGTACCTTAGAGGTTCCTTCATAGGCCACAACAAGAGTATCCCAGGCTACTTTGCCACTTGTGCATGTGTTGATTAGCCTGAATACATTCTTATAAACTTCGTTGAATATAGCGTTGAGTACACGGGAGTTATCTAGGGCTGCCTCATCTTCTACGGGGCTCCACTCTTTCTCAAGTTTGGGACCTATAGTATTGCCTGATTCATCAGAATATTGGGGCTCCTCCCATCCGTTGATTACCGCCTTCCATGTTTTGCTATCAAGTGATTTCACGAAGGCGCACATGCGAGCTTTCCAATATCCATAGTTTGTTCCGTCAAGTACGGGTGGTCGATTGATCGATCCTCCTTCTTTTGATTCCATATCAACTACTCATAATCTTTGCAAGAAATCATCTAGAAGATAGGGTGCCCCCTCTGATACCAATTGAAATTCTGATTCGTAGCAAAGACAAGATGTCGAACACAATGTTGTAACACTTGGTTCGACAACTTGCCAGATCGCAGATAATGGACAGTAAATAAACAAACAGTAGACAGAAGACACACAAAGGTTTTCACTATTTGGTAGTCAATAATACAACTTCAAGCATCAACTAGCTATCACACAAGCTATTGTCCTAAGATACTATAGATCTCACCGTGAACCACCTCGACCAGGGACTACCCCTGTCTTTGAGATTCCCTTGATTTCACCATTCGAGCAAGCCTATGCTCGGCGCCAACGAATCCACCGTCAAAAGAAGAAATTGCAGGTGATGTATCGAGGAAGAAGAGAGAGCCCAAATGACACATTTTGAAAATTTAAAACACTTACATGGACATTTCAGTCTTTTCACCTCAAAATATAACATATTTTTGAAAAAAAATGGATGGAAATGGCTTTGGGTATTAACGGTGATAATTTTGCAAATTTAGGGTACCCACAATGCCAAATTTTTTAAGGGTAACTAGGTGAAAAAAACGTCAACTTTAGGATTAGTCAGATGACATTATCCCTTCTTTTTTTTCCTCTCTCTAAAGATGAGTTGCCAACTTTACATACTATAAAAATAGTTCATATTCGCAAAAATAACCAATGTTAACTATCTGAGGTGATCAAACCAAGATAATTACAACAAGCAGAAGAATGTCACTACCCAACACCAAGAATTTTTAAAACTAATACCCCAAATTAACATATAAATAATACATAAATGTCTAACACCCATGGTTAAAGGTGTTTAGCCCTCAACCATGGGCTCATCTCAAAAGTAAAGCAAAAATCAAAGAGTGATGAGTGGAAAACTCCATAAACAAATCTAATGTCAAAAAATATAAGAGAATGTTCATGTAGTTTCAATCTTGATAAAGTTTCATTCTTGATGGAGGATTCTTTGTGGATAGGATTCTCTTCAAGCTTGTGGCTCAAGAAAAGTCTTCAAAATCCAAGAGATGGTTGATGGATCAATGATGAAGAAGAAAATTGACTGCAAAGTGGAAGTAGGTGGGAGCTAATCCTCAGATAAGGCACTCCGGTCAGCACTCCGCTTTAGAGTGGCTACTAGAGTGAGACTTGGTGTTCGGTCCACACTCCGCTCTAGAATGCCCTCCGTAGTTGCTTGCTGGAAATTAGTTCGCGGGCCACTCGGCTCTAGAGAACCCAACGGAGTAGCTCTCTAGAATTGTATCTGATGGCCCCTCCGCTCTAGATCCCTCACCAGAGTGGGTCTTCTGCTATTTTCCTGACTTCATTGACTCCCACACAAGCTTCTTTAATTAACCTTCTAAAATTACACATGCATACCAACAGAAAGAACTCCACCACAAACGTAAAATGGCTTAAATCTTCACTAAGTCGTGGGTCAAAAGTGTCAAAATCGCATCGTGATGAACTCACGACATCAGTGTTAGTTAATCTCAACGAGAACCCACTAATCAATTATGACCCCTCCATGATCATACGATCGAACTCTCAAACTATCAATTAATTGTGATTACTGGTGCAACAACTAATTGCACCATTACTTCTTTCACGTCGGTTGAGTCGTGCACTTAACTTCCTCCCAAACATGTTGAGATTATAAATTCTAACATATTGGTCATAGTCCTCTATAAATTATACAGACTTCATATCCTATGGAGCATTCTTCTCCATGTTGGCAAGAACAAAAGCAAATGCAACATGCTTGATTGAGTGAGGTTGACCGGAGAAAATCTTGACAAGCAAGATTCGCTCACTCCTGATACACGACAAGAGAATCGTTCTTCAAGTAATAACGAAAGTATTAAGTCCTAAAGTTATCGATCCCACAGAAAGTAGTGGTTTTAATGGCGCGGGCGCTTGGTTCGTGTGTGAAATTCTGATTCGTAACAGGAACAAGATGTCAAACACAATGTTGTAACACTTGGTTCGACAACTTGACAGATCGGAGATAATGGACAGTAAATAAACATATAGTAAACAGAAGACACACAATATGTTTACCCGGTTCGGTGACTCCGCATCTACGTCTGGGGGTACTATGTCAGTGGAAAGATTTTCACTATTTTGTAGTCAATAATACAACTTCAAGCATCAACTAGCTATCACACAAGCTATTGTCCTAAGCTACTATTGATCTCACCGTGAACCACCCCGACCAGGGACTCCCCCTATCGTTGAGATTCTCTTAATTCCACCCTTCGAGCAAGCCTATGCTCGGCGTAGTTGTCTTCGACAATTTCTTAATGATACTTCAATCACGAACAAATACCCACAAACCAAAACACTCAAACCTCACGCTTGATGTTATGTGATCGACACCGTTCTACAAAATTAGCTTCTCAATCTGACAGTCTTGCACGGTTAAGAGTTCTGAAACTTTAGCACAGAGAATGTGTAAATTGCTATGGGGGTAGCACCTACTTTTATAGCAATTCTATATGCCTAATTGGTCTTCAACTCCAAATAGGCAATACAATTCCAAATATGAATTCGTTTGCACCTTGCGTTATTGGCAAGTTGACAGGTTGGCGTTGCCGCCTTAATTGGTCTTGCTGACGTGTATTCTTCCAGCTGAACGTTGCCTAAATTCGTCGTGACATAATCCCTTGCGCGCCAGGCTTCTGCGAATTAAATACGAACGCTTCGACTACTTGCCTAATCATGCGCGCATCATGTTACGCCAAATGTGTTGCAATATATTTGCTGACATCTTTATCTTGCGCTAAAAAATATGCCAATATTAAACGTAGCAACAATCTCCCCCTTTGGCAATTTTTTAGGCAATCACAACTTCACAATCTTTATAGTAAACTTTTGGCGAGTAACGTCTCCAGCTAACACGATCATCTTCAGTCATCTTCATCAGTGGCACACAGTGGAGCATAACACTCTGTCCTTCATCTTCATCAGGGGCACACAATACCCTAACCGATCAAACACCCAATTCTCCTCGAATGATGTTTGTCGAGCACATGATTCTTAACAAATCATAAAACCTTTAACTTGAATTTGACTCAAACTCAGTTTTGACAACTTGAACAACTATTTACTAAACAAAACCCAAATAAGTTATTAAAAGATATACGAGTCTAACGATTTTTAAGAGATTAGACTCGAGATTTTCTCACGTATATATTCTATTATAATGCAACTTAATTTACATAATTATTGAATAGAACTCAAAGAACTCGTTAAAAGATTGACTCACTTAATAAAATATTTGCCAGGGAAATTTATATCATAAAATAAGAATACTTATTTCATTTGTGGCATTTGTTAGAAAATGAGCGAATTCACGTAAATAAATATTTTGCAACTGTCAAGCCCCTATATTATTAGGATTCTTATTTCCTAAACTAATTAGGATTCTTTCCTATTTTATGTAAATAGGTTTCCTTTCCTATTTTTTGTAACCCTAGTACTATAAATATAGGATCTTGTACATGAATTAGATCATCGAATACACAAGTAAATTTCAGAGATTGACATGGTATCAGAGGCTTTCTAAAACTCTTGTTTTTTTTCTCCGTCTCCTGCTCCGATCTCCGTCTCCGTTTTCTGCTCCGACACTGTTCACGCACCGTTCACCGACTGTTCACGGCACTGTTCACCGTACTGTTCACAGTACTGTTCATCATGATTTTTTCGGTTAATTTCCTGGTTTATTGACATGATTTGGGTGTTTTCTCGACATGTTAGGTTTTTTGTTTTTTGTTACGATCTTAAATCCCTCTTACTCAAGAATGTGAGAGGATATGCTAAAACCGTCGCGCACTCCGTCTCCGAGGTATGGGTATGAATCCCCATGATCTCCAAGTTGGGTATAAATTGGGTGTTACGACCTTAAAATGTTGCCTCCCCTATAACAATTTATCAAATATCAAACGAGTCATTTCATTAATGTATTAAATTTTAAAAGCCGGAACCAGTGGCAGAACTAGAAATTTGTTATAGGGGAGGCAACATTTTAAGGTAAAATAAAAAATAATATTTTTATTCATAATAACCCATGTTACTATTGTCTAACACTACTTTCAGCACTATTACAATGTGGTAATTGGTTTCCACGTGTTGCCATTGTTTGAAACTGATATAAAATTACTTTATTATCAATTCTAACGAATACTTCTTTTTCGATATATACAACCAAACTGTCATTTAACCAATTGTCTTTCATCCGGTGGCGTAAATCGGTCTTAACAATATTCATTACTGATTTTGAATCATCATAAATTCAGTGGATGAGAAGTCTTGCGAGTACAATTTAGCAAGATAGACTAACTTTTCAACATTAAAGTTAGAAAATGAATTCCTGAGATCTAGACATGCCGTGGAAACAAGTAGATCTATGCTTATTTCTGGAAAACGATTGTCCATCTCCATTGAAATTAAATCAAAACCTAATATTTCACAACAATATATAATTCCAATCAAGAAAGAATAAAAAATAATATATATATGATTAAAATTAAATTGTAAATTTAATTTATTATCTCGCAAATAACTTCAACACGATAATGATGAAAATTAGTAACACTCATTCCATCTCTCTTCATTCGGGTACGCGGTTGTACTTCATTCTTCGTATCAACAACATGGATATAATTTTTCGTGCAAAAACTGTCAACTTCACCCTAAAAGATCTCCCATCTTTTTTCTTGAAAGTCCTTTAGTTGATCCTTCACACTCTCAATCAAATGCAAAGCTTGTACAATATTTTGATCTCTTTGTTGTAGACAGTTAGACAATTCATTTGTGTAGGTAAATAATTGTTTCACAAGTGCAAAACAAATACAAAGTCACAGACCTCTTGTATCGTTATTATTACCATCATCAAACACATTATGCAATATTTTTATAATAGAGGGCCACATCCGGTGTAAACGTAATAATGTTGTGTAATGTGATCCCCACCTAGTGTCACCCGGTCTTGCCAATCTTGTTTCTTGATTTTTTCCTCTACCACTAGTGATTTCTCCAGTCTCAGGGCATTCAATTATTTGATCATGTTCAGTTTGTCGAAAATTGTCAACCTGTTTACAAGATGACCCACCTATGTTTACAATCATGTTAATTAGACTAAAAAAAATCACTACCATATCGATTTGTTTTTGCCACAACAACAATCACCAATTGAAGTTGATGAGCGAAACAATGAACATACATCGCATAAGGATTTTCTCTTAAAATTATGGACTTCAATCCATAAAATTGCCCTGGCATATTTTTTGCACCATCGTATCCTTGACCCCTTAATCTCGACAAAGATAGTCCATGTTTCACAAATAAAGCATCAATGGCATCTTTTAAACATTGCGACGATGAACTCATGGGATCACTCATGACCTACGAGCTCTCCCTTCCAACTATGGAGAAGAAACACAAAGGTGTAGCTTTTAAAAGCTCAACTCATACTCAGAATGAGCAAGTACTCTCAGATTCTGACAGTAAAATTGATGATACAATCGCTATGCTCGCCAAAAAATTTAACAGAATTATGAAGAGATTCAACCAAATGGCGGGGACAAATGTCTCTCGAGATGTCAGAGACAAAACCTCAGCAGAAGTTTCAAAAGGTTGAGAACACCAACATAGAAGGTAGACGAGGAGAACGACAAGGAATTTAGTGCTCCGAATGTGAAGGTTATAGACATATGCAGAAGGAATGTCCCAACTTACTCAAGACGTAGAAAACAGAATTCACTACATCACCATCAGATGAGGAAGAAGAAGACAACAATACAGATCAGACGAGTAACTATGTAGCCTTCACTACCTTTACATCCACTGAAACCTTGAAGAAACTTGCCTCGGATGATGAGTTATCTGATGAAACTCTTAATAATGCATACAATGAGTATGTCAAGTGGCTTGAAGACTCTCAAGTCCCCGAGAAACATAATGCCCTCATTCTCTCTCTAAATAAGGACAAGACGAGACTCCTTGAAATAGTCATTGATCTAAAAAGAGAAGTCGCTCGTGTGACTGGAGAACTAGAGCTCATGACCAAGTCAGTCAAGATGATGAACTCAAGCACTGACACATTAGACCAAATACTATCCCATGGAAAGCCAACGAAGAACATGGAAGGTCTTGGTTATACAAAAGGAGCCTCAACATCTCAGACCATCTTCGTCCCTAGAAGGTAGCTAACAACATGTCACAACAGATGTCACAGACATGCGGCAATAGTAAGCCAACAAAGAGACATCATCATGGCAAGTCAAAGAATAAAAAGCACAACTGGGTCTGCCATCACTGTGGACGGAAAGGGCATATTTGACCATTTTACTACCGCCTCTATGGGAAAAGCTCCGTCAAACAAAGAACTACCAATAGGAGGTCTCAACCCCAACAAGTCCGGAGAGAGAAAAAGGTACAACCTCAACCTCAACAAGTATGGCAAGTAAAAGAAGTACACCACCGAGAAAATATTGCTTACACCTCTCTCAAGGCACCCACAAGTACTGAATGGTACTTTGATAGTGGATCCTCACGACATATGACGGGTAATCTTTCATTCTTCGTTCCTTCACGACATTGCTTCTTTACTTTTGGTGATGGCGTAAAAGCTAAGGACTTGGGGAAAAGAAAACTAAACTACCCTAGATTTTGCTTCCCAACAGAGGCTTTACTAGTAGAAAGGCTTACTGCTAATCTTATAAGCATAAGCCAACCATGCGACCTAGACTTATGTGTCAACTTCACCCACGACAGGTGTTACCTAGACTTATGTGTCAACTTCACCCACGACCTAGACTAATCTCATGAAAGGTCTCAGGTCGCGGGACAATTGTTACCTATGATCCCCTACCCCAATTTCTAGAACCACCAAGTGTTTTCTGTCCAAAGCTCAAGAAACCAAACTCTGGCATCAACAACTTGGACATATCAACTTAAGGAGCATGCGTAAAATCCTATCTGAACAGCTATCATTGGAATTCCAGATCTGCGGAGAATGTCAGATAGGTAAGCAAGTTAAGACGTCGCACAAGAAGGTTCAACATCTTACCACGTCTCAAGTCTTAGAACTTCTACATGTCGACCTCATGGAATCGATGCAAGTCGAGATCCGAGGAGGAAATAAGTATATTTTTGTATGTTCGACTACTTCTCAAGATTTACCTATGTTGACTTTATTCCAGAAATGTCAGACACATTCTCCGTCTTTGAAGCTCTATGCCGAACAGTTCAAAGGGAGAAAGGAGAAAACATTGGCAAAGTGGTCAGACTAAGAGGTGAACATGGGCGTGAATTTGAAAATATCACCTTTGCCAACTTTGGTGACACCGAAGGAATAGCTCACGAGTTCTCTGCCTCCATCACACCTCAACATAATAGAATCGTTGAAAGGAAAAATAGAACTCTACAAGAGATGACTCGGGTTATGATGCTAACTAAAGACATACCCCCTCACTTTTGGGCAAAAACGATGAACACGACTTGCCATATTCCCAATCGTATCACCCTTCTTCCAAGTAATACGGCCACACTTTATGAAATATGGAGGGGGGGGGGGAAGCTTAATGACAAATATTTCCGTGTCTTTGGTTCGGTATGTTACATTCTCGCTGATAGGGAACCACGACAGAAACTTGATCCTAAAAGCGATGAGGGTATTTTTCTTGGATACTCTAGAAATAGTCGTGCCTTTCGGGTATTCAACAAAAGAACTAGGACCATAATGGAGTCCATAAACTTACTCGTTGATGATAGCTCAGAACACCCTAATGACGACGACAAAGTTATTGTGAATACTCCAGAGGTTGGACAAGATGCCACTGACAAACAGGTGACATTGAACAAGAATAATCGTCTCAAAAAGCTGATCAAAAAAATCCATCAAGAAGAATTCAGAAGAATCACTTACCTCAGGATGTGATTGGTGACATCGACGAAGGAGTAAGAACTCGACGAAATTCGCCAGTAAACTATCTCGACATGATCAACAACATCTGCCTCGTTCCGAATATCGAACCCAAGAACTTACAAGAAGATATAAACGATGAATACTGGGTGTGTGTCATGCAAGAACAACTGGTACAGTTCGAAAGGAATGAAGTTTGGGAATTGGTACACAAGCCAGACAATGCCAACATCATCAAGACAAAGTGGATCTTCAAGAACAAATCAGATGAGCAAGGAAACATTACTCGCAACAAGGCAATGCGTGTAGCCAAAGGGTATACACAAGTGGAAGGGATAGACTTCGATGAGACTTTTGCCCCCTTGGCAAGACTTGAGGCTATCTGACTTCTTCTCAGCATAGCTTGCCATCTACGATTCAAACTCTATGAAAGGGATGTGAAGAGTGTTTTCCTCAATGGATATCTAAATGAAGGAGTTTACGTTGTTTAGCCAAAAGGATTTGAAGACCAAAATTCTCCAAACTATGTCTACAAACATAAGCAAGCCCCTCGAGCCTGGTATGAACGTTTAACTCAATACTTAGTTTAGAATGGCTATATCCGTGGGTCAGTTGACAAGACCTTGGTTGTAAAGAATGAAGGAAGCAAAATTATGATTGCTCAAATTTATGTGGACGACACTGTGTTTGGTGGAATGTCAGACAAGATGGGCCAACGTTTTGTACAACATATGTAGTCTGAGTTCGAGATGAGCATGGTAGGCGAGCTAACCTACTTTCTAAGATTACAGATCAAACAGATGGATGATGGCATCTTTATATCTCAAAGCAAGTATGCCAAGGATATTGTGAAGAAGTTTGTTTTGGAGAAGTTTTCACACAAGAGAACTCCATTTGCTACACATGTAAAGCTCACCAAGTATGATCAAGGTGAACCTGTAGATCAAAGTCTTTATAGAGGCATCATTGAAAGACTACTCTATCTCACTACAAGTCGACCTGACATAGCGCTCTCAGTGGAAATATGTGCTCGCTATCAAGACAATCCAAAGACAAGTCACCTAGCTCAAGAAAAAAGAATTATAAGGTACATATCAGGAAAAAATGAGCTAGGACTACTATATTCTTTTGATACATTATCTACACTTGTTAGATATTGCGATGCGGATTGGGCAGGGAGTACACCTGATAGAAAAGGCACATATGGTGGATGCTTTCATCTCAAGAACAATCTTGTCTCTTAGTTCAGCAAGAAACGAAATTGTATAGCCTTGTCTACTGCTAAGTCTGAATACATTGCCGCCGGAAGTAGCTGCACTCAACTCGTATGAATGAAGCAGATAATTGCTGAGTATGGTGTCAAGAAAGATGTTATGACATTATTATGTGAAAACATCAGTGCCATCAACATCTTGAAGAATTCGGTTCAACACAGCAGAACCAAACACATTGATGTAAGGCATCACTTCATTCAAGTTTTGGTAGAAGAAATGAAGATTAAACTGGAATACATCCACACTGAGAAATAACTCGCAAACATCTTCACAAAAGCTCTAGATGTTATTCCGTTTGAGAGTCTTAGGTCTTCCCTAAGGCTCTGCATTGTTGATCAATGATGATCACTGAGCGGTTGAGATGAGGTTTAGTGATTCAGTTTCTCCTCTCTAGGACCAAGAAGGCCCTTAAACCGAACCTGGGCGTGAATCGTATCAAGTCCCATTGTGAAATAAAGGAAAAAATAGTGTGGACATTTTGTTTCTCTCTAACACGCCATAGCTGGCTCGTCCACCAAAGGGGAGGATGTTGTTGAGAAAGATATTCTGACAAACCCCAATATTAGTAGCACATCGGGCGTAGAAGAAGCTGAAGGTGGGACTATCTTGGAAGAAAAACACATTGAGTCGATTCCATGCGCAACAGGTCAAGATGATGTAGCTCGAATCCAGGATCAAGATGTGACGAAGTCAGGATGTGGCGGAGGATGTTCCAACCTCCTCGGCTCAAGTAATTGTGGGCGACGATAACGAGTAGGAAGTTTTCAGGAAAGATGTTCCGACTTCCCATGTTAAAGCAAAACAGAAGATGGAATGGAAGTGGTCGCGCCTGCTAAAAAGAAGATAAAGTCTACAAAAGGAGTTTTGTATATTATCGAGCCATTCTTCCAAGAAAATGAGCTTTCTGCTGAGGCGCAAAAACATTGAGATTGTCATGGATATACTGCGCAAAGCTGGTCTCCTCAAAAAAATAAAATAGTCACACATTGGAAGGTCTGTGTCCGAGGTCATGATATTGACTTCTCACCAAATGTCATCAAAACCTCTCTTGAGAAGAATACCCCAGACACCGAGACTCACGTACCCTCTATGAACGAGGTTGCAAAGGAGATTTTTGGGAAGAGGAAGAAGGAGTAGCCTATCAGGGGTTCTATGGCTATATCAAATTGGAATGGCAAACTGGGTTCCCTTCTCCCATGTCTCAAGCATCAAGTCAGAACTGGCATACTTGATCTACCAGATAACATGAATGTGGCGGGCAAGCGTCCAAATGTGCTCACCGCAAGCCACAAGATCTTTGAAAGGAAACATGCTCAGGCTCTTGTCAGACTATCTATCGGGACATCTGGCGCCTCTGGTAGCACCCTGCATCTGGGTTCAACATCGGTCACAATTAAAGACATGTGTTGAAGGAACTCAGAGAGAAGATTGGCATTCTCAAGGAAACCATCGAGACTCTCTCTCTCTCTCTCTCTCTCTCTCTCTCTCTCTCTCTCTCTCTCTCTAGAAGTCTGTGTGCGAATGACTAGTTTGTGACCTCACCTCTGCCCCAGAAAATGATCAGGCTGCCACTGTTCCAAATCAAGGAAATGAAGAAGATTCGGCTGCTTTCACTCTATTCGTGATCCCATAGTTGGATCTATATTTTTTTAGGCAGAGACAAGGTTGAGAGAATCTGTGAAGACAGACTGAAGATTGTCCAGACGAATGACATAAAGAATTGTGTCTGAACGTTGCTACCGTGACGATTGACATCCAATGATGGATGTTTTGGTGTTAAGGGTTTTGTGATGGTTCAACTGTAATGCTGCGACCAAAGATTCCCAAAACGTGTGGGAATATAGAAAAATGAGGCTCGCGTGAATTAAGAAAGTACTCGAAGACGCGTAACTGCACTGAAGAGGAAACCAAAAACTTGTGGAATTAAGGAAGTACTCGAAGACGTGTAACGACACGGAAGAGGAAACCTAGCCGAATGACAAGACTTCTTGTATAGATGTTATAAAAGTCGAGGACTGTTCGAAACAAGTATGGTGTTAAAATGTGAGGAGGAAATTTCTCAAGTGAAGGACCCGCATTCGCTCAGGCAGAACCCTCAGCAACCCCTCTTTATATCATTAATGAATTCGTGCCTGAGAAAGTGTCAGATAGTGTGCGCATTGTCCCAACATCTTTTACAGAAGAAACGGCTAAGTATGAGGAAGAAGAAGGGGCCACCGCTGAAGATGCAGATGTTGCTGACTCCGCTTCCATAAATTTGGAGCTGGTTTGCTCTCGTTTAGAGCTGGTTTTTTAGTTTATCACCCTCTGCATACTCTAGTTTTATTTCTGGTTGTTCTTTGACATTTTTAGGCAATCAGGGGGAGATATATGTCACGTATGGTCTTTTTAAGATCATCAAAATTATGGTGTCATAAATTACACAAACTTGTGGTACAGCATGTGGGAACATGTGTAACAACATATTGCAACTTGTTATGTGCATTGCTGCGAATGACGAAGAGATGTGCTCTGCTATGTGCCAAAGACAACGTGCAACGACTAATGATGACCAAAAATGGTTATCATGGCTGAAGACGTTGCTAGCCGGAAACGGTGCTCGACGTGCAACGACTAATGATGACCAAAGATGGTTATCATGGCTGAAGACGTTGCTAGCTGGAAACGGTGCTAGGTCGAAGCTACTGAAGACGCTGTTAGCCGAAAATGGTGCTCGCCCGAATCTAGGTGTGAAAGTGTGTTTGCTTAAAAAAATGCCAAATGGGGAGATTGTTACTACGTTTAGTATTGGCATATTTTTAACCGCTAGGTGAAGATGTCAGCCAACATGTTGCGACACATTTGGCTTGACATGCTACGCGCATGATTAGGCAAGTTATCGAAGCCTTCTTATTTAACACGCCGAAACTTAGCGCGCAAGGGAATAAAGTCACGACGGATTTAGGCAACCTCCAGCTGGAATAAAGACACGTCATCAAGGCTAATTAAGGTGGTAACGCCAACCTGTCAACTTGCCAATAACACAAGGAGGCAAGAGACTTACTAATTGGAGTCGATTTCCTATTTGGAGTTGAAGACCAATTAGACTTGCAGAATTGCTATAAAAGCATGTGCTACCCCCATAGCAATTCACATGTTCTTTATGCTAAATTCTCAAAGCTCTTGACCGTGCAAAGCTGGCGGATTGAGAAGCTGATTTAGAAGAACGATGTCGATCACATAATATCAAGCGTGAGGTTTGAGTGTCTGTGATTTGTGGGTTTGTGTTTGTGATTGAAGTTTCATGAAGAAATTGTCGAAGACAACTACGCCGAGCATAGGCTTGCTCGAAGGGTGGAATTGAGACGTTCTCAAAGACAGGAGGAGTCCCTGGTCGAGGTGGTTCACGGTGAGATCTATAGTAGCTTAGGAAAATAGCTTGTGTGATAGCTAGTTGATGTTTGAAGTTGTATAATTGACTACCAAATAGTGAAAACCTTTCCACTGTCAGAGTGCCCCTAGACGTAGGTGCGGAGTCACCGAACTGGGTAAATATATTGTGTGTCTTCTGTTTACTGTTCCGTTATTTACTTACATGTGATCAGACCAGTTGTCGAACCAATTATCACAACATTGTGTTCGACATCTTGTCCCTGCCACAACTCAAAATTTCACACTTTACCAACATGTTCATTAAATTTTTCTGTGGCGTTCTTCCAATTGATAAATCCTTTTTCAATAAATACATCATCCCCGGGCGTTAGTTGGTTTGAAAAGATAACAACAAAAGCAATATGCTTTGTCTTTTGATTCACTATATTCCATCTAATCAAATTTGTTGAACCATTCATCTTTGAAACTTCTATTAGCATTCCCAAATTTACTTTGCAGAAACTTATGCACAAATGGTTGAAAAGAACCTTTAGATATATACTCTCTTTGGATGCGATCTCTAATTCTAACGTCGAATTCTTCAATTCTTTTACGTAAAACCGGATCACCAACAATATCATGAGAATTAAACTCAACACTAGAATTTTGGTCGACGTGTATATTAGGAGGGGTAGATGAATCAACAAACATTCTTGGTCTTCTGATTAGGTATTTATCCATTAACCTACGCCAAATTCAATATAATAGGAATTAATTAATCAATATTCACTAAAACAATGAAAAAGATGAAGTGCGTAAATTTTTTAAAATTGAACTATATATAAGACATTATATATAATAATGTGTTCATCATAATAATTAAGCATTAATAAATTAATTTCACTAACCTCAAATTATTCTTGAATTGAAGAACGAACCGTTTGTCGTAATTGTGAAGGATCGCAATACTACATTATATGTATGCAGCATAAATAAATCATGCAATCCAAGTACGATCTTGTGTATATGATATACGAAAATTAAGTAAACTGTACCGTACGTGTCGATTTGCAAGGTTATTTAGTTTTGAAAATTCGAAACCTTTTGTGTATCTCTTGATCTCAAACACCTAAGGAGTGAGCTTCTTTTTCACATTTACTTGTACTATACATACACTAAAAACAAGAGGAGAAATTGTGCACTTAAATATACACTTTTCTCACTTTCATACCCTATCTTTTATTTTTCTACTTTTTTAAGTAATCTGAATTACATTTTGGGACACTTTACTCCTAAAATACTAAAAATACCTAAACTACCTTTAAAACTGAACCAAAATTAAATATGGTCTAATATGGTCCAATGTCAATTGTGTAAAAAGACGAAATTACCCTCAACTATTCATCAAATTTTCAAGTGAATGTCACTCTCTTCACCTCCCTCATCTCCTTTCCTCCTCCTCCCCCTCATCCTCTACTCCTTCTCCTCCTCTTCCACCCCTTCTCTTTCTCACCCTCGCCTCCGTCATTTCCTACCCAGCTCACGACTCGTGCATCTTTCTGCTCCTCCGCCTCCAATTCTTCGGAAATCGAGAGTGAAATCCCAAACCCTAACTCTAATTGGGTCTCGACGGAATCGAAGTGGTTGTTGGCAGTGGTGGAGGAGAGAATGGAGACGAGGGTGAGGAAGAGAAGGGGGCAGGGGAGGTGGAGGAGGAGAGGATATGGAGAGAGTGACATTCACTTGAAGATTTAATGAATAGTTTAGGGTAATTTTGTCTTTTTACACAATTGAAATTAGAACATATTAGACTAGATTTAATTTTGGTTCAATTTCAGGAGTGGTTTAGATATTTTTAGCATTTTAAGAGTAAAGTGTCCCACAATGTAATTTATGGTACTGAAGAAAAAAAAAAGAGATAGAGTATGAAATTGGAAAAAATGTGTATTCATGTGCACAAAAATATCATTTTCCCTTATATATATATATGCATGCCCGGGTGATCATCATGGAACAACAAACCTATTCATACTCTATATATCTCATAAACATGTTTATACACACACATATATGACCTAAGCACACATTGATGTATATATGTCATCAAAATGAAACACTTGGTTCATTTATATATATATAATCATAAACGATGCACATATATATAAACATGTATATGTTGTGATTATAGTGGACCCCACCATTTAATATTTTGTTTAGCCCGTGAAACCTTTTATTGCAAACTTCCTTTGCAAGCTTGCTCAAGCTCTATAAATAGAGCATGTAATACACAAGTGTAGAGACGATTATTGTTGCTTTCACAAAAACTTCTTCTTCCCGATACTCTACTATTTCTATTTACATTTATTTGTCTCATCTATATTAAATTAGTTTATAACACGTTATCAGCACGTACACGTTATCACAATGTTATATGCCTTTTTTTTTTTTACCCCGTGAGTGTACCAACGGAGTTTTATACCCACAGGTATATTCGCAAGTGCGGTTTATAATTATTTACTGGTTGTTTATTATTCATGTACGTGCTTACAGTTCAATATTTATGTATGTTCTGTTAATTTATTTATTTTCTTGCTATTTAGACCCCGAGTTATACCAACGACGTTATTGTACCCACCGGTATACTTATAGTGTGGTTTTATATTTATTTATACCGTATGAATATGCTTATAATGTTACTGTATATTTATTTTATTAATTATTTATATATGTTATTTAAACCCCGTGAGTTAACCAACGGTATGGTTTTTTCCTCCACTGGTGCTTAATGTGTGGTCATGTACTTATTTATACTTGTCGTTTATATTATCTGTTATACACATGCAATGCCCATAATCTTAACCTTGTTAAATTATATTATTTTGAACCCGAAGTTCTCAAATTGTTCATAAAGAAATATATTATATATATAATTTATATCAATCAGAAATGTATGATTTGTAATATACATGACCCGGAGTTTCATATAAGTCCATTTATTGACCATTTCAAGATGTCAAATTTAGTAAAATGCCAATACGAAGCACTCAGCTTGGATGGAAGCAATTATTTTGAATGGGCTTTAGATACAACTCTTCATCTCAGATCAATGAATCTTGGGGAAGTCATCAAGGAGAAAAATACATCGTCCCTGCAGGACAAGTCAAAGGCTACTATTTTTATTCGTCACCATATTTGTTCTGGCCTCCGTGCAGAATACCTTGATATTGAAGATCCTCTTGACCTATAGAAGAGGTTGAAGGATAGATTTGAACATATGAAATCAATTTCTCTTCCTCAAGCACTGAATGAATGGAGTAATCTCAGACTCCAAGATTTCAAATCCATCAACGAGTACAATTCTGCCGTATTCAGAATTGTATCCAAGCTCAAGATGTGCGGTGAAAAAATAACCGATGTTTTAATGCTAGAAAAAACGTTTTCTACATTTCATCCTTCAAATATGCTCCTGCAGTAGCAATAGAGGGAGCGAAAATTTGAGAAATTTATAGACCTGATTGCATGCTTGCTCATTGCGGAGCAAAATAACGAATTGCTGTTAAAGAATCACCACATTCGTCATGTCGGCAGTGCACCATTTCCAGACGCAAATATGACTAATCGTCATAATTTCTCAAGATTCGGACGAGGCCGAGGCCCCATTCGTGGTCGTGGTCGCGGAAGAGGACGTAACAACTTTCAACCTCGTGGAAGAAATGACCGAATATTCCACCAGCAGTGGAACAAACAAGAAGTACATGACAGAAGAAGAGGAAATGGCCCACGAATCCAAACTCCCAGAAACAATTAAAAAAATTTGTTATAGATGTGGTGGAATAGGGCATTGGTCGCGTAGCTGTCGTGCGCCGAAACATCTGGTTGATCTTTATCAAGCATCTGTCAAAGGCAAGGGCAAAGAAAAGACTGTAGAGACAAATTATATGGATAACACAGATCATGAAGATCTTACTAAGCTTAATGTCTCTGATTTCTTTGGAGATGATGATGGTGATATAGGTCAAAAGGAAAAAGATACTGCTGAAACCTTTGACGACTAGTATATGACGTTATTATATAATGTATTTAATGTTTGTCGTATGTTTTGTTTTTTGAATCCGTATGTTTTTTTTGTTGTTTTTTGAATCCTTTCTATTTTTTGCTATCTAATGTAATGTTTCCTACTTTTATGAAAGGATGGATTTTGAAAAGGAATCATCTACTTGCGGGAATGACCAAGAAATATGCATTGTTGATTGTGCCACTACACATACAATTCTCAAGGATAGAAAGTATTTCTCATATCTAACTTTGGGTAAGGCAAATGTTAATACAATTACAGGTTCTGCGAACATAATAGAGGGCTCTGGAAGAGCTACTTTATTACTAAAGAATGGAACAAAAATAAGCATCAATAACGCTTTATATGCAAGTAGATCTAGAAGAAATCTACTAAATTTTAAAGATATCCACAGTAATGGATATCACATTGAGACCACAAGTGAAAATGAGAATGAATTTCTCCATATCACTTCAAATGCTTATGGTAAAAAGCGTGTACTTGAAAAATTATATTTCATATCATCAGGATTATATTATACAATTATAAAAACAGTTGAGACCTACGCGATATTGAACCCGAAGTTCTCTAATCGAAATGTTTTTATACTTTGGCATAATCGTCTTGGTCATCCAGGATCAACGATGATGCGTAGAATCATTGAAAATTCTTATGGTCATGCATTAAAAAACCATAAGATTTTACTTTCAAATGATATCACCTATACCGCTTGCTCTCAAGGAAAATTAGTGGTCCGCCCGTCTTTTGCCAAAGTTAATATTGAATGTCCACCACTCCTGTAGAGAATTCAGGGAGATATATGTGGCCCTATCCATCCCGCTAGTGGACCATTTAGTTATTTTATGGTTTTAATTGACGCATCCAGTATATGGTCACATGTTTGTTTATTATCAACTCGTAATCTTGCATTCGTTAAATTGATGGCACAAATTATTAAGCTGAAAGCACATTTCCCTGATCATCCAATAAAGTCTATCCGCCTTGATAATGCAGGGGAATTCAAGCCTAAGATATTTGATGATTACTGCACGACATTAGGTATCGATATTGAACATCCTGTCCCGCACGTTCACACCCAAAATGGGTTAGCAGAATCTTTGATTAAACGAATACAAATAATTGCACGTACATTATTATTGCAATCTAATTTATCTGTTTCTGCTTGGGGACATGTCGTATTACACGCTGCATCTTTAATTCGTCTAAGACCTAGTGCATATCATCAGTACTCTCCTATACAACTTGTGTGTGGACATCAACCTGATATATCCCACTTATAAACCTTCGGTTGTGATGTACAAGTGCCTGTTGCACCCCCTAAACGCACAAAAATGGGACCTCAAAGGT
The DNA here is from genome assembly GCA_963920655.1 of Geranium rotundifolium. Classification (NCBI taxonomy): domain Eukaryota; kingdom Viridiplantae; phylum Streptophyta; class Magnoliopsida; order Geraniales; family Geraniaceae; genus Geranium; species Geranium rotundifolium. Next base: position 11,111,148 of record OY987320.1, read on the forward strand.
AGTTGGAAATTTATGTTGGTTTTGATTCACCGTCTATTATTAGATATCTTGAACCCCTGACGGTCGATTTATTTACAGCGAGATGTGCTGACTGTCATTTTGATGAGACAACATTCCCCTCTCTAACTGATCATAAAAGCCTCATGAAGTAAGACACGATCTTTCGTGGAAAGTGACTTCTATATATCACTTACATCCACGCACGCCGCAATGTGAAAATGAAGTAGATAGAATAATACATTTGCAAAATATTGCAAATCAAATGTCTGATGCATTTACAGATACGGCTAAAATGACAAGGTCATATATTGATGTCGTTAATACGCCTGCGATAATTAAAGTAAATGACGATAATTCTAAGGCAGCAACAAATTCCTCTAATGCACGCCAGAAGCGTGGAAGACCAGTAGGTGCTAAAGATCTTGTTCCCCGAAAACGGAAATATCAATCGAGTACAGAGACTGTTCTAGAAAACTTATGATTCCTGAAGAACCATCTAATTCTGAAAGATTATTAGCCCTAGTAGAGCTATCAAGTTCAAAAAATCCCGAGGAACGCCAAGAACAAACAAATAAAGAAATTAATATGAATTATTCATGCGTAAAGGAATCTTGGGATCGAAAATCATTTATAATTGATGAAATTTTTGTATTTGCAGTAGCAAATGAAGTGATAAATGATATTGATTTTGAGCCACGTACTATTAATGAATGCCGCAAAAGAGATGATTGGCTGAAGTGGGAAGAAGCAATAACAACCGAATTGACTTCATTGGCAAAACGCCAAGTATTCGGGACTATAATTCGAACACCAGAAGATGTTAAACCAGTTGGGCATAAGTGGGTATTCACAAAGAAACGAAATGAGAAAAATGAAATTGTCAGGTACAAAGCAAGACTAGTAGCCCAAGGTTTTTCTCAGCGACCTGGAGTCGACTTTGATGAAACATATGCACCCGTGATGGATATGATCACTTTTAGATATTTGATAAGTTTGACAGTGTCTGAAGGACTAGACATGTATTTAAGGGACGTTGTTACTGCTTATTTATATGGAACATTAGACACTGACATTTATATGAAACTCCCCGAAGGAGTTAAATTGCCTGAAGCAATGAGAAATAGTCCAAGGAACTTACATTCAATAAAATTGCAAAAATCATTATATGGACTAAAACAATCCGGAAGAATGTGGTATAATCGTCCAAATGAATACCTTACCAAAGAAGGGTATAAAAATAATGTCATATGTCCATGTGTATTCATCAAGAAATCAAGCTCTGGATTTGTCATCGTAGCAGTATATGTTGATGATATGAACTTAATTGGGACTCCTGGGGAGATCCCAAAGACTGCAGCATATTTAAAGAAAGAATTTGAAATGAAAGATCTTGAAAAAACTAAATATTGTCTCGGCCTACAGATCGAACATGTGACTAATGGCATTCTAATCCATCAATCTACATATATTGAGAAACTCTTGAAGCGTTTTAATATGGAAAATGTCCATCCACTCAGCACTCCAATGGTCGTTCGGTCGCTTGATCCTAAGAAAGATCCATTCCGTCCGAAAGAAATAGATGAAAATATACTTGGTCCTGAAGTGCCATATTTAAATGCAATTGGAGCCTTATTATACTTGGCACAATGTACACGACCGGATATTGCATTTGCAGTAAATATGTTGGCAAGATTCAGTTCTTAGCCTACTAGACGACATTGGAATGGGATCAAACATATATTCCGTTATTTGAGTGGAACAAAAGATTTAGAATTATTATATGCGAAATCCACAGAAAATGCAGGTCTGACAGGATATGCAGATGCGGGATATCTTTCAGATCCACATAAAGCACGCTCCCAGACTGGATATGTCTTCACCTGCAATGAGACTGCGATGTCTTGGCGATCAACAAAGCAGACTTTGGTTGCAATGTCTTCAAATCATTCATAAATTTTGGCGCTGCATGAAGCAAATCGAGAATGTGTATTCTTGAGATCAATCATTCAGCATATAAGAGAATCATGTGGGATCTCCTCAATAACAAGTTCTCCATCTATAATATATGAAGACAATACAACCTGCATTGCTCAAATCAGAGGAGGATACATCAAAGGAGATAGAATAAAACACATCTCACCAAAATTCTTTTACACTCATGAACTCCAGAAGAGTCACGAGATTGATGTAAAACAAATACGCTCAAGTGAGAATCTTGCAGATTTATTCACCAAAGTATTACCGACATCCACTTTCGAGAAGCTCGTATACAAAATGGGCATGCGTCGAGTTAGCAAGCAACAAAAGTGATTGTACTAGTTCTCAGGGGGAGAATCGATCAAGAGGAGCAACAATCAGGGGGAGCTTCGATCAGGGAGAGCAACGATTAGTGGGAGCATCTATCAGGGGAGCATGAGTTATAAAGTTGAACACACTTTGGACATTTGTGCGCTGCACTCTTTTTCCCTTGTTCAGGTTTTGTCCCATTGGGTTTTCCTGAAAAGGTTTTTAACGAGGCAGCATTATACACGTCCAACATCACTTGAATTACTTATTTACTCGATTTTTTCTCATTGAGTTTTTCCTTGTAAAATTAAATGTAATTATTTGTAAATGGGTGGTGTCCAAGGGGAAGTGTTGTGATTATAGTGGATCCCACCATTTAATATTTTGTTTAGCTTACCGTGAAAGCTTTTATTGCAAGCTTGCTCAAGCTCTATAAATAGAGCATGTAATACACAAGTGTAGAGACGATTATTGTTGCTTTCACAAAAACTTCTTCCCGGTACTCTACTATTTCTATTTACATTTGTTTGTCTCATCTATATTAAATTAGTTTATAACAGTATATGAATTGATCAATCACCATATTTATCAAACCGTGAACATTCATGTATATATATAGCCACCGAACCTATATGTATATTATATATAAATGAATAAGTGTAGAGAAGCATGGACCTTTCTCCATTGTGATCGGTTCTCTATGTTTCTCCCATCAATCTCCTTATCACATATATATGCTCTACAAAACAAAAGGGAGAGCAAAAAGGTCCTTTTAGCTCTTTCTCTTTGTGACCGTAGTCACCATCATGACGGCTCCACATCCTCGTCCTCGAGAGCATCACATCCTCTCCTCCTTTTGTAGCGGCTTCTCAAGCCAATTACCCTCTCAACCTTAGGTTCAGGATTGGACTTTATATATTAGTTAGAATTTATTAGATTTAGTTTTTTTCCATTAAATTGAATTATAATCAGACATGTAATTCTAATCTAATTAGAATTATATTTAATAATTCAATTTGAGTAATACTAAACACTAACAAAACTAAACATAACACTTATATTAAAATACATAATCAAACTTAATTAAATAATTATAATTAAGATAAAAATTAACGTAATTAATAATATTTAATAAACCATATACGTATATATATTATATTCCAAATACAATATATATCCAAATTCATATTATAATTTTGAATTTCCAAAACCCGAAACATTTCGGTCTTACTTTATGTATGACCACATGGGTTCAGCATTGAACCAATATTATTTAATTCTATTAATTACTAATTGAGGTTACCGTCTAACAACAATTCTCAATGACCGGATAATGTGAATGTCAATATCCAACAAAGACGAATCCGACTAAGGGTAATGTATAATTTTCTTTCATCGTTACAACTCTGGATCATCCTGGAGTATGGTTATGCATGTCAAACCCTATTAGACAATCCATATACTTCATGTCAATCTCGATGGTTGTGAAATAATTTTAAGAAATGTTTTTAAAAATTATTCATCTGCCTTGGCCAAGGTACTTGCTCAACCATAAGATTACTGACAGTATAGAGTTCAAACTCATTACCTATAGTTTATGAATTCCCTCTTGACTCGCCAATAATTATACATGTACACAATTATACCCAACGACCTTTCAACTAGTATTATCATATACTAGGTGTCCGGAGTCAAAGTACAACAAGCATTCTGTTAATTATTATGACGATCTCTGGTCATAGGAAAAAGATATACATTTTTCCTTTAAGAGAATTTCCGCATTGGCAGTATAGGTATGTCACCATTTGAGAAATCTCACTTTTGGTCAGTTCAGTGATCATCTCCATATGCATCATCTATACGTATGAGTTAATGAATGAGATCGATTAATACTCATCCGATGAGTACCATCATACATATACTGATCTTTCTGGATCATCGTAGTGCTGATACGATGATTCTATGATCAAGAAAAATTTAAATCAAGGTCTATAATTCAAGACTCTCATTATCGTAATCCCTATTACGATGTCATGTATAACAGCTTAATCCAGGATCTATCATATTACGATATCAACAAGTATATGTATATGATGACACCATAAGCCATTTATTAATCTCTACTAATGAAACATTATGTGTAATATGCTTAACAATTATGCCAATGATTGGGTATAGGTAGGGTTGTTCATTGAGTCAGGTTGGGTAGACCCGACTCGGGTCAGACCCGACTCGGTTTGAGTCGGGTGGTGGAACATAGACCCAATACTCGACTCAGTACTGTAGTCGGGTAGTCGGGTTCGGGTAGACTCGGGTCTCGGGTGAGTCCGGTACAACCCAACAACCCGATGGGCCCAAATGTTTGAGCCCATTTCAAGTTTTTGAGCCCATTTCAAATTTTTGAGCCTATTTCAAAATTTTGAGTTCCTTTAGTTATATACATTACAGTATTACACACACCACCACAATTACACATTCACCATAGAAATCCTAATCTTAACATTTACAATTACAAGCAGCATCCAACAACTCCTCCATCTCCATGTAACTTCTCCATTTTCCAGCAGCAGCCAGCAAATCTGTGAGAGAACAAAATCATCAATTTATTTTGGGCCATGAACTGCGCACAAATATTGGGTCAAGTGGCAAAAATAGAGTTTCCTTATTCACTAGGGGGTCTTAAGTCTACATCTTGATACATTGCAGATAAAAAACAATGGGTACTCTGTATCATGTAAGATTCAGTATTTAGTTAACCAGTTAAGAACTTAAATTGCACCAAATTGATGGCATTTAATGGAAACAAATAATATATTATTTTTGGAGATCTATTCCCTTTTCAAGCAAATCAAGTAAGTGTCTCAAAACCATAAGTGTGCTTCCAAATCACAATAAAAACTAAAGCCCATTTTAATAACTTAGCTCAAACAAATAATCTCGAACCAAAATTCCATCCTCACATTCTGCACCAGACAGATCATATTGGGCATATAGGCAATATTTTACTGAACAATTAACAACTAGCAAACCTAGCATACCAATTACACTTATATAAGCCAACAACAGGAAACGATAATGACGTTATCCCAATACAGAACGGAAATACTAATCCCCAAACAAGATGACTGGGTACAAGATATTGAATGAATTTGTGAAATTAAAGCTCAATCATGGTACATAATTCTACTGCACTTCGACGATAAAGTCAATTCACTAAACAAAACCTAGCCGTAATTCGTAAAAATCGATGCCTAATAGAATTGAAGCACGAAATAGAATCGAAGAAAAAGAGAGTACATTGGTGATGACACGATAGGAGATGTAAGATTAGACGTTGCCAAGGTTGACGGGATCCGATACAGAAAAGAACAGGTAAGGTTGTGAAGCTGAAGATCTAGGGCTCTGCGAAAACCCTGACAAGCTCTTCTGCTGCTCCATCATCTAAACCTTAAAACCCATCACGAATTCGGACCAAAATCAAACAAAATCGTCTCCATATCGAGCAAACAAACATCAAATTAAACAGAGAATAGAAAAATTGAAGAATGACATGCAAAAACTCACCTTTGTGGCTAGGGTTTGAATCAAAAAGGATGAACGAAGAGAGCATGAAGCGTAAGGAGAAGAAGCAAAGAGGTGCGTGACAGAGAGAGAGGTAAGTGACGAGAATCGAGGGAGGAGGACAGATGCGATGCTCGGCGACGACGTAGGGTTTCAGACTACACAGAGAAATGAGAGGCGGAGACGATATGGTTGTTGAATGCGATTCAACGTGTGAGGGGGTGAGTACTGAGTGCGAATCGTGAACGTGTGTGGAGGAGGGCGGGCCACGTAAAGGAAGATCGACGGATGAGATGGGTTTGCTGAAGTTCGATCAACGGAAGAGGGCGTGCCACGTCGCCAAGTCTTGAGCCTGAAGGAGAAGGGAGATTATAAACTCTCATTAAGTCCCACATCGGAAGCGTATAAGACTCAATGAGAGTTTATAAGCTCTTTTGTATCTGTTTCAAGCACCAAACATGAGTTGGTTGGGCTGGGTTAGGATGTGCTCATAAATACTAGTGGGCTGATTGGGCTCTGGGTGTAAAATTAGTATATTTTTATATATACTGTCGGGTAGTCGAGTACCCGGCGGGTTATACAATCAGACCCAATACTCGACTCGGTTGGCTTGTCGGGTGGTCGGGTATCGGGTCAGTCGGGTCTCGGGTCAGTCGAGTCGGGCGTCAGTCGGGTCGTCGGGTTATCAGGTAAAATGGACAGCCCTAGATATAGGGGGCATAATTCCAACAAATAGTGTGTTGAGAGAAAGAAACGTAAACAAATAAAGGATCGAAAACGTTTGTAGACAATAGTTGAGAAGAAAATTTTGAAATTCAATATTATAAATTAATGAGAATGTAAACATATATTAATTAGGAAACACAATTATAAAAAGAAAAGCAAATAAACTATAGAAAATATAATTTTCTATTGATTAATATACGTGATTTAATACTACCGGTGGTTGGTGTGTAAAACATTTACTTTTATATCACTTAATTTAATGACACGTGTAAAAGTAATGAATAAATTAGTTAGTTAAAATTAAGGATAATTCTAGATGATTGATAAGAGTCTGAATCTAGCCACAACTCCCATCCCTGGTAGACAACCCACGTGTGGTAAAACATACGTGAGGAGGACTAGGACTTCGGGAGGATAAGCTCTGGACTTCCACTAAGTATTTATTATTATTAGTTTGGGCATTATCTTAGTTTGAGATTTGTATCGATCAAGAGTTTAACTTGATCTAGGTAGTTTAGGATCAATCTCTAACTGGGTATAAATACCAGAGAGAGCTATGAATAAAGATATGGAATATTTCTAAACACAAGTGTGACTACGAGATCTTGAGTTCTCTCTACAACGAACTCTAAATCACAGCAATAGGGAGAGGGAAGAGGCTCGGGTCAACTTCGAGCGGAAGCTTGTCTCTCTTCAGCGGACCCATAACCCTATCCAAGGCCCGGGACCGTATCAATGACATACCCTGATTATGTCCGATTATCACATGACATACCCTAAAATTTTTCGAATCAGAGTGACTATCCTATCATTTCATTTGTCTCACCGTTACTCATTCCGTCCAATTCCGTTAGTTTTTAACATTTTTGACATGTAAAATTACTAAAATATCCTTAAGAGTTGAATCAATTATTATAATTGGACTGAAAAGACTAAAATGCCCTCACCTATTCATCTAATTTTCAAACTCATGCCACTCCCCCCCCCCCCCTCTCCTCTCTTAACGACCTCCATCCTCCGACGACTATGTCTCCGACCTCCGATGGCCTTGTCTCCGGTCGTTTTTAGCCTCGCTCTGATGGTCTCCAACACCTCCAACATCGCCTCCGGCCTCCTCCAGCGTCTCCGTGTGGTGGTCGACTTTAGCTTGCCGTAAAAAATGGTGACCATAATTGCATCAGACCCACGTTTCGGCTAAGGTTATCTGGCAATTTTGACTCGTGATTCTGGTTTATCTTATTGATCAACAACCTGTTCTGGTCCAAAATGTTCTGAACCTGCACAAAATTCTTATAAAATGTCTACAATATTTTCCCATTAATTTGTTGTGTTCCATTCCCAATCCCATAAAATATATCACCCTCCATTGCACAAAATTCACAGCAAGTCATAAACCAAGAACATAACAAAAATAACGAGACATTAATTAATTAGTTAATGAATTGTTATCATTATCATGCTCACATTAACCCAAAAACCCAGACAAAACATGGGACAATTTGAGAATTGCTTAAGCACACATTTCTTGGTCATATGAGACAAGCTCTGCAAAATCAAATCATGACCATGAGCTCTTCTTTTTTCACATAACAAAAAATAAACAGGAATTGTTTTTTATTAATTATGATGAGTGGAAAACATCAGATAAAAACAGAGTGCAAAATAATGTGATAAGTCTCAACAACCAAAGCGAGGTTGTTCTTCCTTTATTTATACTGAGAGTTCTCAACAAATATAACAAAAAATGTGGAAAAGATAACACCCAACAACTCTGAGAGGGACTTGCTCAGCGGAGCTAAAATAGGAACAGTAACAACACAAAAATAGGAAAAACAGAGTAACATAAAAACAAGATTAAAACCCAACACTATTTCCATAAAAGGAACCGATTTTTTAGGTCACCATTTTTTCCACTAGTGGCATACGATGCAATTCCGGTCACCATTTTTTTTGGCAAGCTAAGGCCGATCACCACACGGAGACACGCTAGAGGAGGCCGGAGGCGATGCTGGAGGTGTTGGAGACCATCAGAGCGAGGCTAAAGACGGTCGGAGGCCGGAGACAAGGCCGTCGGAGACCGGAGACACGACCGTCGGAGGCTGGAGGTCGTTAAGAGAGGAGAGAGAGGGAGTGACATGAGTCTGAAAATTAGATGAATAGGTGAGGGCATGTTAGTTTTTTCAGTCCAATTATAATAATTGATTTAACCCTTAAGGGTATTTTAGTAATTTCACATGTCAAAAATATTAAAACCTAACCGAATTGGACGGAATGAGTAACAGTGAGACAAATGAAATGTTAGGATAGCCACCCTAATACGATAATTTTTAAAGTATATCATGTGATAATCGGACATAACCAAAGTATGTTATGTGAAATTATCCCTTAAGATTATTTATAGGTTCAGTTATTAAGAAATTAATGCATAAACAGAAACAAAAGTCTAGCCAATTAAGGGGCGTTATTATTTATATATGTAATTTTAAAAATACATATAAAATAAAGAAAATCCAGCCAATCTAGCAGGGGCACTTGCCCCCCAACCCCCTTTTGTCTCCGCCAGTGGCTGGAACTCTAGCTCAATTTATTTCTTAAAGCAACTCAATTTTATATTTCAATTATACCAAATTTTAACTGAATATTTAATAAATACGAAACTTACTACTTTACAATATTCAATATTGGGATAACATGCGTCAGTAAAGCCAACAAAGACTTAAAGAATCTATACTTGTAATACTTGATATTGTTTTCAAGGAAGATAATTAAATATGTGCAGATGGCTATTTGTATTTCCAAGGCCAACAACATGCAATATTCAGAATCAAGTTTCAAAACCACGTCTCTTCTGACATTATTTAGGATATGGATCATTTTTGGATTTGAATCGTTAATAATTTAATGGCAACCCCAATCCATTCGTTTTACAATATAAATATTTATTGAAAATAAAATAAATATCAAGTAAAAAATATATTTCATCGAAAATTAAACAAGCCAGCTTGAGATCGGCTCGATTCTATTTAATTGGTCAAATTTATTATAAGTATTTACAAATATTTAATATATATTAATAAAAATATATAATTAATTATATATTAAACAAGCTGGCTCGCGAGCTTAAAAAATCAGGCTCGAGCTCGACACGTTTATTAAATGAGTCAACTTTGAGCTCAAATTCAACTCGAGCTCGATTATAACGAGCATGAACTTAATATATATATTTAATGAATCGAGCTTGAGTAGCTCGTTGAAATCTCGACTTGTTTGCCGCCCTACCCAAAACTCTATATTTGGAGAGTTTAGAGGGCCTTAAACTCCAATCTAGATCTCAAAACTCTGTTAGGATTCCAACTCAAATACATGAGAAAAGTCTCACAACCAAACGATAATTTGTATGATTCACTAAAAAGCTATAACCTCACCTTAATGGTGGAGGAGGTCCTCAAGAGGCATCTACACAATCCAAGTAATTCCAATACCTTACAATAAAGGAAAACATGATTATTTATGCTAGATCCTTGCGGCCATAATCGATCCCAGCCGTTAGATTTTCGCGTTGTCCGCTCTTCTATCCAGCTGTGCAACATAATTGCTACATGGACCACTAGGAATTGGAGAAGATGGCATCGTGCTGTCCACAATGGCTAGTGCCACTGCATCATCCAATTGACCATAAGCTTCCTCCACGTGTCTTGATCTTATCTCTGAAACGACGCCGTCCTATTTAATTGCAACTAAGCCTTCCCTAACCGGTCCGGTGTCGTTTTGGCTCTTCTTCTCTATACACTTTTCTTACTTTCACACCCTACCTTTTTTTTTC